>VWZK01037657.1:850389-910359 GCA_013396935.1 Baryphthengus martii
TCCCGCCCGGGGGGTCGCGCAGCCCCGGGCGGCGGGGCCGGCGGTGAACGGAGAGCGGAGGGTTCCCTCGGCTCCAGCTGTTTAATCCTTCCCGTGCTGCTGCCGCTGCTGCCTCACTGAAAGCGGCAGATCTTTCCTTCCCTGCTCAGCCAGGCTGTGGAGGTCGGCGTTTGATCCCACTCGCGTTTGGAGCGGTGGTGCTTCAGCCTCCACCAAGGATGATGCTGTGACCCCGTAGGACGTGCCCAGCAGCACAGAGTTCCTCCTGGGCTCTGCACTCGGGTGAAGGGGCTCGTACCGCACAGCAAGGTTGGTGCCGAGACCGCTCCAGCAGGACCTGCCGGGCTGCTCTGGGGGTACTGTGAGTGTGCCTTGGTCTAAGAGCTCCTTGGTGACCGTGCTGCAGGTGGTACCGCCAGCTTCGCGAGCGACCATCTCTCTCCTGTGCACCCCAAGCACGACATTCTGAGTTTTTGTGGCGTTGCCTGTGTAAGAACTGGGTGCAGCTGCCTGTTCTTGCATGGCAGCTAAGTGGAGATGTAATGCTTGTCCATCACAACAATAAGTTGTATTTTTAAAAAGCTCGCTGTCCTCCTGCTCCTTCTCCTCCCGTGGTTCACAGATGGGGAAATTAAAAGTAGCCAGAGAGCAGGATTCCTTAAAGCTCAGGTGAAGAGTTGTGGCTACAGCCAAGGTTCCTGAGCCTGAATCGGGTGTCCTAATACTTGTTAGTGTTGAAACCAGAAAACGTCAGATGTCTCGGTGTAGGTTGAGTGGAAGTGTTGGAGTAGGGATGGACACGCAAAGAACAGTCTGTACGGAGCTTGTAGGACCGTGTCTTGCAGTGACCCAGCCGGCACCTGGCTGCTGGGCCCCGAGCCCACGTTACCTGCTGCTCACCCGCCCAGTGCTGCAGCTGAAGGCGGCCGTCAACCTGCCACTTAGTTCAGATATTTTAGCTTAAACTAGGACCTTTGAGCCAAGTTGGTGTGAGGTTTGGTGTAGATGTGTGTGCTTGCTCCCCTGGGTTAATGCTTAAGTATATAAATAAATTCCAGAAATGTTTTCCAGCTCTGGACGTTTCAATCTTGCGCTAATGCATGAGATTGAAAGTGAAATGGATTTTCATGATGCAAGCCAGCTTGAGCCATGGAGAGCAAGTGGTATATAATTAAAAAATCTGAGGCTAATTTGTTTTTAAAGTCTCTAAAATGTTTTTAATTGGGCTCTGGCTTTTAAATCACTTGAATAATGCTTGAAAGTGTTATTTGTAGTGTCTGTGTCATCTGCAGTTTTGTTTTGTCTTTGATTTGTGTTCTTCTCCAAATCCTCATCAGAGCTCTTTTAGAGGATTTATATTGGCTTGGCTCTTTTGGGGTTGCCCAGAGCTTTCCATCCTGAAATAGTCATGAGAGCTCTTTGGCAACTCCACACACGTTCAGGTAGCACCTCTTGCTCTGCGCGAACGTGGAGAAGGGGATCCTGTTCTGCTCTCGTTAAGACACTCGGTAACAGGAGGCCGGCAGAGACACAGATTTTATGTTTTCTTTTAAACTACCAGTCAATGGAGCCAGGAATTGAAGGCAGACCACCAGCACACCATCCACCAGGTTATGCTACCTTAATGATGGTAATTTACTTTTTTTCCAGTGGAATTTTCAACCTCCTCTTTTATTCCATGTGACTTTTCACACAGGCACTTACACCTGCCTGCGCCTTGTGTGGGGACGATCACCTTTTGAAAACTTGACCGTACCGTGTTTGTTCTCGAAGCGGCCGCTCCCTTCCCTTGTCCTTTAAGCCCAGGCTCTTCCTCCCACTGGTTTATTTTCACGTAGCCTCAAAGTGTTACGTGAGTTCAGAGAAAATCTATTCTTTCTATATGTTGTTTACACCAAGTCTATTCAAGTTCAGTTGTCTTTGCAAAGTACAAAATGGTTGTCTCCAAAGCTGTTTGGTGCAAAATGGTTTTTCTGCTGAGCGGGAGAGACAAAATAAAATAAGCTTTTGCATTTTTCCTTTGGGAAAATGTAATGTTGTTTGCTTTTCCTCGGATGGATTTTTCAATTCCCACTGGTAAAGAATGTATTTTGTTGTCTCTAATAGAAGGAGGACGTGTAATGTGTTGTGAAAATTTAACTCTGCCGGGATTCGTGCTGAGGCTGTTTATAAGTTTGTGTTTCAAACATTCATCTCTCTCTGCAGGAAAATCTGTTGTGACAAGCAGACTCATAAAACGGGCTTTTCTCTGGTCATTTCCTTTTACCTCCCCAAATGGGTGTGTTCTGCCACGTCTGGATTTGAACACGGTCCTCTTTCTAGCTGTGAAACAAACCCCTTAGCAGTTTCAGCGTGAAAATTTTCAGAGTGCTTCAGAAACACAATTGCTCATCTTACAACTGAAAAGCAGCCACTTCTAAGCACAAATGTGGTACTTATTTAACAGCTTCTAGTCACAGCACCCAGTTTTTCATCAAGAGTAACAAAGGATCAGGGCCGCCGGAGCGGTCGATAAATGAGCCGAGCAGTAACTACGCAGGTGAAAGAAGTCATGGATGCTGGGCACAAGGTTTTCTCCTCTGAGGAAAAAATGCTGTGGGTGTTAACCATGGTCCTGGGTGTTCCAGGACTTTATGGGCACTGTTCTCTGACTCCGATGCTGCGTCGTCCCCGTGGTGCTTCTCCGGGGTCCCGCCGTGATGCGTGGCTGGGGAAAGCAGGGTGGTGCTGGTTTGAAAGGTCGTTCCTCACCCTGGAGGTCACAGATATGTTGAGATGTGCTGGGTCAGCCTCGGTCAGAAATCCATCGTTGTGACAGTTGAGCGACGTTGCGTTAAGTCCTGGCTGTCTGGGCGTGGAGCAGAACAGGAACTCAAGTGAGGGATGCGGTGTGTAGGCTTGTGCTCGGAAAGCTTCACTGACAAGTGTCTCCCCAGAACAGAGACACAGCAGCATAATTCTTTGCAAAGAGAGCTGTGCAAAACTGCAAGGAGAAAAAAAAAAAACAAACCAGAAGGGCTTGTGTTTCATTTGATCAGAAGCATTTGATTTAGCTCCTTGCCTGGAGCATCCCTGAGTTATGTGGCAGTGAGGAATGACGTGGGATTGAAGAACACTGCATTCCAGCTTTTGAATCTTCACATCGACTGTCTGTGCCCTGAAAATGTTTTCTAATAACGTTCACTGACTCTCCAGAAAATGTGCTGAGGCCGCTCTGCGCTCGGTGGCGGCTGGGAACAGGCACTGGTGGCCTGGCCTGGTCTGTCCTGCTTCGCTCTGGAGGTCCTGGATTCAAAGTCTGATGGGAGGGTGAGCGTGTGGTGCTGCTGTATAAAAGTGGAGTTTGTTATTGCAGCTGAAACATTTTGCTTTCTAATTTTTTTTTATACATGTTAATTTTATTTGTTCCTGGGCTACAGACTGGGATGTAGATAACATGCTGAACTACTAAAGACTAAGGACTGGGGCATGCCGGGCCCTGAGCTCCAGAGCTCTTGTTCCTCCTAAACAACTCTTGGTCCTCCCTACTGTTCTCTGGGGAGCTGAGGCTGAAGTCTCAATCTGGAGTCCAGAGGACTTCATGGTGCCTGAATTCGTGTCTGTGAACTTGAGCCACACGTGCACGACTTACCCCGGCGCAGCTCTCTCTTCTCTCCTCCGGTGCGCGTGGCGCTCGCAGGCACCTTCTTTCTTTAGTAAATCAGGTCTTTCGTTTGGTAATTAAATACAGTTTTCATCCAGTGAAATGAGGACATTTTGCGAAGGTGGGTCACCATCCTTCCTTCGCAGGTGGGTCGGCCGAAGCGCAGGAATGGGTTGGCTCGGAGGCAGCGATGGCACCGTCTCTGAGCTTCCCCCGCGAGCTGCGTTCGCCGGAACGCGCCGCCTCCCGCGCGCCAGCACCCGCGTCAGGGCCTGAGCTGGAATTTGAACAGGCAGAGCTGTGCAGCTGTCCTGTCCCCTTCCCTCTGCCGAGCGGTGGGATGTTATCTAGAGGATTTCAGACCTCTAGGTGAAGTCTGGGACAAGTTTAGTTGAGTTCCCACCGAGATGAACAGACATCAAGCTTGTAAATGAACAATAATGGGAATAAAAATGTGAGGAGATTGCTGGATAAATGAGGTAATCCAGGTGATTCCTGTGTGAGATCACATCCGTGACACCTCACACCTTTGCTGCTTTCTTCCCATCCTTGTACTCCTCTACCTCCAACTGCTTTACTGTGAGGTCCAAAGTTGTCATGGCCATGTCAGAAATGCCAGAGAAAAGAAACAAATTGACTTGTTAGGAGCTCCTGTTGTCAAGCCTCAGTATGTGAACAGTGACCCAGGGGTTGTAAAGTGCAAAAGACTTGCTTTGAACTTCTCAGACACAAAACATGTTCTGCTTTCAAAGCCTCTTACACGTTTGCTTCCCCCCCGCAATGTTTCCTTTGCGTCGCAGAGGGCTCCTGTTTGATAAGAAGCCCAAATTCTGTAGGATCAACTCGATGGAGGATTTGGGGTGAGGAGAACACCATGTGTTGAAAGGCTCGTGCAGCAAGTGCCGGAGCTGCCGGCTGCTGCCAGCCGGGGCGGGGGTGTGGGAGTGGGCATGGAGGCCTGGAGATGATTATCCAGGGAAGGCGTGCTTGATTCCGGCATCCAGAATTGGCCTTGCAAATGATCTCACTGGAAGAGGAAGCCCTTCAAACTGGAGAAGGCACCTTCATGGGCAGCTGCCACCTCGTCATCCCAGCGGTACCAGTACGGAGTCCAGCTGCACCTACATCGTCTCCTCCTTCCAGCGCTCACTGGGAGTGCTGAAAACCTTTGGACCTGCCAGGGAGCAAAGGAGTGGTAACCCAGCCAGCTGTAAACTGGTTGTCTGGGGTACTAGCGGGAAGTGACCGAGAGCTGAGCGCCCCGCTGCCAGCCCCACCGAGAAGCATGGCTGGGGGTCTCCTGGCTCTGCGGACCTGCGGTGGGCTGCTGGTGACCGGTGTGGTACTGCTGGTGCCGACACGTGGCTCAGCCCGCGCTGGTACAGTGGCTGTGCTGCTGAGCTTGGTGGTGAAGAGCAGCCCCACAGTGATTACCTGCCAGATAATTCATTATTTGTTGGCTCCCAGGACTGCTGTAAAAATTGTTTTCAAGTTAAAAAAACCCATATATTGGAAGAAGAGAGTATCTTGTTAAAATTTTTCTGCCCTCATAGCACTTTCGTATACAGAAAGTGCTGTGGCATTCATATAAGCAGTGTCCTGACCTTGTACCTATAGCTCACAAACGAGACAAGTCAAAAATGATGCTGGAATTTTATCTGGAAAAGCAACTGCTCTGTGGCCAGGGAGAAATGAGTGTCCCACAAAGGAGCTGGTTGAGGCAAATAGGTTTCATCTAGTGTCAGGCTGAGGAAGCCACTGGGGGAGGAATAAGCTCACAGATGAATGGAGGGTAACTGCAGCCTCTCTTCAAGAGCCTAATTATAAGATTTGTCTGTTTTCTTCCTTAATTTTCGAAATTTTCCTTAATTAATCTGCAAATGATTCCCTCTGGAGCTTGACACATTAGCCTTGAAACTGGAGAGGACCTTTGTTTTAAATCAGCAAGAAGTGTGATAAGTGTAATTTGATTTACTGTGATTGTTAAATTGTGTCTAGAAGTGAAAACTGAAGGCAGTGTCTCCTCTTTACATGCTATATTATTTTTGTATAATGTTTGGTGCAGCAGAGCTTTGAGAGCACAGTTTGTAATTCCTGTGGCATGTAAAGTCCCCAAAGGGGACAAGTTGCTGTAAACCTCTCCTGGGATGTTCGTCTGTGTAGCTCAGGGATTCTTTGTGCTCGGGAAAGAGCAGAATGCCACAAGTGGGAAGAGGACCTGGCAATACACGCTCTTGTTTCATGAGCAGAAGTAACTATTGGCAGGAAGGCCAAGGGTGAATCATATGAAAAGTTTTGCACAGCCGTTTGGTGCTTCTGCTGAAGTTCCCTGGGGGGCACTCTGGGTGCTCTGAAACAACTCAGCCTTTTATCAGGGCACACCCCAAACAGGCTTGTCCTTGTTCTACCAGAGGTTCCCCTGTCCTATGAAAAGCTGCTCTGATTTGTCCGTCCTTTCCCTCCTTAAATGCTTCTGTCCTTCCTTCCTTGCAAAATGTACCTTGTGTGAGCTGTTAGTCTTGTGGTGATGGGGAAAGGGCAAGAAAAGGTTGAAACTGAGACTCCCAAGCAGAGCGCCAGTTTGTGTTGGGATCTTACAGTCACTTCTTTCTGTTTGTTTCAGGTAAAGCAGATCATGGAAGAAGCTGTCACACGGAAGTTTGTACATGAAGACAGCAGTCACATCATCGCCTTATGTGGTAAATGACACACAAAAGAGCTAACACTACATAATCTTTCCCTACAGAAATGTATTTTCTTTGCTGTCAAAGGTAAATGCAGGGATTGAAATGTTAGAAATCGTGGAGTTCGGGGTGTGTGCTGTGATGGAGTGGAGCAGACCGTGGGTGGGTGGACAACGGATGATCGAATGCCGGATGCTCAGTAGAGCTCAGCTCCCAAAAGTTCGTACCAAGTTCTTCTTTAGAGACTTACCCACTTCGTTCAGGGCCTGAGAAGAAACTGTTGAATGGTGGTTCAACAGTTCTGAAATCTAGCCCATAATTTAGTAGGGCAAGTAAAAATGTACCACTATTCATCACACTTTGGTGTGTGGAGAAACGTCACAGCAAGATGCTGCTGAGAAGTAAAGCTCTGTGCAACTGTAAATCTGTACGTTGGCCTGGGAGCTCGTGGCTGCTTTCTCTTTGTGCTTCAGATTGAAGCCTTGACTGGGAGCAATGCTGAGGATGATTGGAGAACAGCCGTCCTCTAAACTCTTCTGGATTTCACAGAATGGAGCATTTGCAGCCAAGCAAGCCCAGTTACGTGTTGATGACAATGAAGAGGTTGAGGAGTGGAAGTTAGATTTGGCTTTGGAGATAGGTGGGCTGCTTAGACAGAGCAGTTATAGACCCATTACTGAAAGCCAAAGTCAGGTTACTACCTTGTCCAGTCACAGGATTGAAATTCCAACTTGCTCCGCTGTGCCTGGTCATTGCGTGTGCAGGGCCAGTCCTCCACCAGTCTGCTTGCTGTTCCCAAATTATCTTTTACTTGCAGCTTAGGAGAATGTATTCATCCCTGCATATTCCGTGTGGGAATGCCAGATTTGGCCATGTTTTCTGGCTAATGTTTCATTGCTATTAATACAGTAGCCTTTTCCTCCACTTTGGCTGTGGTTATGTTAAATATTCCCCTTTTATCTACCGTATATTTGTACTATACAGAGAAAAAGTAACTGAGGAAAGCGGTCCTGAGAGAGGAGGAGGTGAAGGGCCCCTGAGCCAGTGGCCGTGCTGCAGGCTGCCTGGACCTGTTTGATCTGGAGAGCTGGCAGTGTTGCGTGCCCGTGCTCTCTGGGACAGTCTGTTCTGTAAGATGTGCTGCAGGGTTGGTGTAAAGGGTAGTGGGGCGGCAGCTATTTCTGTCAGAATCTGCTCGGACAAAATTAGCACTACTGTAAAATCTTAATATTTCTGCCTTCCTCCCACTGTGATTCCACTTGGGTTTTGTGTTCTGAATTCTGTAGGGTCTGAAGAACTGACAGCTCTCTGTGAGCTGCCTTATTGTTGCCCAGCAGTCCTGCCTGCCCTAAGGAGAGTTCCAGCCTGCAGCTGCTTAGAACACAGGACTGAATTAACTCTACACCAGAAGCAGGTGAAACTGGATGTTCTGCTCGCACTTCAGCTAACTGAATGGAGAAACCCTTTCCAGTGGATTTGGCTAACAGCTCCTGTCTGGGGCTCTCCTGTGTGTGCTGTTCTCTTCCCTCCTCCACTTCAGTTCCATGTGCCTCTTCAGGAGGTTTTTCCCTTCCATTTAAAATTAGATTGGCTCAGTACATGAGTCACTTTCAGTGAATCTTTGTTATAAATATAGAAATCTTGTGAATCATTTTACTCTCCTGCAAGACTGAGTTTAGCAAGAGTCTCTTAAATACATGGTAGTTGATTTTCAGGACCTATCTGCATCAGTAACTGAAAATTTCCTAGCTCTCATAGGTCTTAAATGGCTGAAGGTGCCAAGTAAGTAGTGTGTGCCACTTTTCCCACAGCCTTGAGTGCCTCTCTGTTACATTACGTAGGGTTTGTAAGGATAAGAAACTCGGAGGCTGAAGTGACAGACTCAGTGTTCACCACTCAGCCCCATGCTGGGCTGCAGCCTCTCTGAGCAGAGCTCAGGTGCACCAGCTCTTAAGCAGGAGAAGACTTTTCATGTAGGATCACTGTAGGGCGTTGAGCCTGAATGGGTTTCCTCACAGCCTCGTTAGCCCTTGAAATGCATCTTCATGGTCGTGGATCCGGTCCATAGGTCGCAGCTGGACAGAGGATCAGCTCATCTTGTGTAGAATCCATTTGCCAGTCTGGGGGAGCTTACGTTGGATTTGACTCTAAGGAAATGTGTTGGTATCCAGTGGGTAGGAGAGCCCCTTTCCTGCCCCAGGTTCACGCTGAGACCGCAGAAAACATGTACTGAGAGAGAGGAGACCCAGTGCCAGCACTGCCTGTCTAACGTTGAGCACAGAGGACGAAGCAGGGAGCTCACCTTTGCAGGTTCCTGAAGGAAATGCTGTTCTCCGGACCAGGGCAGCTCCACATCACCCTTGTTGATCCCTGGAGGAATAATCCCTCTGTGCATGGCGGTTTTGCTCAGCCGGTGGGAGAGATTTGTTGTGACCACAGTGACTCTGCTAACAACCTGCAGTCTTCCTCTGTGTGATCTGAGAGAAGGAAAACTGTGCTGACCATTTCATCCTGGTGGGGAGGCTGTGAATGCAGATGGGTTTGTATTTGTTCTGAGCCCAGTTTATTACCTAGTTACATTCCAGTTGCTCTTTCATCCTATCAGACTTCTCTGATCTCTGGGATTCGGAGCTGTGGTGGTTCGGTTTGGGCTGTGTGCAGTGTACCTCATCTGTGCCATGTTGGGACAAAAATTCCAAATTCCTTTGGGCCACAGGTTGCTGTGGAGTGAATTTCACCAGTCCTGTGTTGTCAGTCAGGGTATAACGGAATGACGCAAGCTCTGGATGTTCCTACCATCTCTGGTGGACAGGCGTTTCTGTTAGAAACTGGATGTGGATGTTTTCAGCCTGGGTTATCTGGTGCCGTTTCCTTAGCAACGGGAGCTGACATCACCTGACGTAGGGACCTCAGCCGAGCAGGGAGAGCGCCTCCGCTCCTCCTGCATCTGCCCTTTCACCGGCTTCCCTGAAGGCTTCATGGCTGGTCATGTTCTTGCCAGGTGCATTAGCCGTTTTACACTTCTCTTGGTTTGGCCCGGTCTTTGTTGCAGTCCTTCACTTCAGAGGCATTTGGAAGTATTTATTTTCCCTTACCTCAGTGTTGTTTAATTATCTTTGCCTTCCGAATCTGTTCTAAAGCTGTGTTTTATCTAGAGCAAACTTACAGGCCAGAAACCTTTTCCCACTTTTAAATCCAAGCAGAAAATTTGCTATTTCTGAATATTAAGTTACTGTTCTATCTTGACAGATTTGTTGAGACTATTCAGTGTAACCTGCAGTTCCCTGTGCTGGTCCATGCAGGACCAGAGGAGCAGAGCCTGTCCTGCAAGAGGAGGCCAGGGAGCTTGGCTTGCTCAGCCTGGGGGACAAGCCAGTCCTGTTGGCCGAGCTGTGTTAACTTCAGGGTGTGTTGTTTCCATTTCCATTGTGCATATTTCATTGCTTTTCTTATTAACTGATGAAAACTACTGTTTTTTTTTTCTGGGTAATGCTGTGTTTAAATATCACAGAACTAAAAAAAACCCAAGACGATCCACACCATGATCTATCCAGTAATGCGCTGGGAAAGGTGAGATGGTTTGAGTGCGGAGCTGGATCTGAATATTGAACAGAGGCATTTACACTTTCTCTGTGGCTGGGTTTAGTCGTGCCTGCGGCCCTTTGAACAAAAGCAGGATGTGGCCACTGCTAGGTGGTGTGCTGAGTTCACGTTAGTAAGCAGTCCTTCAACTGGTGCTCTTTCTCCGTGTGGATAATAGGTTGGTGAGATGGCCTCGGGCGTTTTAGCTAATATCAGCCATCCCAAAGTGAACGGGTACTTGCCTGAAGATGAACCAGTGCTGACTTGCCCAGCTACCAGTCCAGTCTTCTCTGGGAGCAGCTGCCTGCGAAGCCTCTGGTAGTCGCTGGACGCCGTAGAGGAGGGTGGGTGAGGAGGCGGATGGGTGAGGAGACCTGTGTATGCACCAAGGCTTGGATATTCATCAGTCTGTTTCCTTCCTGGAAAATGAGTAGAGGGAAATGTTAGTTGGAAGAGCTCTATATCAGTCAGCAGCTCTACTCAGTGAAAGGACTGCCAAATTCCGAGAAAGAGAGTGGTTCTTGGGTCCTGTTAACATTGAGAACCAATTCAGTACATGACATGATTGCAGTTAATCTGCAAAACACTTACTAAGATTGAACTTTCTATCAAGCAATTTAACAGTCACTTCCCAGCTTTAATTGGGTGTCTCACGGCTTCCTGAAGCTGTTCATTGTGGAGGTGGTAGACAATAGGAAAGCAACTGTGTGGCTGGATTTTGTGAAGCCACGTGCTTACTCTGAGATCAGATCTTAAGTTTCAAGAAATACAACAAAATAGTTTCAACTGCAGTCAAGGATGTGTCTCTGTCAAAGCTGGCGGTGGAAAACCAGGAGACCTTTGAACATGACGATGGCTGGAGGTATGAGCTGGAGGCTCAAGACCAGACACCCGGGGTATTCCGGGACTGATAGCGCGTCTGAGTTGCCAGAGTGCCTGGTAGAGCTGGTTGGGGATCTAAGCTGCTAACGTACAGGGTTAACCACAAAAATGTGGTTAGTTGTGGGACTGTTTTCTTCATTGGCCTTGTGATGACTTGTTATCCCATTTTGCACAAAGTTAATTGTGTTTGAAAGAGAAGATCTAATTAGGAACCAATGACTGCATGATGCTGGAGCGCCTGTTCTGTTTTCTCTCGTTCAGGACCTGAAACCCAAGCAATTACGAGAGTCACCAAACATCACAACTGTCGGCCCCGAGCAATGAAAAATCATGAGTCAGAAATCTTTTCCTTCATGGCCCTAAATTACTTTGGGCCTGGATTGAAGTTCATGACAAGAAAATAAAATGAATTGAGGAATAGAAATGTATTTCTTAAACACATTTCTTAATACAATTCTTAAAATGTCTTAATATATTTCTCACATGTTATCCAGAGGTTCTTATCCAGTGGCATGCTTCAAGATGGTAAAGCTTTCAGAAGAATATAAAATATCCACAGACTTGCATTAAAATCGTGGAAGGTGGCAATGTGGGAAACTGTTTGTTTTTAAGGTAAGAAGTTTGTTCCCTTTCTCTGCCTCCGAGTTAAAGGATGGCCACAAAATGTTAAGAGAGGAAGGGAACAGGAGATTGGTTTGGAGCTAGGCTGGACCTCATTCCAACCAAAAGATTCTATTTTGGAGTGTCCCGAGTGTCCACACAACAAGCTGTTCCCATCCATTTCCGCTGGTGTTCCAACCTCCAGTTCCTCTGAAAATCAGCCCCGTTAGGAAGACATGCCTTATGCTTTGGGGTTTTTAGGTGGTTCCCTTGAGGCTTCTAAATGGCACGATGCTCCTAGGTTTGACAAAGAAAAGAAGGAATTCAGTTACTTTTCTTTTTTCCTTAGCTGACAGAAATGTAACTTATGTAGAAATAAATGTAAATAACCATTGTCCAAACAGACAGTTTATTATTTTAATTCTTTTGGCTTTCTACCCTTGGCATTGGTATTTTTAAAAAGGCAGTCAATCTGCTGCGGAAAAGCAGGTCTCTCAGAAACAAAACACAAGCCTCTCTGTATTACTGCTCCTGTTTGGAAAACAAATGGAACATTTTCAGCGATGAATAATGCTTATAAAATAGTTTACAGAGATTCTACCTCGCTTCATAAACACTTTAGCCCAAGGAGAATGCTAGAAGTAGTCATAACAGGGGGGAGGCAAGTATTATTTCACACAAATTTTAAGAGGCTTTTGATTGTGCTCCAAAGCTGACTGCTTTAATGAGTGGTGTACGATTGAGAGTGGGGAGAAGGAGCGAATATTGCCTCTGATGTGAAATCAAACAGGTTTGAACTGCGTGTGGTTTTAGTTTGAGAAGTGAAATACAATCTCTCATGCTTTTTAGAGCTCTCTGCTACACATTTTACTTTAGTCCTGGGCCATCGAATTGAAGCATATTCAATTATTTAGAGAAAACTCACTAATTTCTATTTACTCTTAGTAGTGTTTAATGGAGACCCTTCCATTTTCTGAAGGTTGTTGAGATCCTTGAAATGTAACGGTCAGGGTCTTAGAGGGGACTAGTTCAAAACGAATCACGTTTTTTTTAGTGCTTTGTTCTACTGGGCGAGCGAACCCTCCCGTCTCGGCTGTGGTGGTTGCGCGTGGGTTCGGTGACTGGGGTACCGAAGATCAGGTGAGGCAGATGGGAGCGAGAGCTTGGCTGCTGCACAGCTCCCTCCTGATTATCCTTGCCTCATGTCCCTTGAGCGTGCTTAGCTTTGTCACATGAAGTCTCTTATTTGCAGTGCAGCTGTATCTGGAGAGTCTACAATCCCTGGCATTTGAAGACAGACGATCAGATGGGGATTGAGACTTAAACGTGTGCTTGATACTCAGTTTCTCCTGCTTCTATAAAATGCACCAAGCAGTACCCTTTGGACGAAGGAAATCTGGCTGTCTCTGCAGTCATTCGATTCTCAGCTAGTGTGCAGGTACAACTGGTCCCTCCCCTGCTCAGCACACGTTCCTCAATGAGATGGCATGCTGGAGCTTGCTGATAAACTGGGTTTCAAACTGGGCAGGTCTGGGATTAGCTGGGTAAGGCAACAGCAGCTGGAGATCATGAGCATCTGATTGCTGCTTTATCATCATCCTCTTTTCACTTGTTCTTATTTTCTTCAGCCTCACGAATTCAATTCCCTGTGCACAGTTTCCATGAAAACAAGGTATTTAGCTGTGGTATTTCTTCCTGTCTAAGGAAAATCTCATCTGATTAAGAAAAAGCCCATAAACAATCCTTCCACAGGTGGTCTTTTCTCTGCTTGCCACCCTTCCAGCCCCATCCCAAGAGCTCTCTGCTTTCACACACCATTAAAGTCACATTGAGATTTTCATAAAGGCAAAAGAGGAGTAAACTGGACCTTGCTCACCTGACCCTGCAAGAAGCAGCCTTGGTGAAGTCACATAGAAGTGACATTTCCCAAAGCTTGTTGGGGACTGTGATTATTTGGACTTTAAATCAGTAACATATCTGCACTTAATTAAATTCAGCCGTGGATGCTGCAGGGGATGTTCCTCAAAACTGGCTGGAGTTAATGAATTTTGAGATGGCTGCTGTCAGCTGAACCCTACAAGGGAATTACCTGAGCTGTGCCGATTTGTTCTGAATGCAGAGCTGTTCTGCCAATCTCTACGTAATCAATAGCTGCGGTTCTCTGTACTCAGGTTTGTATGTATTTGTAGTTGTAAGTAGGGTGAAAATAGGCCGGCTCAGGATCACACCGTGCTGTGCTCAGAAAGCTCCCAGTCGTTATTTATCCGTGTGCATGCAGACACGTAACTAAAGCGTGTTTTTGTGTGTGTAAACAGCCTGCTCCTACACACAACTACCTCTTGTCTTTCTGATGTTACCAGCTCCTCTAGAAACAACTAAATCTTCATCTTTTTAGAGTGTCAGTTTCCAAAAAGGAGAAAATGGTTAATTTATTTAAAATAGATAAATAACTTCATTTTCCAGTCCCTAAGGTTCTTCTGACTGTAACCCCTAAAACGTTTGGTGTATTGTCTTTTTAGGCAGCAGTCTGAGCTCTGCGTTCTGCAGTTTGCCAGTCCAGAGAGATCACCTGCTTTTGCTTTCTGAAAAATAAAGTGGATTTGCAGAAAACTGATTTCTCTAACCCTCCAACTCTCTTCCCTCAGAACAGGTCCCTGTCAGGATTATTTTTTCCCAACCCTCAGCTCTATCATGTATGCCCAATGCCGTCTCCATCGCCTGCTGGTTGGGTTTTACGCACGTGTCGCCGAGTGTGGTTGTGGTAGGTAACCTGATGTGTGGTTTGACTGGATAAAAGGCACCGGGTGTTTGCAAGCTAATTCAGATTAGGTCAGGTGCGGATGTAAAGTCAGTTACTGCTCTGGAATAATTTCCTTGTGAAAAGGAGCCTGGAGGGAAGAGTTGGAGACTGACAGTGCCATTACCCTCAGCCTATGGGTGAAGTAGAGGAGAATGAGGGGACTTGAAGGTCAGGCAGGTGGGGACTGTGCCCTGAACCCAGCTCTGGGGCCGCCTTGTGTGCAGGACTGGACACGGTGTGTTCATTTCTCCTCCTGTGGAACATGCATTTTGAGGTAATCCAGCAGCCAGTTGCAGAGTCTCTCCCCTTGCAAATAACCACTACACGTGTATTACAGTCTGTTGGGGACTGATGTTACGCCTAGTCCTTGTGATGAGAAATGTCACAGTGGAATAATTAAATATTGAGGCTTTAGGGACAGTCACTGTGGAAATTGCCCTCTGTAGCAGCTGCGACATTTATTAATAATTAAAGCTCTGCCTGCTGTGCTTTTGACTAAATTTGTTTCATTAATATTTTATTGTTTTAAAGAAAGAAAAAAACCCAACACAACAGAAGGTGGGAAGAGAGCCTGTTTCCTAAGCAACAGCAATGCGCTTCTTCGCAGTTATTTTTAAAGGCAGGTTGCTTCATTTAAGATTTGGAACCAATTATTGCTGCTTTGCTCCAGGCATCCGGAAAGATGCTTTTCTTTTTTTCATTTTTTTATTTCTAATTGAAAGACAGAGCAAAACAGTCACTGGGCTGAGAGTTGTTGTGATGGTTGCTAGACAGGATCTATGAGTGCGATGTGAAGAACATCGCCGTGCTGTCATCACTCTTTGCTCTTCCCATGCCGCTCTACCAGGCCTTGCAAAACCCAGTGAGCAACTCAATGGTGCTTGCCCCGCTGCTGCTGCCTGAGATGCTCAGATGTTCCCCCTTCCTTTGAGCAGAGACAGCCTTGGTTGCAGAGGAGTCATCATCACTGGGCTCCTGCTTGTGTAAGACCACAGGCATTGCCTTTGCCACCTGCCTTTGGTCACAACAGATGTCTCCTGGTACGAGCTGTTTGCTGAGAGGGGTCAAGTGGAGACGTGCCTGTGTCTCCTGGTCCTCCTTTCAGGGAACAGCGCCGTGCTTCGGGCTGTGTGCATGGTATGGGGGAAAAAGCAGGGGGGGTGTGTCTTCTGAGGCAGTAGTTCTGGCTGGGAGGTGCAGCAGTGTGGGAAGCCGTGTCCGACGTGCTGCTTGGTCTCTTGTTTGATGCAGTCGCGCTCATGTCCTGAGAGAACAGGAGTCTGCGCGAGCTGAGGCCGTGGGCACTGTTCCATTGTTCCTGTGCCACATCTCAGTGGGGTGCTTCCTGCTTCTCCTGGGATGAGACTCCTCTGGGTTCAGCCCAGGCAGGACCCACCTTGCAGAGAGCAGGAAGAGGTGCTGGGACAGTTATTGCAGGGTGGCCCAGGTCCAGCTGAAACAGGAAAACTCCTTAATCATGGAGGAGTTACTGGTGTTCTCTCCTTGGGGATGTGATGGAGAGGAGAGGCACAGGGACTTGCTGTCCATCTCGCAAGGGAGCAAGGCTGAGCAATCTTTCTTCTCTGCTTCCAGATAAATCTGCTTGGAGATAAAAGGCTGATAAGTGCCTTGATCCTCAGTTCTGATGATGTCTTAAGTATTCAAGAATGCTGTTTTCTCACTGCAAGAAGCAGGATAAATTTACACATATTTTCTTCTACTTATCAGTCTTATTTCTGTGTGTGTGTTTGTCTCAGTGTGTGTTTATACAGTGCTTGGTGCAGTGGGACCTTATGCTGAAGACATCAATTGAATGCTGTGAATGCTCAAATGCTCTTATTTATTAAAATAAAAAAAAAACAAAACAACCTCAAACCAAAACTTAGCAACAAATGAAAAATCCCACGTCCTTCCTTATTAGTAAGTACATGAGACGTGCTGTACCAGCCGTACTGGTTTCCGCAGGGCTTACCAATCTCCCAAGTCACTCATTTTTTGGAGGACAGCTTTAGGGGGGAGGGGGTTTCCCTGTGTTTATTTGAATTCCCCCTGTTGTTCAGGTATTGAGAGAAGCTGATCACAGACCAGTACGTCACGATTCTTTGCTTTTGGCCTGCTTGCCAAAGGTATTTACGTGGCGTGTTTCAGATTAAGCTGCTTGAGGAGAGACTGTTAAGGTAGTGCATGTTTTCTTGTTTCGTTTTAAGATGAAATTGGAGTTTCAGTTGTGGTGGTTCTCATATATGTTGTGCAACAAGGGAATATAAAGTTTATTCTGACGAATTTGCAGTCTAAATACATTTAGGACCAGGAAGGAGGAGAAGGGAGAATGTTGACTTCTCTATTTTACCGAGAATGAATTCAGAGTATACAACTAGACTTGGCTTTCTTAACTCAGGTTAGTGTTATCTCGATAAAAATTGTTAAAAATGAATAATCCCAAATCCCCAAGCTGTCGGTATTTAATTCCACTGGTTGTCTCCTAGGGAAATTAGGGCTTTCCATGGAAACTTTATCTTCTGTCAGTTTTTATCCAGTGTTACTTAGCTTAAAAAATATATCTGCCATCACAGTTGAAAGCCAGCCAGCGGCATGGTTTATCCCCCAGCGCAGTTCCAGTTTGTTTTTCTAGTGCTGTTTTCTGCACTCTGATAGCAAATGGTTATGCTTTCTGAACACACGTTAGCTTCATTTGTGCAGTGAGTGATAGCAGGAAGCCAATTAGAGTTTTCCTTTTTCCAGTGTGATAAGACACAAAATGTGAAGTTATTAGTACCTCATAAATGCTTCTCTTAATTTCTTTGTTCATTCAGCGGCGTGTTCTCCAGCCTTGCAGAGAATTAGGGTAGCAGTGCTGGAGATGTAGGGGCTGGAGCTGAAGGGTGACTGAGCAGTGAGGAAAGGTCTTTTCAGATGTAGCCTTTCAGGTATTATGGGATTTGGAGGCCGTTAAGTGTGGTAAAGAGGGGGAGTCTTCGGGAAATGCTCAGCACCTGACAATGTTGGACTTAAAGTGCAATAAAATCCTCACTTTCTCCAGCATTAGCTGCCGAGTCCTGGGAGCGGTGCCGTGAGTAGCAGAGCAGATGGGGTACCATTTGTTACTCATAACGAAAATTTAACGTGGCGATTGTAACGGCAGCTCACCACAGCGCTGCCTGCTGCCACGTGCTGAGCCCACACCCTTCTGTGAGGGTTTCGTGCCCGCGTGGGTTTCAGTGAGAGCACACCTTGCAGTAAAGTAGTTGTGTTTTTCCCCTGCCTATGAATGAATTGGTCTGTTCTCCTTCATAGCTTTTTATGGGCAGCATTGACTGGATGAGTCATCTGCAATCTCCATTTAAAAGATGATAGACAGGGAAGGCTTGGGTTTTATTTTGTTGTTTTATTGTGTGTGTTTCTTTTTCCTGCAGCAGTTTAAATGAGAGCTGGTTGAATTTCTGATGCCCAGCCTTGCGAGGCTGAAGTAGTGCAATGCAGTCTTTTACCGGGGACCATCAGAGCGCGTTACATGGAGTTTGCAGAACGAACCTCACAGGTGGATCTGCTGGAGCTGTAGGTCTGGCTGCGTCCACTCCCTCTCAGGCTGCAGGAGTGTGACATGTTCTTCTCAGTTCACAGGCCTTTTAATCTTTCTGTCCAAAGCTAGATGGTGGGCTCTGTTGGAAGGTGAGCCCGTCTTACCAGGTTTTATGGCTTTATTGTGTCTTGTAGTGATCTCCGGCGCTTTGGGAGGGTTTTGTCTTCCCTAGCAGAATATTTCAGTTTCCTATTTGCTTTCCAGTCACCCTTGTGATTTTAGTGCAGCAAGTGTCCTAACAACCGGTTAATCTTCGGTGCAAACCGAAACATACCCACACAAATCCCCGCAAAAATCACTCGGCTCAGCTGTGACCCAGCCAAACTCCGATGCTTGTGGGTTATATGTGTTCTGAAGAAAACGTAGCTCTGGCTTTGATTCTTTTACGCCTCTCCTCGCCCAGCCTCCTTGTTTCCCTCAGGTTTGTATTAGTCACCATGTAATGAGGGATCTGCAGGCAGCGGTGCTCTAGGAGCACTTTGTGCTTTTGTCTTGAACGTGACATTTAAAACGGCGAACACGTATAAAAGCAGCTTTAACTCTCAGTATAGCCTTACCTGTGCCATGTGTGCCGTAGGCTTGTTGCGTCCGAGTTCCTTCCCAATTGACGTGGCAATCGAGTGCCACGTAGTTGGTTAAATGCAGCAAAGGCTCACGTTCTGCATTCAGAGGTCAGTTCAGGTTTGAACCTGAGCTCTGTGTGACTTACATGAGGTGCTTTCTTGCCAGTATCGTTCTTCACAGGGCACTGCTAAAATTCCTGTGATTTTAAAACTGAGTAGCGAGTAACAGGAAAGCATGACCTCCAATTAGTCCTTTTCATTGCAAACACCAGACCAGATGGAGAAATACAAGTGGGAGAAATGGATCCAGCAACTCACAGAGAAAAACAGGAGCCCCGGCTCAAAACAAGAGATCATCAGTAACAGCAGATTTCTAGCTCGTTATATCTTGAGTTGGGGGGCCTGCCACAGGGAGTTGGGAAGAGGTTTTGCCTTTGGCTTCAGTTTTAGTAGAATTGGGAATTCTTTCACAACGACATGTGTAAAGCGGGGTGAAAATACTGGGAGGTGTTTCAGCCCTTTGGTTCGTTTATGTACTGACCTTATCTGTAACTTACGTGGCGCTCATTGTTGCAGATCAAACCCATGCTTGCATCATCTGATTTTGGGATCTGGTCTGTCTTTGTCCATCTCTTGCCCCCCTCTCTGTTCTCTTGACCCCACAGCTGCCCGGGGTGGGGTTAGCAGATGGCGTTCACCCAGGAGAAGACTGGAGGCCAGTAGCACCCATAACTCTCTCTTCTCCTTCCCTTTTCCGCAGGTGTGGTGGAAGCGTGTCTCCTGCACATGCTGAAGCGCAGGGCTGCTGGCTTCCTGCGGACCGACAAGGTGGCCGCGCTCTTCACCAAAGTGGGCAAGACCTATGCAGTAGCTGGGGACATATGCAAGAAGGTGCAGGAGCTGCAGCAGCAGGTAGAAAGCAGGTGAGCCTCAGGTCTGATTATCAGCAACCACCTTATAAAATTCTGCATTGTGACTTGTTGCTGCCTGTTGGGTGTTGAGCTCAGAGCGCTGTTGTCAGCTCGTCTTACATAACTCTTGCCGCAGGCAGAGCCCGTGGGGAGGCAGGAAGGGAACTGGAATTCACGTTTCAGCCACCTTGCTGGCAGCAAGAAAGAGAAACGGAGAGAACAAACCCATTTTCCTTTTCGTGGGTCACCTTTTAGAGACTGGATAGCTCTAGGCAGCACATGCAGCTTCAGAATGAATCTCTGGTTCCAGTTCTGTTCAGGCCATTAATTATCTCAACAGTGACAAGTGATAATTTGTGTCAGTGCTACTGAAGCAGTGAAGGGAGCATTGTTGTCAGTGTGAACACATATTTTGGACACCAGTGCTCAGTGGGTGAGAGGTGGATGCTCACTGTGGCAGGGCACCGGGCATGGACAAGAGCACGTGAGTTGTCCTGAGAAGGCACAAAGCTGCTCCGTGGCACGATGCAAGTTGCAGCTCCAACCACACGAAGCTGTGCGATGGTGCGGCAGGACACGCACGACATCCTGGGATGCCATCCTGTTCACACGGCAAAACGCCGTCCCACAGCACATGCCGCTGTCCCTGACCTGCTCGAGTAGATTTTTCTGGGCAGCAGACAACTCCACAGGGAGGAACGACAGTTTCCCACACGGTTCAGAGGCCATGGTGCTGAGCAGCCCCCACGTTCTCGTTCAGAGCCACTCTCGGGGAGCGGTTGTGCCGTGTGGAGCCAACTTGCCGTCCCTGCTAAAAGGCAGCACTAAGCTCCTCGTTTCTGAGGGGGACCTGTTGCTGTGCTGGCTTCTGCTGTAGGAACAAGCAGGGGTTCTTGGCTGTAAGTGAACTCCCAGCTGGCTTTGGATGCTCATTTGCTGTAGTTCTGCTTTCTCAGTTTGAGGCTGCTTATCTCGGAGTCGTCGTCTTGTCATGCTGTAGGTGGTAGGAGATAGGATCTGGCTGCCAAGACGCTAGCGCAGAGGTGCCATAGCTATATATGGCGCTGTGCAGGGAGAGTGAAGAGGTGGGCCTGTGCCCAAGGATTGCCTGGTGATGATTTGGCAGGAGGGCCCTGGAAAAACTCTGCCAGTGTTATCTCAGATCCTGCTCCGTGCCCTGCTCTCAGGGGGAACTTCTCATGCTGAAACAGCCATGTGCCACCTTGGGCGCGTCGACAGCTTCAGCCTGTCAGGGATGGCTGATATCAGACCTATTGTGGATAGCTTTGCCTCGTAGGCAAAGCTGGGAGACAAGAATTTTCTTTTTACCATCCTGCCTGTGGCTTTCCCAAGTAAACGTGAAGCTCTTTGCTAAGAAGGAAACTTCTTCATCAGGTGCTACTTTTTTTCTGCTATGCTTTGGATTTTGCTATGTTTTCTTGCTTTTAGAGCGTATGGCCTGCAATGGATTTGCAGCCTCTTCATTTCAGCCTCGCTCCAGAAGTGGGAAAGCTGTTTTTGGTAGGTGTCTACCTGGCCCAGGATACCTAATGCAGACCTGTTTGGGGCTTTCTTTAGAGCTTGTTTAGCATCTGCCTGTGAATTAGATAAGCTTTACGGGCTTCTATTTCATAACTTGGAATGGAGGCTTCCTAAATCATTAGGGCCATGATTTTCACAATGTCTCTGGTGATGGATTGACTAAAACTCCACACCCCAGTGGCAGTGAGGGCTACACAGCAGTGTAGACAGGTAGTATGCAGAGAGCATTTGTCAGGTACCTCCTGTGTATTCCAGCACCTCTCCACGCAGCCTTTCACTGGAGAGCTTTCTGTGAAAACACTCTGAATTCTGACTATTTTTGCTTTATCTCCTTTTGCAGGAAAAATCAGCCAAATGGGCAGGAGCCTCTTAAAAGGCAGGGATCAACCACAAGCAAAACACCCGTCCTGACACCTCAGGCCATCAAACACATCTGGGTTCGGACAGCATTGATTGAGAAAGTGCTCGACAAGATTGTTCAGTACATTGTTGATAACTGCAGGTAAGGAAAGGATCAGAAGCACAGGGATTTGTTGGGCTGATGTATTTAGGTATCTGCCACAAGAGATCTCAGAAGTTTTCTGCAAACTTCTGTAGTGCAGATTTCTGGGAAGAAGAAAACCAGTTGCAGAGGCATTTAGGAAAAAATCGTACTTTTGAATTACTGCCATTATCATACCATTCTATGA
Source organism: Baryphthengus martii (assembly GCA_013396935.1). Classification (NCBI taxonomy): domain Eukaryota; kingdom Metazoa; phylum Chordata; class Aves; order Coraciiformes; family Momotidae; genus Baryphthengus; species Baryphthengus martii. Next base: position 871,866 of record VWZK01037657.1, read on the forward strand.
TTAACAGTGTTTCAGACTTAGAAAAAATATTAACAGCCACTCAGCTTTCCAGAAATCCGCTAAAAAACTAGCTTGAACTATATTAGGTGCCCAAATTCTAAGGGGGCCTAGACTGTAGAGGAATAGAAATGTCTTCTAATAGGTCAGAAGTGCTTAATTCACTTACATTAGCTGAAAATAATACTTTGGAACTTTAGGATGCCAGGGAAGAAAATGCCCTTTGTAGATGAAGAAGGGAAAATGAGTTTAAAACAGGAGTTATTAATGACATAAAACCTTAGGGCTGTTAAAGCAGATTCTTTGAATCATGTTTCCTTTTTAGAAGTATCAGTCTTTGCGTAAAGTGAATCTTCCTTTGTAAAACCGGAGGAGAGCGTCAGTGCTTTATGGATGTAATCCTCAAGGGCTCTTTAAGAAGAAAAGACAAATTCTCTCTCTTCTATGATTACTTCCTACTGTCCAGCATTAGCTTTGGCTTCCCAAGAGGTGGTTCTTAACTCTTACCCTTCTTACCCTCTCCTAACTGATAAAGAGAAATTATGGGCCACACTGAGGACAATTTCCCGTGAGAAGAGGAACCCTAAAGCTTCATGTGGTCCCAGAAGGGTACGGCTGTACCTACTGCCATTGCAATTCGTTCACAGTGAGGCTCTTGCAGTTCAGCCCTGGGGGACACACATTCTTGGCTGTCCAAAGCCCATGAAGGAAGAGAGCTAGAGCAGAGGAGCTTCTTTTCACAGTATTTTCCAAGTGTACATGCCTGTTTTCCTTGTCATCAGCTTTATTTTCATGATCTATCTCTCCACTAAAAAGAGGGAGAGCCAAAGAGAGGGTTTTGTGCTGTTCAAGGAAAACTGTTGCTCTGGGATATCTGATGCCAGTTTGTTTTAAGAGCTGTGCGCCTGAGAGACAGGGGGAGTGTTGGCTGTGTCCCAGACACAATTAATGAAAACATTTTAATCCCGTGTATCCATATGTCTGCTGATACATGGCTACAAGGGTGTTTTATTTTTTTCACGTAATTCACCTGGAAACATGTCAGGAGGGTTCCATTAGTGTGTACTGTAGATGTTCACCCTACTGCCTTCTCCATCCGTTCAGATGAACCAGGATCAGGTCCTTAACTGCAGGTGTGAGATTTTGAAAATCTGACTTAGCAAATAAAGCCAACCTCTTTGTAAGGCTTCTCACGCGTTTTTGTGAAGTTACTGCTCAAATGCTCCACCTTTTAGGCCTTTAGCACTTCTGTTCTTGAGAAGGTGGTTTAGAGTTTGAGCCCCATCTAGTGGAAGAGACAGCAGAGGATGATGACGGTTCAAGAAATTTGAGTGTTTCAGTTTTTTGGCTATGTGGTTTTATAAATCAGCTTTGCCTGCTGTGATGGGAAGACTTTGGGGTCATTGCAAGAGCTACTATTTGTAGTAGTTCATTGCTCTTGACAGTGTTTCATGATTATTCCTCGCAGATGGAAGAGATGTTTAAGAATGTGTGGATCTCTGGGTCTCTGTGGAAAACTGACAAAATTGCTTGCGGAGAGTTATTGTTTGTCTCCATATTGCATTAATGCCCAAAGCCCCAAATCAAATACACTGGGTAAACACATTTAGCAAAAGGCAGGCTCCTGCCTCTCGAGCTCAGATCAAAAATAGATGAGGCAGAATGAGCATACTGAGAGGAGGTGACTTGCCTGAGATTACACACCTGGGCGAGGGCAGAATAGGCACCCAAAGTGTAGGGGTGTTGGTTGTCTTGTTAAATACAGAAATCTGGAGAGTGGGTTTATTGAGCTGGTTGTTCTAGACTCCTCTTACATTCCACGGAGATCTAGTCAGTGTTATTGATGTAGTTTAGGAACTGGTCTGATTCTAAAGCAGATGCCTAAAACAGGCTATATTAATTTCTCCAGAGCTTTCTTATGATATATTTTAATGATGTTTTAAAATAGTTCAGGATGCATCATCTTGTAAAAGCCGCCTGTGCCTGCAAACCCAGCACAACAGCTCTGCTTTGTGAGATCAGTAGATGAGGCAGTCAAGCTCCACTAGAGCTCTTGGAGGAGATGCAACGCATTGGTGATTTCTAGGCAGTCCGAGCAACTGCTTTTCCTCTACCTGTTGAGTTCAGGAAATATACCAGGGATTTGATCCCTTTGGCCCTGTCTCTGACTGTTTAGATGCACAGTCTTCTTATTCGCCCATTGTGTGAGAAGTTCTCTTTGGTAATCACAGCAAAGTTCTGCTGCTAGAATTTTTGTGTTAGAACTGTAACTAAACCAAAGTTTTGAAAACGTGTCCTGCTTCAGTACATGCGCAGCGCTCCAGTTGTACAGCCTAGATCCCATTGTCAGCCTTGCTGGAACTCTTGGAGCTCTAAACTCTTAAATCTTCCCTTTTGTGCAATTTAACTGAAATGAGTGTTTGGCTTCTTTTGGCGTACTTTCTGGTAAGTGCTGACATGTGGTGTTTTAAAAGTCAATGGACTTGTGCTACTAGGAGGCAAAGAGCTCTTAGAAATAACAACCAGTGGTTTTGACTGGGCTCTGTTCTTCTATTCCTAGTAAGTATTATGAAAAAGAAGCTTTACTGGCAGATCCTGTTTGTGGCCCAATACTGGCTTCTCTCCTAGGTGAGTGCTTGCAAAGTGACTTCTTATGCTGAAGAAAAACTGTTTCTTAAAATGTTTTGTATTATGAGCATGCTACAACAGGTGATTTTTATCTCTAGCATGTAGTTTAACTCTGTATTATAGAGCAACATAGAAGATGTTGTTTTGTTGCTTACAAGACCAGTAGAGACCAGTCCTCTGGTTTTATTATTAGTTGGTTGGATCAGAGAATGGAATGGGAATGACTTTTCAGTGAACACTTGCTAGCAGGTGGCACCTACGAATGCTGCCGTGGCAGGGTGTCATGTCCCGCAGGAATATTTGTGTCCAGCACTAGCTAATGGGACCTGATATGTTGTTTTATGTGTTGTCTTTATTATGGGCTCATCCTGTAGGACCATGAAGTGATCATTAGTATTTGCTTGGCTTGAGAAGGAAATCGTGCTTTCAGTACTGGGCCAGCAGGATGAGACTGTGTTTTGGAACGGACTCCTAAGGTTTCTCTCTTGGGCTATTTTCTTAGTTGGGCCATGTGCTCTGGAATACACCAAGCTAAAAACAGCAGATCACTATTGGACAGACCCATCGGCGGATGAGCTTGTGCAGCGACATCGGATTCATGGAGTACACGGCCGCCAAGACTCTCCTTCGAAGCGCCCAGCCCTGGGAGTAGGTATTTGCTGTGTGGCTGTTTCTGAGTTCAGGCACAAGTTGATAATACAAACAACCCCAGGAGGGGGAGATCTGGATCTAGAACAACATTCCTTTTCTCTTCTGTAATGGAGTCTTAATCACAGATTAGAAGTCCACTGGGGCCCAAGTGTCCTCTTTATCTGTCTGTAGAGAAGTTTGAGATCCAGGACTAAATTCTGTGGCTTTTGACACTTGTGATCTGACCAGATAGTTCACGAGAAATTACGAGCTGCCTTGGTAAGGGGTGAGTAAGAAGCCAGGTCGTTTCTCTGCAAGGTCTCCTGGCTCCAGAGGAAGTTCTGCTCTACAGAGATCGGTGTAAATGGACCTATTCTTTGTTTATTCCTGTCTGTGCAGCCATTCCTGTCCTACCTGACCTGCCCTGACTGTCTGTGTGTCTGTGCTAGATCCGGAAGCGCCATTCGAGCGGGAGCACGTCAGAAGATCGCTTTGCTGCCTCGGCGAGAGAGTACGTGGAGTCTTTGCACCAGAATTCCCGAACGCACCTTTTGTACGGGAAAAACAATGTCTTGGTCCAGCCGGTGAGTACATTGAGTTTTGGACCAGTACCCGCAGCCGCTGCCTGGCTGTGGCTGGAGAAGGGGGTAGTGTAGGTAAGAGTACAACCTTAGGCTTGTCAAGTACTTGCTTGCTGCCTTCTCCTCAGGACAGTGCTGCCTTCCCCCTTGACTCTGTTATGCCGAGGTAGATAAAGACGTGACAAATGCTTTCGCTGCCTGACCGGTGTGAACTGTGAAGTCAGCCTGTAGGTAGGAACAGACAGACTGGACAGTATTTCATAAATCCAGTGACCATACCATGTTTTCCCCCTTCTTTCTAATAACAATATTAAGTATATTTGGTGTTGAGGTTTCCCTCAGCAGTTCCTAGGTAGTGCACTGCTTGGAACTTGTGGGGCATAGGAAGACTGGAACGTGACTCTCCTAGTTGGGCACTTGAGTCACCTGCATTGTCTGTTTGTTGCTTCTGTGAACAGAAAGATGACTTGGAGGCAATTCCTGGGTACCTCTCCCTTCATCAGTCAGCAGATAGTTTGACATTAAAGTGGACACCAAATCAGCTGATGAATGGAACCCTTGGAGATTCAGAGCTGGAGAAAAGGTAGTCGCTGCATTCAGGAAAAGATTGGAAGCATTCGTGGTGTTTATTTTTTGTATAATTGGCAATATGGCAGAAGTGTAACAAGGCTGATTTTAACTGAAGGGCTTCTATTCAGTGTGTAAGTTGAGGTGTAAGGCTGCTCGGCTTCCTGTTTTGCCACAGATTAAGCAACCTTCCAAAGGTCCTGTAACGCACTTGGATGTAGGGCCTCTTCAAAGGGAGAACAAAAGCCTGCTTTTTCTGGTGTTTGGGGAAAAAAGGCTTAGCGCCACCTTCCATCTTTACAGTTTTAGTACCTCCCTTCAGAGGGTCACAAATCACTCGGCACCACAGCTCATGTCAGCCTCAAGAGAGAGACCCGCAATTTCGTTGTCTTTCAGTAGATCACCTAATTTGGTGTTCTGCTTCAGTGGAAAGACAGGTAAAGTCTGGTCCAACCCCAGAGCAGTGCTCTCAAATGCTTAATCCACACCATTCTTTTTCTAAAACTTGGTATGTATTTTTTAATAGAACACTAATGAAGCCCTCTACCCTTGTTTTTATTGCTAAGCTCCGACGAGGTTGCTCTCAGAAGGGTTCAGAGCCGTTTCCAGTGTTTAATCTGTGAGCTAAAGCCCCGTTGGGTTTACACACTGCTGCCCAGAAATCACACGTGCAAGGCAGAACTGAGCTTGGCTGTCCTGAGCCCAGCCACCAGACCCTGGTGGAGTCTGTGCCCCAGGCTTTTTCATTTTAGCCAGACCTGGTTGTAACCTCGTAAGGGGCTGTATTGGGGAAGGGAAGGTGAGGAGTGAAAGAGAGATTATGAAGAGGCTGGTGCCAGATGTATCCACTGTGAAGAACTAGTTCCTTTGCCTTTTACTTGACTATTCATTTACCTTAATTTACCAAATTTAATAAGCAGTTATTAACTTAGTGGAGTCTTTTTACTGGATGCTTGGAACTGTAGGCACTCCTGAATATGGAAGAAAAAAAAATAATGTTTCTTGCACTTATTCCTTCCCTGTTAGTGTTTTCTGGGACTACGCATTGATAGTGCCACTCAGCCAGATCGTCTGCATCCACTGCCATCAGCAACGTAAGCATGAACCTTCTCCTGCGGGCCCTCCTAAAGCCCCTTTCTGCCTGGAAAAGGAAATTAAAAACCTAATTCACGTATAGTCCTTTGAAAATTGTACAAGATGCAGAATGGTCTGCTTAAAAGCAGGTGGTTTTCCTTATTTGTGGTAAAATTCTAGTGAATGAAGACAGGTGAGAAAAATTTGCGACGAGGAATGTGACTTTCTAATTCTCACAAGAGTAAAGAGTAAAGCCTCTGGTTATACCATTAGGTTTTTCATTCTAAATTGCGTGTCCTTGTCAAGCCATGGCATACACCAGAGATTTAGTTTAGTTATTCCTTTATTATCTATTATATTAGTGCTCAGAATCACTTCAAGTGTTTCTGCATGAGGCCTGCCGTAGTTTGCTTGTGTCTTGAGATTCTTTAGGACTAAAGGACTGAAATCACCCCTAGTCACACTGTGACTCGGAGAGGTTTGTTTATTTGCTTAGAAGGTAAGAGCGAAAAATAGAGGTTCCGATGTAACAGTGCGGACTCCCCTTGTCCTCCTTTGCAGCAGAAAGCAGATGGACATTAGTCTTGGTGAGTCAGGATGGAACTCAGAGGCCACCGCTTCACTTCCCCCAAGGAGGTCACCTGCTCGCCTTTCTTTCCTGCCTGGAAAATGGTCTTCTGCCTCGTGGCCAGCTGGAACCGCCGCTTTGGTCCCAGCAGGGCAAGGTACTGCCTTTTCTGATGAGCTGCTCGCAGTCGGTAGGGCTGATGTCTTTGTTCAGCCGGTGTCCAGCTCCACAGAGTCTGGGTAATCAATTTCCAGCTGCTTTATAGTAAAGTGGAAGGCAAAATAACTCCATTTAGTCCCATTTGATTCTTATACAGACAGTCTATAAAAATTGCTCATACCTTCATCACCCCATTGAGCAATGAACTAGAATCTGCTGCTGTATCAGAACCCAAACGATAGGAACTGAGGCTCAAATGGGCTGGGACATTCTTGCTGTCAGAGGCTTGGATTGTTGAGGAAGCTGGTGCCTGACTCCTATAGATTACAAGAAAAAGTTGTGCTTTAAGTACACAGAAAAGTTGTGTTAAGGACCCCTAAACCACCTGCTATGTACGATTCTACTGTTGTTCTCTCCCTCGCCTCCTCCCAACACTGAAAGTTTAGTTTTAAGATGCCAAAGATATGCAGGACTTAGTTTGTTGTGCTCTGTTAGCCATTCGTAGCTGAATGTATGGAATGGTTATTTTCTCTAGGGAAAGGTATTTCCAAAGCTTCGAAAACGTAACAGCAACAAATCAGTGGACCTGGAGGAAATGCCAGCTGAAGACACTTCTACAGACTATGTGTTCAGAATTATCTATCCAGGACACAAGCATGATAACAGTAAGTGCCTTTGTTCTGCTTTGTTAGAAAAACCCAAACAAAAGGAAAACCTAAGAAAGCCTTGAAATAATATCCCAGGATGTAAGTGAAGGTAACAGACAAGCCAGGGTTTTGTAGGGGGGAAAAAAAAACCCTGTCACAGAGCTTCATTGTGTGATAATTGTGATCAACAGGTACATCTTACTGTAGGTTTCCTTAATGCAGTGAAACTTGTTACCCTAGTGGAAATGGAGTTAAGGTGGGGAATCTTATTTATATTTACTCTGTGTTTTGCAGAGGAAGTTTTCAAAATACTCCCCTGGGCTTGCAAACTGAGACTAAAAGCAAAAAGCTTGCTTGACTAGCCAAGAGCAATTTTGCTGCCGAAGTGAGGTTATTTTTATTGGCCACACTGCTTGCTCATATGTTGTTATTAGAAAGAAACAAACCAAAACACAAACCATAAACTCAACTCTTAAAGTACCCCAAGAACTCCCTGGGCTAATTTTTCCTGGCTTGGAAGCTAGAACTTAACAATGGATAAATAAAGGCCCTTCCAAGGAAACTAAATGCATTCCCAAACACCAAACCACCTCATGTTATCAGTGAATACAAATTCCCTACGTGCAAGAAGGCATTTAAGCTAGTTCTCAAGCAGCATGTTCAGTTTTACTCCCTTTGGCAAAGCAGCAAGAGTTTCCCAGGAAGATCAGACCCTAAAGTTTACAGGGGATTTGGATTTGCTGCTCATATTGGGACTTACTGGAGCTTAGAAAGCAGAAATCTCAGCTTGAACCCTCCTTGCCCCTGGGGACTGAACCACAATGGTGGCCATGCTTTCCTAGGGCTTCTGGATCTGCGAGGTAAGTCCATGCACACCTGGCAAGAGCACCTCCTGCCTTTGCCCAGACCCGGGGAGGGAGGCCAGGTTCCGTGGGCACGCTCAGCACAGAGCTGCCTGGCGAGCGCAAGCCGGAGAGGGCCGGCTTCTGCCTCGGAGCCCTGCTCCCTGCCTGCTGGCAGTGCCAGACGGAGCTGGGGAGCAGAATGTTTGCTGTCCAGGGGCATCTGGCACAGGTTTCAGAGTGGAAAAGAGGCCACAACGTTGACAAGGGCACGGTGAAGGACAGGAGGTAGTTGCAGCCTAGAATTCCTGTGGAGTTTTGCTAAAAAGCATACTCACCCACTGCGGGCTGGCACTGGAGCCTCGCGCCATTGCCATGATGGGAGGCGTGCGCGCTGGGAACGCAGCCTGGGCACAATCAGAAGCTGGCCTGTGTTTGGTGGAGCGTGCGTTTTTTTTCTCTAAGAAACTCATTTTTTCATACCTGTTTACAGGAGCTTGTGGCTTCAGGAAGAGGGCAGGATTCAAGTCCTTTATCTTTGCTGAACATGTCCTTTTGAGCTTTCCCGCAGAATCGAGTTCTCTCTCCTTATGCTCCTCTTTCACTATTTTCTTTGAGCAGTAACTATTAACTACCACCACTTAGCTGCCAGCCGCTCTACCTCTGTTGACGATGATGAGGAGGAGGAAGATAAGCTACACGCAATGCTATCAATGATCTGCTCTCGGAACCTCACAGCTCCTAATAGGATGAAAGGTTTTTATCCTCCTCCCCCTGTGTCCCAGAGCTCTATTGCAGCTCGTCCCACTGATGCATACAACAGTGTTGGCATTACGACAGGGAAAAACATCTCGCTCGTGCCGTGAGAGCTGGAGAAGATTAAGCTGACTGTGCAGAGAGGCTGGGAATACGCTCACAACCTATGGGAAGTGGAAACAACAGCATCTTCCCTCGCCTGCGAGCGTGTGCGCTGCTGAACAGACAAACCTTTTCTCCTTCTGGAGGCTTCCTGCCCCACCTTCATAAAAGCTGGAGACTAGAGCAGGTTCTCACAAGAGGAGGGAGGAGTGGAAGAGGTCTTTGTGTTCTCCCTCCACAAGTTAGTCATGTGCGGCGGAACAGGCTGGGGAGTGCAGCCTGCTGTAGGGAGGCTCCGAGGTGAACCATTACAGCAGCAGCAGTGATGTGCTGGGCAGGGTCAGACGTGGAGCAGAATAGGGCAGGAGTGTCGTGAGTTACGGTTTCAGACAGGGATGGTTCAGGGATGGGCGCTCCTGTGCCGGGGATACCTCTGCAAGGTCATAGCAGTGAGCAGAGAAGGTGGCATGGAGCTGCGGTACCTTTCTGTGGTCCGGAGCTCTCATTCCACCTCTTGCTTTCATAGCCTGACAGGTTTCAGATGATCAGCTGCAAGGCTCCCCACCCTCCAAAAATCTGTTCTCTAATTCTTCTCCTCAAGCAGTTCATAACAGGTATATGAAGTTGGTGTCCTCAGGCTGTGTATGTATTACAAGCATTCGGGATCTAGTGTAGTTCTGGAGACCAAGAAGTCTTTATTTTCTCAGAGGAGAACACTGGATGGTGTACAAACCAGCCTATTCCCCAAGCCAGGCCCCTCCTTCACCGCTTGCAGTTGTTCAGAAGACAGGCAGGTGTTCTCGAGGCCTCTCCCACCAGCTCCTGTGAAATCTCTCCCCACTCTGGGCTTACCAGTTACTGCACAGCTTCGATACCACCAGGCTTGGCCTTGATACCTCTTGAGTGCATGTGCCAAACCTGGCCTGCTCCTGTTACAACCAAGACAACAGCCTCCGCCTCTTCCCAGTAACTGAAGTGTATCAGCAAGAACAGAATCTTCTCTGTCTTCAGGCTGTAAAGGAACTGTCAAAAGCCTGACATCTGCAGAGGCAGCAGGAAGGAGCAAAACTGCTTCCACGTTTGGCTCTCGTCTGTGTTTCTCATTTGTTGGGTTTGCACGGACTTGCTTTTTCTGGTGTTTCTATTTCCTAAGAAAAACACCACGTATCGTGACTCCGGATAAGACATTCGTGCCTTTAAATAGCGGAGCAATGATTTTTGGTTCCAAATGGATGTTAGCCCTGCTCTGGTGGAACTGACTGTAGGAGTTAATAATTGCCCAGCATCTCTCTGCAGTGCTTAAGCTCTGCTTAGAGAGGGTATGAGCACGTGCTCAAGGAGGTCCTCCTTTCTCACTACTTGTAGGCTGCTCACACACTGAGCCTAAGGTGGTAGCCCAGAGAAGCTGATAAAGCCCGGCCCAAGTTAAAAAGTTCTTGGAAGATGTGGATGGAAAGAAACTCCAAAAATACAGTGTTCCCCTTGAAAAAAGATACTGTTTCAGGAAGTTTCTGTGCGCCTTAACTGCTCCTGTGTGGGTATGGGTGATAATGCAAAGGAGAAGGTCTAACACAGCCACATGCACGTTAACACTGCGATCTAAAGCATAAACCCCACAGTTTGGTCTTTAGACAGGTGATGGAAGTCGTAAGTTATCCCCCTAGAATGGCTGTCAGATACCTGCCTTTCCTTATTTGATCTGGAAGGGGATGGTAGCGTTAGGCAGGTGCCCGTGGTTTGAGTAGTGGTTCTTGCCGAACTAGCCCGGCCTGGCCGTTGTCTCTCCAGCAGCACCATTTCAGTAATGACAACACTGCTGTAGCAGGTTTGCTGCCCATTTGCTTTTACATTTTGCAACATGCTCGACTTTTGCATGTAGCTGAAGTTACAGATAACACCACAACGATCAAATAAAAGATGCTGTTCACTCTAATTCTTCACTAATTCAGGTACCTTTCATCTGAATCTTTAGGTTCTGTGGGGTTCTTTCCTTGTTTCTCAAAAAAAAATCAAATAAAAAATTAAGACTTGAAAAAACTTCTCTTGTCTGTAAGGGGGAGGCAAAAAATAATGATCTGAAAAAGTTTGTCCAATGTTTTTTTATTTGAACCTGATGAGAAGCTGCAATAAATACTGGGTCGTTCAGCTCCTTCCTGAAGAATTAAGGTGAAGAGCATTTTTGCATCACACTTGGTTTTGTGAAATGAGATACACGTGACTGCTTCCGCATGAGCCTGTGCTTTTTCTGTTAACAAGTGTTTCTACTCCACTCCTTCCTCACCTCTGCCCACTCCCCAACAGGCACTTCTAAAACGCTTTATGCTACCTTCATTTAAAATGCATGAGATGGTTTGGAATCGCCCCTACCACCACCCAACAAATGTCTGTTTTAAAAGCACGGCCCAGGGGACTGGATTTTGCTTTCCAATGTTAATTCAGTGACATACAGTCTTACGGCATTTGCCTTAATTTTAATCATGGGTGAGCTGAAAGGCCAGTTATTTATTATAAAACAAAAAAAACCCGAGCTCAAAGGCCAGCTGGGAAAGTTGAAGAGCCAAAGCCAAGTTTTCTGAAGGCAACTGGTGATTTTGGGGGGCTGCCTTCCTGAAGCTGGTTAAAAAGGCAAATGGATTTGGTGGAGCAGGGATAACTCAAGAGGCTTCCCTGTACTGTTGGATCACGTGTTCCTGCGGAGTATCCTGCTCCAATAAATGTAGTGTTCACATTAGTAGGACTTAAACTATCCTTCTGTGCTAAATACTTTAGGATCTGGTCCCGAGGGGGAAGCAAACATCTTTTGAATCACTTTGTCTTAGTTTCTTTTAGGCTCAAAATTTCAGTCTAGCTGGGCTAGCAGTTACATGGCTGATTCCAGGAACTGCAAAATGAAATTGAGACCTGAATTAAATAGAAGGTCAGATTAGATGATCTCTTCTGTCCATAAAGAACATTACCATGGCTTTACACAAGAACCAGTTTAGTTGTTGCTGCAGCAGCCTTTTCTCTGTTCTCTGGAAGCACGCACTGGGATGTGCATGGGCAGGAAAGGGGGAAACGGTGAAGGGATTTGGCTTGGCGGGCAGTGACCGTGCACAGCATGCAGCTGGTTTAGATGTGCCAGGAGCAGTGTTTCTGAGGTCACTGGAATGGTGCTCTGCCCTTTTCTAGTCAAGATTCAGAGCCTGCTGAGGAGTAAAGCATGAAACCATCAGGATGCACGGAAGGAAGAGGAGGAAAGAGGAAAACTGTTTGATGGCGTGCTCTTTGGTTTGTTTTTTCCCTAGACACCAGCGAAATGATAGAGATGCAAGGCTTTGGGGCAAACTTGCTCTCGTGGCAGCTGGAGCACTGCAGCCAAGGCTCCTCGTGTCTCTCCTGTTCGACAGGCAGCTCTCCCTACGATATCCCCAGCTGCTGCAGCTGCATCCACGACAGGTGAGCAAGCTCCGTGGAGAACCTATGTGCGAGGCTCCATAGAGGGCACAGTACAAACCAGGGAGGTTTTATTGGTTGTGGCACCAGAGTAGCGGTTTTCAAATAGTTTCTGAAGTAAAAAGATGGAGCTACATTGCAAGAAATTTAGTTTATTAAAACCGACCTATTAAAGTACTCTTCAGTCACATTTTGATAGAAAAATTGCATCTAGTTCTTTTGTCTAGTTTTAGATAATTCAGCTCTGGAAGTGTTTTTAAGTCATTAACAATTACAATGAAGGGCAACAATTCACCGAATTTGACAAGGGCCTCTCCAACGCAGCTGCAGGGGTTGTAGCTGAATGTCTCAGGTGGATCTGTTTGGGGCCAGAATGCTGGTAGGGAAAATGCTTTAAAAAGTGTCATTTGTCATTATTGTTGTCCTTCAGCTAAGTAAATCTCGATGCAGAGAAAGAATTGCTTACGTATAGGTCATAAGGATCAGCGTAAAATCCACAATGATCTTGATCCTTGTGCCCTGTCACATTCCTGTTGTCTCCCCAGGACTCCCCTGAAGATGCTGTGTGAAAGCATGAAGAGGCAAATTGTTTCCAGAGCCTTCTATGGATGTAAGTGAAGCTTCTTATATCCAGCCCTTGTGGTATCCATATACTTATCTACAAACCATGGGGCGTTTGTTTTAGAAAGCCTTCCAACCCCGAGTTTGTGGTTGTGAGTCAGATCACCGCAGGGCAGTGGGGTGGATGTGACTCAGGTATCGCAGCCTCACAATTCCATTATCTGTGGGGTTTGCACAGAGCAGTGGGCGGCGTGATGCTCGGTGGAGACAACGTATTTCACATTGCAGTGTAGTGCTCTGCTTGGGTTTTAATCTTTGTCCCGACTGCAATTCTTCATTCTTACACAGTCCAATGCACGTTTAGTTCGTAGAGGATTCTTAGTGGCAGGTTTTAAATGCCACAGCTTCATCTTCCCAAAGGGGCTGCTGATCTCGGGTAGATTGCTCCTTGCTCCAAGCTCCCCTCCTGCCCCACCACAGGGCTTGCCTACTGCCGCCACTTGTCCACCGTGCGAACCCATCTGTCCGCCCTCGTGAACCACACGATTATCCCCCCTGACAAACCCTCCAGCGCTGCAGGAGGCCTGACAAAGGAGGTCTGGAGCAAGTACCAGAAGGACAAGAAGGTGAGTAGCAGAACATCTTACCGATTGTTACGCAGGTGCTGCGCTGAGCCCCTTGGAACGCACCCTGGAAGCAGTAAAGGTGTTCTCTTCACAGGATCACTCCTCTTCCCAGGGAGGGGGAGTCAATTCTTACAATCTCTTTTATCCTTTCCTTCTCTGATGATGGAAAGATACCAACTAACACCAAAGCAACTGATCTCATGGTGACTCTAGTCTATTAAAAGTTAGATTACTCTCCTGGGAGGCATGACATCTCACATTAGACTGGATTTCAGCCAGGGCCACGAAGGCTTGAATCGAGTTGCAATATTTATTTAGTGCCATGCCTGCATTTTGCTGTCTTTATACTTGGTATGAAGTGTCTGTGAGCATGCCTGAGAAAAATAAAGATGAATTACCTTCAATACCTATTTCTTCTAACTGCTGTAGAACTACAAGGAACTGGAATTACTAAGGAGAGTTTACTACGGCGGAGTGCAGCATGAGATCCGAAAGGAAGTGTGGCCCTTCTTGTTAGGTCACTATAAATTTGGCATGGCCAAGAAGGAGATGGACCAGGTAAGCACAGCTTCCCGGGGATCTGCAGTACGTCTGCAGAACAGGTTTTGTTTTCCAAATAGCAAGTGTTAGTCTTTATTATTGTTTAATATTCCCAAGGGAAAAATGCTACTGAATACACAAGTGACACATGTTAGCAGAGGGATTATGATACCACGCTGTCATGTCTGACAGGCACTGAAAGGAGTTCTTTATGGAAGTCAGAAGACGTGCATTCGGCCTCTGCCTGTGACACGTACTTGCCCTGAGCAAATCCTGTTTTCACAAATTTGTCATTTATAAAATGAGGAGACCTTGACATTTGGGTAGTAATTGGAGTCATCCCTCTTTTATATGGTGCATCAGCTGAGTTCTACTTGAAATAACTACGTTATCTACATGGTGCTGCATCTGCGCGCGTGCACTTCTGTTGGAGCTGCAAACAGCCCAGACGCACCTTCAGAAGCGCACTCGGAGTTAGTTCTGGAGGCTAAAAATACCCAGAGGAGGGTTTGGGTTGTAAGTTCGTTATGCTTTTGCTAGACTTAAATAAGACGTGCCTCTGTAAAACACAAGGTGCAATTTCAGACTAGACATTATTCCTCTTAATATGTCCCAGGCTGCTGCCGGCATCGATCCGTGAATAACTGCCTAGGTTATGTCACGGCCTTGTTTCGCAGTCTGAACCTTGGCATTAAGTATAGAGTTTCCATTAACAAAACCACAATTTCCCTGTCTCTTGGTTATACCGTCTCCCTTTGCTAATCTCTTCATAGCAGAACCAGCTTTTTACTTTGCTGGGTGCTTGTATTCGTTGTAATTACCGGGCGAGCGCCTTCCTAACGAACCGGGCTGGTAACGAACATGTAGAGGCGGGTGAAATGGCCAAGTGACGCCTGCCCTCAGCTCCGCTGGCTGTGCAGGAACTGGATGTTACAAACCCCAGCACGGCCGCTGCTCTCGCTCCTTGGCTGCTGAGGAAAGGGACGTTCTCCTTCGCAGAGCCACAGGACTGCAGCGGGACGCTGCCCCGCGGGCACGGTCTGGATTTGTGTGTTGGTGAGGCATTGCTTTTAACTGACATTAGGAATCACCTGGATGTTTGCTGAACTGGAACAGTGATGAGGTTTGCCCTGGAATATGATTAACGCTCTAATCTGTTTTCTGTTGGGCGTTATTAGGAGGGAGGTAGCACCCATGCAGTAGCTGATCCTGGTCTGGATTAAATGGATAAGGAGGGGTTTGTACATCAAAACATTTGGCATTTGCTAGCTCCCAATTATTTTATTCTCCAAGGCACAGTGTATATCCCTGTGAGCACCTGCAGGTCAGAAGGGCAGCCTGAGCTAGAGCCTTACCATGGAAAATCTGCTGTCTTGCAGACAGCGGGCACTTCATAACTGCAGCGTTCTTACTAAAACCTGCTACAGCAATTCGACTTGTTTGTCCTCACACTAATCTTCATAAACCAGTTCTGAACATGGGTGGAGAAATATACCCCTTAACTGGTCAAACGATGGGCACTGCAGTGCATTCATGAAGATGTTTTGCCAGGTATAACAGATGTGAGCTGCAGAATGCAGGCTCCCGCAGGAAATCCTTTTCCATGAGCTTGTTCTGTACTAACAGAGGGGTGCTCCAGACCTTCCCTGGGATTCTAGTGAGCTACTCAGCTCCAGTAGTAAATATCAGTAATAACCCACTCCTCAAAGAACTGTGCTGTCTTAGTCTAAAGCTCACTGCTGAATGTGAGAGCTGATTAAATGAATCCCATGAAAACAGTCGTAACATTTGCACATACAGGAAACTTACCATGTCCTTAACTGAAGTCGTCGTGGGTTATTTGTCCTCTTTGCCTTCTGATGATGTTTTTGCAGTCATCCGTCAGTATCTGGGCTCTCCCAAACGTGGCTGTCCTCCAGCCTTCCACTAACTGCTGTATTTTGTGATTTATGACTCGACAGCTACCTCCAGTGACAAACAGCCTGCGGCTCAGCATGAATGCTCTGGTAGCAGCTCCAGCCAGCAGAGGCCAGAGCCTGCAGCCAACTCACAATTGCAGCTTCTCTTCAGCTCTTGACAAGTGACAGAGCAGTAAAATTACTGCGTGTCTGTTAATAGCTCAAGGGGGATTCTCTGTTTGTCTTTCAAGCCAGCAATGGCAAAAATCGGGTTTATTACTATGGGAACCAGAGTGGTTGGATCTGGCCATGCACAGTGCAGCCAGGGGCTGGGCTATGTGAGCTGGGACTGCTGCAGTTCAGGAGTCTCCTCCAGCACCTAACTCTGCACAGGCTGATGTCTGTAAACCTGCAGCCTGGAATTCATTGTGAGGGCTACGTTAGAGTTGGAATAGAGGAAGAGTTGGGAAGGAGGTGCAATGAAATTAGGAGCGGGCCAGCTAGGGGCTGCAAGTGCTCCATCAGATTGCATCTGACTTCTGTGTGAGGTTTCACGGGAAAGCCAGCGACGTGTTTTGTTCTTCCCTGAACAGCGTTGAAGCGCAGTTGGTAGCGTGTGCACACGCTTATGTGAAGCTTTTCTGGCTTCTGCTGTGATGGTTTATTCCCTGCAGTAAATACTCAACATCCCGCTGCGCCAGTCACTGCACGTTCCAGTCACAGGGGCCTGTGCTCTAGCAAGAGGCGCTCGGGATCCTTCAGGCTTTCGGTTTGAGACGCTACTCTTGCTTTAGACCTCTCCCTCCTGGCACCCCTCATTGCTAACGCTGTCTTTCAGGGAAGACCAGCATTTCAAGATCTGTCTGTCTGTCTGCAGGTGGATGAAGACATTGCTCTCCGGTATCAGAAGGTCATGGCTGAGTGGAAAGCCTGCGAGGTCATTGTGAAGCAGCGAGAGAAAGAGTCGCATTCTGCCACGCTGGCAAAGTTCTCGTCGGGCAGCAGCATCGACAGCCACGTCCAGCGACTGATTCACAGGGACTCCACCATCAGCAACGATGTATGTGCTCCCTTCCCGCTCAGCCACGTGGCGCGGGCGGCTCGGCATTGGCGGAGGTGCGGCCCAGGGGAGCAGGGACTTGGGTTAGCACAGCTCCATCCATCCGGAGCTGCTTGAATCCTGTTTGGAATTTGAAGCTGTAGTGCCTCTGGAATGGAGCTAAGAGCAGGTCTGTATTTCAGGCAGTCTGTAGCTGTTCTTAAGCAGGACCTGCCTGAGGGGCTTTATGGTTCACCTCCTACAGAAGATCCTTCCCTCAGTAGAGGAGTAGCTTCCTAGATCTCTTAACTTGTGGGTCCTTTAATTCAAATCCAGCACTGAGCAAAAGTTCTCTACTATTAAAGCATGGTTTTGATTCTGTCATGCCCCCGACTGACAGGTTGGATGAGAATTTATGCTGGGAGAGGGACCTTTGTCAATCTAAAGTACAATGTTAAGAAGTAGAAAGGCAGACTGAATTAACCCCTTTGTAACTTGAGTAACCAGGAAAGGGGTTTCTTTTCACATTGTTGGACAGCAGACCTGGCCTGTGTGTGCCCTCGTGTCTCTGGGCATCCATCCCTTACACAGCCTTCAGACAGTTGTCTCTGGACATCCATTCCTTAGCCTTCAAACAGTTACTTTGACTGTTTGAGAAAACCCAAAATAGTTCAACAAAGAGTTTTTAGCAGGAGAAGAAGTAAAGCAGTTGCATGGTGAAAAGAATTTGAAAGCCAGTCCTGACTTCAAACCACAGTCGCTGAACTGGATTGCCAGAGGCCTGCCGTAGGTTGGTCCTCTTCAAAGATCTATTGCACTGACCAGATGGTGTTGGTGTTGCAGGCAGGGAAGCTTCACTGCTTTCCAGGGTATTTCTAAATGAATATTATGACAGGGGGAGACAATCATCATAGGAGACAGATATAATAAATTGGTATTATTTTTAGATTTAGCATTTCAGTACAAAGACTGAATGAGGAGCTCTCAACTGTCTGCATGCAGGGAAGCTCTGTTCATCAGTCCTCCCGTTCACTGAATCATTTCTCTCTTGTGGCTGGAGGTCGGTTTGTTATATGAATGTTTCTTGCCTCTCTGTTCTCACCGGCTTTATCCGATTCTCCTCTTCCTCTGCCCACCCCCAGGTCTTTATATCTGTAGATGAAACGGACTCGGCGGAGCGGGACTCCAAAGGTCAGGATGATCCCGGGTTCACCGTGGTGGCTGCCGACTCGCCGGCAGCAGTAGCTGCCCTAGAGCAGCACTCTGTGGAGTTTGACTCCCCAGACTCTGGGCTCCCGTCCTCGAGGAACTACTCCGTGGCCTCAGGCATCCTGTCCAGCATCGATGATGGGCAGAGCATCTCCTTTGAAGACGGGGCTGAAGAAGAAGCTGGCACTGACGTGGAAAGGGCTGATCCAGATGCGCCGCGTCTGCGGAAAGCCAAGTGCGTCGTGCTGCAGTCTCAGGACTCCGTGTCGGAAGAACAGTTGTGTTCCCAGGCGGATTATTTAATGGATGTTGCTTCTGTCTGCGCTGCGTCCTACACAGTAGGTCACGAGTGCCGTCCTCTCTCTGCACTGCAGTGCTTCTCTGGCAAAGACTTGCACTTTTTTTAGATAGGATTTAATGAGAAACAGTTCCAAACTAGAACTACAGGTGGTGGGATGATAACTGGGGAACCTTTTCATCTGGATTTTGAACTAGATTGGTAATAAGACACCAAACAAAATACGTGAGTCTTTTTTGAGTGGGAGCGCAAGGGAAAAAATGCGGTACAGTTCTAGCAGCTAAAACTCTCCAGAGGCTGGGAGGAGGTGTGGGGGTGTGGACAACACACCACTTGTAAGATTTCAGTGACATTTAATTCAAGCTCAAACCCACATTTAACCAAATTGAACCGCCACCTAAATCTGGATTCAAGGCTTCACCATCTCTGTTACTGCTGCTGCCAACAGATCAGTAGTTGAGCTCTTGGCTCCCTCTCTCTGCCGAAGTTGTTCAACTGGAAATAACCCTTTAGAAATAGGACAGGCTCAGAACATTTACTCTGAAAATATGTGCGTTTTACCTGGGATTTTTGACAGTGATCAAGTATTTAGATGCTCTCCTATGCCCAGAATATAACTGTACTGTTTCTGTTTTGCTGATTCTCAGAGCAAATCTGCGCACAG
This sequence comes from Baryphthengus martii, assembly GCA_013396935.1. Taxonomy (NCBI): domain Eukaryota; kingdom Metazoa; phylum Chordata; class Aves; order Coraciiformes; family Momotidae; genus Baryphthengus; species Baryphthengus martii. The sequence goes on from VWZK01037657.1 coordinate 890,687, forward strand.
TCCTGGGAATGTTCTAAACTCAACAGATCTAACTAAAACTTTTCTTTTCTAGATAGAGTTATTGGACACTGTTGCCTTAAATTTGCACAGAATTGATAAAGATGTCCAGAGATGTGATCGGAATTACTGGTATTTTACTGCTGATAACCTGGAGAAACTCCGAAATGTCATGTGCAGGTAACACAGCTTGTCAGCTCAACTACTTTTCACATTTCTGTCATAATTCATAAGCTATAATATGAAAATAACAGTCTGTATAAAAATTCTCACTAATGAACTTAGAACTTGCAAGGAGGAGTAGCTGGTCGGATGGTAGGTTAGAGAGCATGGGTATGATTGGTGTCTGGGTTTGGAATGCAGGCTTGAGATGTTCTACCTCAAGAGACAGACCCCGTCAGCCACCTTGAGCTATCTCTACATGTCCTGTGAGCTTTGGTTTCCTATTAGATCGACGCTCTAATGGCGTAGAAGGGTGACAGTAATTGTGAGGTGCCCAGATACAGTGTTGAGGGGCATCCACTCTGTAGACAGAAAGATCAAACCAGCGTAGAGAGCTGGTTTTCACTTCCAGGAACGCAAGTTGCTATGACATGTTCAGCTGAACGCACTTAGGGCAGAACGTGTGGTAGACTTTAACACTGGAAAAAGATCCCAAGATTCTGCCCAGGGGAAAATAAAGAAAAACAAAAGCCAAAAAACCCCAGGTACCTTTTAAAAATCTGAGTTTTTTTCCACAAAAAATACTGTGCTTTTGTTAGCTGTTTTTTTCACAGCCTGTTGAGATGCAGGCCATGTGGATAGGATGTGGTCTCTCTGGCCAAGCAGAAAATAATAGAGGGCTGTGAAATACTCTGGAATGTGAAGCGTCCAAAGTTCTGAGACACGCACGTTCAAAAACTGCTTAAGATTCGATCTGGCATAATCAAATTAGACTTCAATACAATATTAAGCTTTTGAGGAACAGGACGAGAAGAATTCAATGTTAATTTGTCCTGTAAGTTAAAAACTGATGACGTTCTTTTGCCCTTTCACAACACCTGCAGAGCCTACAGCAAGAGCCACACAACAAGAGATATTCCTGTCTCACGTCCTTGTCGTGGATTGTTTATAAAGCCTTTATGATTTTTCCTGAAAAAAACCCAAACAACCCAGCAGAAATAATTGACATTTTATACCAGTGTGTTGGAAGATTTGAATTGTTGTAGTTCTCTGGACTTTTAGCTTTATATTTTACAGCACTCTAGAAAGTTAAAAGCTTCCAAAAGGAGTTGCATTTTAAGTGCAAGTCAAACTTTTGAGGCCACCATGCAGCAGGAGGATTTTTAGTGCCATTATCTCATGTGTTTTCTTCTTTCTGCAGTTATGTTTGGGAGCACCTAGAAATTGGTTACGTTCAAGGCATGTGTGACCTCCTGGCTCCTTTGATGGTGATACTTGACAATGGTAGGAAGGGTTTTCTTTTGGAACACTGGTATCTCTAGGGAGGGCTTTCTTTAAAAATGCTGTTTCAGAAGTTGTAGGCGTCAGCCAGGGCCAGTTCACCAGAAAAATCAAACCTGCAGCTCTTGATTTGTATTTTCTCTACACGTGGCTGTTTTGAAATGGCTGCCGGCAGTATCTCTCCGTTAGTTCACTCCCTGACTTCCAGATGAAATTTTACTAAATTTTCAAAGCAGCTGTGTTCTGGCAGTTGCTAAAGCTGAAAACTCAGCTGTGAGCTGGGTTCTTTTGAAACGTAACTGCTAAAAATGTCTTGTGTTTCATCTAAATATGGGCGGTGGGTTTAGGGAGCGGCAAAGGGGAAACCCCCGAGTTTCCCTCGCCCTGCATGCCCTTGTTTTGGTTCAGGGAAGTCGCACGCTGAACAACACTGCGTGTTCTGCGTTGTGTCTGCAGATCAACTGGCCTACAGCTGCTTCAGCCACCTGATGAAGAGGATGAGCCAGAACTTCCCCAACGGGGGTGCTATGGACACGCACTTCGCCAACATGCGATCCCTCATCCAGGTCAGTCTTTTTAAATCCCACGTGAAAGACGCTGGGGTTGTGGCAGAGGCTCAGAACCAGCTTGCTGTGAGGTGAGCTCAGGAGCTCCGGTGACGGGCCGCTCCAGAAAGCACCAGGCACCTGAGCAAGAGCAGCATAAAGAAGGGTGAAAACTATCACGATAAGCCGTTATTTGGTTTGGTAGGTGGCTGTCACGGCTTTGGGTCAGGGCAGCCCTAAAACCTGTAACAGGCAGATATTAAACAGTCATGAAAAGAGAGGTCAGTCAACCAAGATGGCCAGGACAGCACACCCTGGCAGCACGTGAACGGATGGCTGCAGCGTTTCTGTGCAGGAGCAAAACTGTTGGAGAAGCCACCCAGCTTATCCAGCAGCCTTTCGCATGACAGCTGCGAGGAAGGGCTGTCGATGCAGTTAGACATTGGAGGCATCTCCCAGACATTTGGCAAGAAGCTGTTCAGTTGCAGAGCACCGAGGCGTCGCAGTGTGGAACTGGGTCGCGGCTCACCACAATTACAGACTTCTCTGTACGTAAATGGGTTTCAGTCTTTGCACCCCAGCTCCTCTGTTACAACTTTAGTAGAGTTGGGTGGGAAGATGAAAATTTGCCACTTGTTGGAAATCAGTAGGATCCGTAACTTGCTACTTGGTCCTTTAAAATCACAGTGGAGACTGACAGTTGTTCCCTCAAATCCTCACCTCGCCACGCCGTGTCAGAGCACCCACATCGCAGGGGTTTTGCATACACAGGGTAAAATGCTGTACCTGGGCTGTCCCTGACTAACCACAGGGTTGGGGGATGAACAGAAGCGTGGAAGTCTTACCCAGGCTCCACACCTTTGATCTCAGCTGCTTTCAGACAAGACTCTGACAGGTGATGTTTTTGTATTTTAGATTTTAGACTCGGAGCTTTTTGAATTGATGCATCAGAACGGAGATTACACTCACTTTTACTTCTGCTATCGCTGGTTCCTGCTTGACTTTAAAAGAGGTAATAATGTTCTATGCCTGTAGTTTAGAGTTGTGCAAAACTGACCAGCTCTGTGTTTTGGTCTAAATGTCTGGATGGTGAGTGGCAGCCAGGCTCCCAGGGAAGCCAAGGAACTCACACTGGAATGAAGTCAGAGCTTAGAAAGGGCTGTTGTAAATTCCTGATAATGTGGCTGGAGCCAAGTTCCCACTCAGTGCAAACGCCTGTTTGCTCAAGAAGGTGAACCCAAGTTGATCACGCTCCTTTGTAAGCATCGCAAACCTCCTTTCTAATGCATTTGGTAACACGGAGCAGCTCGGCAATAGCTCAGGGGCTGCTGTGCTTTGAGTGAGGTGCTTTTTATCCCATGGGAGCACCCCAGGGCCCCTGCAGGAGCACACCCACCCCACACCCCCACCACTCTAACAGAAGCAGTCGCGCAGCATCGAGACACCCGTTTTGCTCTCCTTTAAACCCAATTCGGTCGCCGTACCTGCGCAAGTGACAGGAGTTGGCTAGAGGAGAGGGGGAGAGGGAGAGGAGGCGTCACCAGGTGCTAGTCATGTCTGCATGAGGCCTGTAAGACGTTAGTTAGAGAGAGGGAAATGCTCAGTTTGAATAATCAGATGCTCTTGTAATGTTTATTCCCATTCAGAATTGTTGTACGAGGATGTATTTACAGTGTGGGAAGTTATTTGGGCAGCAAAGCACATCTCTTCAGAACATTTTGTCCTTTTCATTGCCTTAGCACTTGTGGAAGTTTATCGAGAGATTATCCGTGATAACAACATGGACTTCACTGATATCATCAAGTTTTTTAATGGTAAGAGATGATTTTTTTTGAGCGGGGCATTCTGATAAAAAGCAAGTAATGAGAGTTTGCTGCTCCTCCCTCCCTCAGCTGAGCTGTCTGCAGTTGTGCAGTGCTCGTGCTCTTGGATCTTCACGTGCTTCCCGCAGCTTGGGCTTGGCACACACACGACAGTGCTCTGGGAGCTGCGGGGACCGCAGAGATGGCAGCTCTTGCAGTGGCAGTGGCAGATTTGACCACAAAACGAGCTTCCCAATTGGTGTTAAAAAGGTGTGCTACAGTGCCTCTGCCCTTGGTTTAATGGGGGGCACTAAAATGTTGCTTAATTTCTCGCAGAAGTCTCTCGCAGGTTTTAAAGGTTGCCAGTCACGTCTCTTTGCAGAGCTTGACCCTGCTGAGGGTACAACATATGAGCAACTGTTCATGGAGCCCATCCCAAAGCGCTTCCATGGTCCAGTGCTTACCATAGTGGTCCACAGGTCCTGGCCAGCAGCTACTGCCAGAGCAGAAAGTATTCTGGCAAAGCGAGCTCGGTCTGTTGCTGGCTGCAGAATGCAAGTTAGTCCTAAACAAGTGCTCCCTGTTACAATACTTAAGAAGTTTGGAAACAATTTTGTGTAATCACAGTAGTTTACTAAATTATCGATTCTGTGGCTTCCAGCCATCTGTTGCAGAAGCCCCAGATTTGGTTTTGTTTTTGCCTCAGCCACTCCTATTCCAAAGCTGTATATTCATTGAAAAAAAAAAACAAAAGGGCACAAAAAACCCCAACAAAAACCACCCCTCAAAAAAACCAAACAAAAGCCTTTTATAAGCTGAAAGAAATGTTTATTGTGGAACTGAGGACTTGAGTCTGTCAAGCTCCTTTCTGACCCTGCTTCAAGCTGCAGAGCTCAGTTGTCTGCGTGTGGGACCACGTGGGCACATCACTCCGTGTGCCTGGAGCCCTTCGTGTGTTTATCACCCGCATCCCCGGCACTCCGGCAGCATCCCTGCCTCAGAGGGATCCTTTGGTCACGTTGAGCTCAGCTTTACATTTCTGAGATCACAGGAGGGCTGCCCAGAGGCACGGGTGGGTACAGACCTCCCGTTCCTGGTTGAGGGTCGCAGGGCACTGGGATTTCTGCAACACAAGAAGGATCAGATCTCGATGCCAGGCCATGCAGCACGGAGGGGTTCATCCCCTTACGCCGTCTTTAATTCCACAGACTTGACCCCCTGCAATGCTTTTGGGTGTTATGCTAATTAACTCACGCTAATGCGACATTAATCTCAATGCTGGGGCAGAAACGTTCCCGCCGCTGTCGGTTAAGAATGTTTTGTCTGTGTCTTTTAGAAATGGCAGAGCATCATAATGCCGAGGAAATTCTGAGGATAGCAAGAGACCTGGTCTACAAAGTGCAGACACTGATTGAGAATAAGTGATGCTGGCGAGGCTGGGGCTGCAGGCCCCGCTGTGAGCTGTCGCACGGAGCGATCCTTGCACTCTAACGTCAAAATGGTGTTTTAATTGCATCTTCCATGTAATGTAATAAATATCGAAGAGATTTGTAACAGACTTTTAAAACCAGAACTTTTCCTTCACCAGATAAGGTTCGTGTTTGATAGTCCTTGTTACACTCACTTTGTATTTCTAGACAAAACCTTTTTGCGTTCCCTTACTTCCCTCTCTAGAAGACCATCTATCTCCGTATTTGAGATATCAAAAAGGGGGGATTTGACATACTAGAACATTTATATATTGACTTACTGCACCTTTAGAGCCTGGATGCACATTGTGTGCTCTGCCAGAACCTTCTATGGAGGTAAGGCCAGGTCCAACAACTCCCTCAAGTGTTGCAGGCATTGAATCGGGTCCTTGGAGGAGTGCGTTTGTGGACTCACTGTCTCTGCCTTGAGCATGAAGAGAATGTGTATGAGCTCCTGTGGCTTGAAATGTTCGGATTTGGATTTAGCAGAGTTTTTAGCAGCAATTAAAGTAAGTAAGGTTCCCAGCTGGGAGAATGGCCTTAAACTAACTAACATGGGTAACGTGAGCAGTGAAGCTCTGGCACCGGCAGCTAAAACCATCCGCAGGCCTTTGCTGATGAGCTCGTGCTGCTGCATCTCCACGGCCTACGCCTGCCCCAGACCTGCCTTCGGTTTCCTTTGCAAACTTATTCTGTGAATATTCCCAGCCGCCACGATCCGCCTCACCAGGTCCAGGTTAATTGGTTTAGCTCCCAGGAACAGGTCCTCCGCTCGCACGGGTGGCTCCCGTGCTGCACGGAGTTGCCGTGAAGCTCAGATCCCACCTTAGGGAGCAGGCCCGGCAGAGCCAAACCTCCTCCAGATTACTGACCCCCTCTCCCAGCCACCTCCTCCCTGCTCTGCAGAGCCCTCCGGGAGGACCTTCCTTGGGCTCATGCCAGCGCAGTCCCAGCGCTCGTCGTCGGCTCGAGCAGGTGCCGGCGCTCTCCAGATGAGGCGGCTGGGATCGCAGCACGGGATGTGAGCGGCTTTGCTCTCGGCAGCAGCGTCCGTCTCACCCCGTCCTGCCCAGAGAACGGAGGGGATGGAGGCTTAGCCGGGCTCCGGCCCTGCAGACGAGTCTGGAGCTCTCCCAGCGCTTCATCGAACGCTATGAAACGGCCACGGGTGCTCCACCTTCCCTTCTGCGGCGCGTGGTCCGCTGAGGAAGCGTCTCTGTGTCAGGCAGAGAGAGGGAGCAGGATTTTGCTGGTGGGGCTGGCTGCAGATTCCAGGGACACTCGTGACCCCTGCTCCTAGAAAACCCAGGGACTTGGTGTAAGCACTTCAAGTGTTCCAAAGTGTTCCACCCTCTGCCATTAGAACCTTCGCGATGTAAAAAAAAAAAAAAAAGAGTTTGAATCTGAATTTTTGTGTTTCTGCTTTTTTGGTTGGTTTGTTTTTTTAATCCTTCTGAGCAGACAGGTTACACAGATTTGTTGCTATTGAACCTTGTAAAGAAAAAAACCCCCTCTATCTGCTTTTCAGAGAATCATGGAATGTTTTGGGTTGGAAGGGACCTTAAAGGTCATCCTGCTCCAACCCCTCCTGCCCTGGGCAGGGACACCTCCCACTAGAGACGGCTGCTCAGAGAAGTTGACGTAAGTTAGATCAGCTCACATGAACTTTTAAAATCAGATTTTAGCCAAAAGTGAGGTAGGGAATAAAATGATTCTGTTTGAAGATTCAGACACTGATAGGAGGTATTTATTTTAGTAACTCTGTCTTGTCATTACCCGAGCGTGGGCTCCCCTGCTCTGTGCAGGGCGGGTGCTGCCGTTGGGTCCTCACGAGCTGAGCAGCATTTGCACAAGAGAAAAAGTAGGTTTGGTTCCAGAGAGACCATCTGTGCTTAGATCTTCCTTACAATTGCAGTAAACTGGAAATGGTAAATCATAGTCCGAAAAGGGGAAAAAAAAAATGCAACGAAGTGCTGCTCAGCTGAGTAGCCAAACCCTCCTTAGACTGGTCTCAAAATTTGAGGGAAAGGTAAAAAAAACCAACCCAAACCAGAAGTTGCTGGTGTGGCCAGACACCTTCTGGGACCAGCCTGTTGTTCTGGGGGGATCACGAGCGTCACGGTCACAACGCAGCCGTGAGAGCTGAGGAGCCCACTCTGTTCTGAGCAGGGTGCTGCGGAGGCGGTGGGAGTGGGGGGAGGGAAAGCCCCTTTCTGCACCAAAATAACCCCCGTGGGAGGGACGGGAGGGACCAGTTGTGCTCAGCTCTGCTGAGCAGGGCCGTGCTCAAAAGCACTTCAATTTGTCTGTCTGTCCACTCGAAAAGTGAAATAGTATTTTTTTTAAAAAAATGACAAAAGCGAGAGAAACCTCCAAGTCCTAGAGTGTGAGGAAGTGATGTAAAAAATAAAACTGCACTATTTTTCTTCGGTATGTTGGGAATGTACTATACAACTGTTTAAAAAAAAAACAAACCTGCAAAAACAAACCTCTGCAACCTCCGTTGTATTTGTTACAACCTTCTGTCTAATTGTGTTTTATGAATATTGTGTATTGACTTATTTTTCTTGGGAGCAGACTGTTCTCTTTATGGCTCAATTATTTATGTTTAAATGTAACATACAAATAAATACTTATGGTCAAGGCATTCTGTAGAGCTCTCTGGACACGATTTCTCTCCCCCTCAAGGTAATTTCAGAGCGAGAACAGGGTGTCCTGCAGCCAGGGCTGTCTGGGAAGCGCCTGCAATACCTAATTAACATTTCTGTGATGAGCGTGCAGCGGCTGTTGGACCAAGCGGTGGTTTTAAAGTAGGTCATCACCAAATGAACTGTTCCTGTCCCTCAGTCGTCCATTAAGGGCAGATTTTAGTACCTGTTGCCACAGGCCCAGCCTGCTGCCCATTCCCGATGGGGAAGGTGTGGGAGCAGCATCAGCCTACGATGAAGTGTTAAAAAATGAAAGTTTCATCCTGCAATTTTGGGCCTGATCGTGCTGCAGCTTTCATTAAATGTGTCCGAGCTGTTGGGCTGCCAGGAGAGATCCTCCTCCACCGCTCCCAGTCCCCCTTCAAACTCCTCTGGCTGCTCCTGCTCCATAGCAGGGACGCTCCCTCTTGCAGACCCCGCCGGCAGGTTTGCTGCTGGCAGGTTTTGCAGCTCTTTGCCAGGTTTTTAGACTGGAAAGCTCTGCCCAGAGGTGGATTCCCAGGAGATAATGGAGCCTTTCCCCATTCTGCTGTAAAAATGCCCAACAACTATCTCTGTACTGGGGCAGGTGCAGCCACCCCCCAGCCGTTGCTGGAGACTGTTGGGGCTGTTAACCGTGTTTATCCTGACAGAAGAGGATAAGCCCTTTATGAAGTATATCCAGTGACACATTGGCTTAAACAACCTCCCACTGCCACTGTATCCTCTGCCTGGTGGGATGTGGGGTCGACAGGGAGCGGTGGCTGCTACAGCCGGGGTTACTCACTGGCTTCATTCTCTACAGCACCCTCTTACTACATCCTCCCCACCCCAGCCTTCTCTTTGCAAATTCTCAGAAACTTTTACTGTATTCAGACAGTTGTGCCCCAACCAAAGCAGCCATGAAGGTCTGACTCACCCATGCTCCGCTTACCAGGCTCTGTGTCCACATTCTGGAGGCAAGGAAACCGGGAAAACCCAAGACTCCATCATCTGCAGGAGAGAGCATTTGAATATGAGTTAGATGATGAAGGTTGAGCTGGGCTGCATCTCCAGTGCCTCAAGACACAGGCATGGGCCTGGCAATTCCCCTTCCCCGAGCACACCCACTGCAGAGCGAGGACATGCGCTGGGGGGGGTCTGGCTGGTGGCTGGGATGGTCCCAGTGCGTGATGCAGGGCCCAGCACCGTTCTCTGGCGATCAAGGGGCCTCACCTGATGGCCACGGTCACAGCGCTGCTGAGGAGCCCCAAAGCGGCCGGTGGGACCCCTCGGCCGGCCATGCAGCAGGAGCAGCAGGAGCAGGAGGGCGGCCGGGGCTGGAGTGGGCTCTGGCAGGGTCTGGTCCAAGTCCTGGCTGGGGGAGAGAGGGGCTGGTTATGGGGCATCATCCTCCAGTAACACCCCACCCAAAACAGCAGACAGGAAAAACAGCAGCTACACAGCATCAAGACTTGTATTAAAGCTTTCAACTGCTAGCTAATTAAAATTAATTAAACTGCTAATTGACAGTACGAGCAACGTTGTCACCACATCAGAACAACTGTGCTTGAAACCCCCGACCGGCTTCTGAAGATCCCAGACAGCAGCCCTGGGACAAGGCTGAGGAGCACACCTGGTCCCCCTGGGATGTCACAGCTTTGGGGCTCAGCTCAGGAGGGACCCCAAACCCTGAGGAGGTGAGGAAGGGCCATCGGTCGTGGGTGCTCGGGGCTCCTGCCAGCTAAGACCCCAACGTACCAGTGCACACACAAGTCATGATTCCAACAACCGAGTCACCAAGTGAAGATGAACAATGATAGCGGGGATGTGACCTGTGACCCACGGAGCGCGCCCGGCCCCGCGGTGCAGTGCCCAGCTCTCCCAGCATCGATGGGCGGCTGCCCTGCTCCCATATCCCACAGGAATCACATCATCTCCTATAAAGGATGCCAATAAATTCAAGCTGCTTTGCTGAGGGATGGTCACATCACAGCCATTTTCCAGATTGTCACCAATTCTGGAGAGAGCACTGCCCCCCCACCCCAATAGTGTGGCATTGCGTGGTCTGGGGACACAGACACACACAAACTAGATGTGCTGGGTTTGGTCTGGGATCACTCCCGACCTGCTGATCAATCCCACCCATCTGGAGGAGCTGCTACAGTGACGTGCGGCGAGAAAACCCTGCTCCTGTAACTGGGAAATGGCAAATAAAATGAAATCTCGGCAGGCAAAGCACAGGGAGGCAAAGGCAGACTCCTGTTTCATATTTCAGTGCATGTTTATTTCAGTTTTATATTTATTTCAGGCAAGTGCTTATTACATGGATATTATTCATGTTGGATACCTAAATTCTGGAGCATGAAGAGCCAGTATAATACAGCTGAATAGTAAAAATACAATATGTACAAAATTAGTTGTGGGTTTTTTTGCATTTTTTTTTTCCACGTAGCAGATGTATCCAAACACATAAAAATCTTTACAGTCTCAGGTTTTTCAATATTTACTATTTCAGTGAATTGGTAACACAGTGACACGTCCTCACTGTAAACAATGACTGCGTTTGCCCGGTGTGAGAGCCGAGGGGGCTTCCTGCGGTGGGACAGGAGGCAATGTGGCCTCCAGGGCTGGGCCTCGGTGTCGGCGGGGAGGTTCCCCCACCATCGGCTCCGTCAGGGGAACGGAACGTTCCCATTATGGGGAAACTGGGATACGGGGAAACACTCTTAGCCGGGAGGGAGGGTCCCTGCGGTGCCAGCCGCGGTGGGACCCTGGCAGCAGGGACCAGAGCTCTGCGCCCAGCGGTGCCTATGCTGGTGCTTCACCAGCTGCAAATAAATAATTTGGTGGCCACAATTAGCACTGATTGCCCCTCCATCAAGATCCTCTCTTTCTGCTCAGGGTACCAAGGCAGCTCTGTAAGGCTCCGTGACAGGGCTTGTCTCAGGCAGCAGCCGGCCCCATGTGGGTTGTCGGGCAGCGTGGGCACCGGCCGGTGCGGCTCTGGCGTCGGGCACAGGGCAGCACCGCAGCCGGCACGGGCACCCGCGCCACCGAGAAGACAACGGCCGGGGCGGCTGTGCCCACCAGCCAGGCAGGGACACGTCCCAGTACAGAGAAGGGGGCAGGGTGTGGGGTGTTCCCCTGGGAGCAGGAGCTGGCACAGGCCGAGGGCTCTGCGTCCCAGTGCCCCTTCACACTCAGGATCACTTTCACAGCACAAAGAAAGGGTGTGAATTAATGGGCCTCTTCCTGACCTACAGCAGAATCGGCCATGCAATCCCCATGGTCGGCAGAGCCCCAGTTCCCAGTGCAGAGCGGCACTGGCCACACTGGGCTGCAGAGGATGGAGGCAGCTCCAAGGAGAAGGAGCGCCAGGAACAGCCAAACACAACCGTACCCAGGGCTGCACCTGCCCACTTCAGTGCTTGCACTGACCTTTTAATAATTCAAGTTTTTGGAATAGTATTTTTAAGCTCTGTATAAGAGGAAGAGGAAGATGCCATGACTGACCCCCATCCACAGCCTATTTTCCTTAACTCTAAACATCTGTTTCCAATAACTTACGTTTGATTAAGAAAATAATCTAAAACCAGCATTACAATCAATTTTAATCTGTTCAAAATGACAAGGGATGGAAAACAGGCCAGAAGTAGGGGGTTTCCTTTCCTCATTCCAGTGTCTTTCAGAATTAAAATAATATTGAAATGAACAACAGTTCACTCAAGAAAAAAACAAACCTGCTGCAAAGCCCAAGAGGAGCCTGCCTTGCGGGTGGGCAGGGCAGTGCCGTGGGGCAGGAGGGCCGCTCAGCGTGGCTCTGGAGGATGGAGCCCGAGCCCCGAGGGAAGGACGGAGCCAGCGCCCTGCCCAGTGACATGGAGGGTGAGTGGGTTACTTGCCTGGGAGCGCCTCCCTGCACAGCACAGAAAGAAAGGGGCCAAACAAGCACCAGCTGTGGCCTCACACCGAGCAAATGACGTCTCCCGGCCGCCTCCCTCCATCCTCCCCAGGTGTGCGAGGGAGGTCTCCAAACGCCCCTCGTCCCCACCCAGCCTGGAACGGTTTTCACACTTGGTTTTTAAAACGCAGAAAAAAAAAATCACTCAGGATGCAAACCAGTCCAAAAGAGACACAGGCTACGTACAAAAACCGGAGACACGACACAGTCTTGCATTGAATGCCTACACAGATACCCACGGGCGTGCATACGGGACAATCACACCAACACCGACACCAGCAGCAATACTCGCACCTCCACCTAAACCACTCAAAGGCATTTTACGTTTGATATTTCTTTTTTTTTTTTTTTTTTTTTNCCAGTGCGTGATGCAGGGCCCAGCACCGTTCTCTGGCGATCGAGGGGCCTCACCTGATGGCCACGGTCACAGCGCTGCTGAGGAGCCCCAAAGCGGCCGGTGGGACCCCTCGGCCGGCCATGCAGCAGGAGCAGCAGGAGCAGGAGGGCGGCCGGGGCTGGAGTGGGCTCTGGCAGGATCTGGTCCAAGTCCTGGCTGGGGGAGAGAGGGGCTGGTTATGGGGCATCATCCTCCAGTAACACCCCACCCAAAACAGCAGACAGGAAAAACAGCAGCTACACAGCATCAAGACTTGTATTAAAGCTTTCAACTGCTAGCTAATTAAAATTAATTAAACTGCTAATTGACAGTACGAGCAACGTTGTCACCACATCAGAACAACTGTGCTTGAAACCCCCGACCGGCTTCTGAAGATCCCAGACAGCAGCCCTGGGACAAGGCTGAGGAGCACACCTGGTCCCCCTGGGATGTCACAGCTTTGGGGCTCAGCTCAGGAGGGACCCCAAATCCTGAGGGGGTGAGGAAGGGCCATCGGTCGTGGGTGCTCGGGGCTCCTGCCAGCTAAGACCCCAACGTACCAGTGCAGACACAAGTCATGATTCCAACAACCGAGTCACCAAGTGAAGATGAACAATGATAGCGGGGATGTGACCTGTGACCCACGGAGCGCGCCCGGCCCCGCGGTGCAGTGCCCAGCTCTCCCAGCATCGATGGGCGGCTGCCCTGCTCCCATATCCCACAGGAATCACATCATCTCCTATAAAGGATGCCAATAAATTCAAGCTGCTTTGCTGAGGGATGGTCACATCACAGCCATTTTCCAGATTGTCACCAATTCTGGAGAGAGCACTGCCCCCCCACCCCAATAGTGTGGCATTGCGTGGTCTGGGGACACAGACACACACAAACTAGATGTGCTGGGTTTGGTCTGGGATCACTCCCGACCTGCTGATCAATCCCACCCATCTGGAGGAGCTGCTACAGTGACGTGCGGCGAGAAAACCCTGCTCCTGTAACTGGGAAATGGCAAATAAAATGAAATCTCGGCAGGCAAAGCACAGGGAGGCAAAGGCAGACTCCTGTTTCATATTTCAGTGCATGTTTATTTCAGTTTTATATTTATTTCAGGCAAGTGCTTATTACATGGATATTATTCATGTTGGATACCTAAATTCTGGAGCATGAAGAGCCAGTATAATACAGCTGAATAGTAAAAATACAATATGTACAAAATTAGTTGTGGGTTTTTTTGCATTTTTTTTTTCCACGTAGCAGATGTATCCAAACACATAAAAATCTTTACAGTCTCAGGTTTTTCAATATTTACTATTTCAGTGAATTGGTAACACAGTGACACGTCCTCACTGTAAACAATGACGGCGTTTGCCCGGTGTGAGAGCCGAGGGGGCTTCCTGCGGTGGGACAGGAGGCAACGTGGCCTCCAGGGCTGGGCCTCGGTGTCGGCGGGGAGGTTCCCCCACCATCGGCTCCGTCAGGGGAACGGAACGTTCCCATTATGGGGAAACTGGGATACGGGGAAACACTCTTAGCCGGGAGGGAGGGTCCCTGCGGTGCCAGCCGCGGTGGGACCCTGGCAGCAGGGACCAGAGCTCTGCGCCCAGCGGTGCCTATGCTGGTGCTTCACCAGCTGCAAATAAATAATTTGGTGGCCACAATTAGCACTGATTGCCCCTCCATCAAGATCCTCTCTTTCTGCTCAGGGTACCAAGGCAGCTCTGTAAGGCTCCGTGACAGGGCTTGTCTCAGGCAGCAGCCGGCCCCATGTGGGTTGTCGGGCAGCGTGGGCACCGGCCGGTGCGGCTCCGGCGTCGGGCACAGGGCAGCACCGCAGCCGGCACGGGCACCCGCGCCACCGAGAAGACAACGGCCGGGGCGGCTGTGCCCACCAGCCAGGCAGGGACACGTCCCAGTACAGAGAAGGGGGCAGGGTGTGGGGTGTTCCCCTGGGAGCAGGAGCTGGCACAGGCCGAGGGCTCTGCGTCCCAGTGCCCCTTCACACTCAGGATCACTTTCACAGCACAAAGAAAGGGTGTGAATTAATGGGCCTCTTCCTGACCTACAGCAGAATCGGCCATGCAATCCCCATGGTCGGCAGAGCCCCAGTTCCCAGTGCAGAGCGGCACTGGCCACACTGGGCTGCAGAGGATGGAGGCAGCTCCAAGGAGAAGGAGCGCCAGGAACAGCCAAACACAACCGTACCCAGGGCTGCACCTGCCCACTTCAGTGCTTGCACTGACCTTTTAATAATTCAAGTTTTTGGAATAGTATTTTTAAGCTCTGTATAAGAGGAAGAGGAAGATGCCATGACTGACCCCCATCCACAGCCTATTTTCCTTAACTCTAAACATCTGTTTCCAATAACTTACGTTTGATTAAGAAAATAATCTAAAACCAGCATTACAATCAATTTTAATCTGTTCAAAATGACAAGGGATGGAAAACAGGCCAGAAGTANTTTTTTTTTTTTTTTTTTTTTTTTTTTTTTTTTTGTGTCATTTGTTCTTTTCTTACAGAAGGCCACTTTTAATTAAAACAAAGAAAAAAAGAGACAAGGAGTCCAAGGGCAGCAGCTTCTGGCCCTGCTCAGGGACACGCCGAGCACCAGTTGGTTGGTGGTGCTTTTCCTACCCGGGTAAGTTGTGTACGGTTTTAAAAGAGCAGCAGTCTCTGCGGGAGAGACGTCACTCTGCTAAAGAAAACAGAGCCTGACCCTGCCAGAGGCAGCCCCGCTGCAACTCCTGAGCCCTCCTCGCCTTCAACACCCTGTGTGCAACCCCAGCACAGACAGACAGACACACACGTGCAGAAAAAAAGAGGCCCACCAGCCGCGGTTTGGCTCCAGCCGTGTCTCCTGGGGTGTGGGAGGTGGGTCGCTGGCTGGCCCCCGGCGCAGGCGGGCAGAGCACCACCCCACTCGCCAGGCAGCCTGGGCAGCAGCCCCCAACCCACAGCACCACCGGCCCCAGTGGCACCACTGGCACAGGAAAACCCTCCTGATGGCCCCATCCCGCTCCCCAGCTGAGTCACACAGACCCGAACAGCCCCAATGCCAGCAAAAGTGGGGGTGCTCCCCTGCCTCGCTGATCGGCAGAGCCCCAGCTCCCCTCAAGGTCCCCGTTTCCCTCCCCAGGCTGCTCAGCCCCCTCTGGGGTGCGTCCTCCTGAACGTAAATCAGACAAACCATGAGAGCCCTGCTCTGCGGGGCATCGCCATAAAACAAAAATGCGCAAGAAATGTTTTTTGGTCAACCCCCAGCCCTCAAACTCACCAACAGTGGTGGCTACTGGGGCTGGGCGGAGCGGGGCCGCCCCGGGCGTCGCAGCTCCCGCGTCCCTCCCTCCCACGCTCTTTGCTACTCAAAAAAAAAGGCTTTGTTTGAAAGAGAGGCTGAAGGCAACGGGCTGGCTTAGCCTCAGATAGAAGTGGTTTGCTCTACAGAGCGAACTTGGGGAGCTGGGCTCCCGGTCTTGGGGGGGGCGGCAGCCGCCAGGAGCAGGGCCCGGCCTCCTCAAGCCTCTGCTCAGTCCTCGCTGAGAGCAGCGTGGGCTTGGCCTGAGAAAGGCTTGAGTCCAGGCCTGACAAAGTGGCCACTGGCCGGGCTGGAGGTGTCGGCAGCAGGAGCCCCAGGGAAGCTGCACCCAGAGCCTGGCGGTCACCGGCTCCGGGCACAAGTCACCGTGTCCCCAGCAGTGGTGGCACAACTGAGACTGTTGATACACTGAGTAACACCAAGGTTTCTCCAGGCAAGACAACCCCTCACCCTGCGCTAGGACAGGAGCGTGACCCTAAGCAGGGCTTTAAAATCCAGCTCATGAATCGGTAATTAAAAAATTCCAATGGCTCGTCCAACCGGTATCATGCAAACAATGGTTATAACGACTTTTGGCAATCTGTCTGTTTTAAAAGCTTCCCTAGACCTCCTCACCTGTTTTGATCAGGTTTAGAAATCCTGAGCAATCAGGGGATGAGTAAAGGACAGCGGGGGCTCCAGTCGGGACCCCTTGCAAACCCCAGAGAGCAAGAGGCAGTGACTGGCTGGCTGGTGCCCTTGGGGAGGCGGGGAAGTGCAACGGCACAGGCAATGGACCCAGAGCCAGCCCTCGGTGGAGGTAGGTAATTCCACCAACCTCCAACACGCTCCAAGTTGGGCTCTACAGGACGGAAACATCTTCTCAAAACCACTCCATAGAAAAGCCACTGGCTGTATTTTCTGCGGTGCGGTTACCAATAACTAATATTATTCAACAACAGAAGAAACTTCTTGTAAACTTTGTATTTATTGATTTTTTTTTTCCCTGGGACAAATTCGATCTTCTGAATCCCAAAGAGTACATATATATATATTTATATATAGCTTTCTCCATAGGGAAAACACACATATCAAAGGAGGAAAGACATTTCTAAAGTGCCCCTTGTTATACAGTACTGAACACGACTTCCAAGACCATCAGCGCAAATCCAGAGTTCTGAGCAGGAATGACAGACGTGGGGGAAGAAGGGCTGCGGTTTGCTCTTTTCCCCACAGAACAGAGAGAAGTTTGCTGAGTTTAAGACACAAACAGAAAAAAAAACCCCAAGAAACCCTTCTGGCGGCCGTGGAAAAGGCAGCTGAGAACAGGAGCCCCAAGAGGTCCAGGCCAGCTCCGGGGCCGGCTGAGCGGGAAAAACCGCTCCTCAAGTGGAGGTTGATACCGACGGTGGGGCTCAGAGCCAACGGCAACGCAGAAGCCCGAGGAGGACGGAAAAACTGGCAAAGATGCAAGAGTCGTACGTGAGCAGTGCGGTGACACCAGGGTGGTGACACCGTCACCTTTACGCCACAACAGAGACAAGGACGAGGGGCTCAGCAGCACCACCTGTCCATGTGGTAAAGGCCTTTAAATGATCCACCAGAAACTCATTTGTCTTTATCTAATAAAATAGGAACTCTTCTCTCCATCTCCCAACCAACGTGGGTCCCACCAATGTGGCACAGGGAAGGACATCGGGAGACTGAAGGGCTCTTGGCCAGTGCTCGTCTGCTGAGCCCCGCTTCCCAGTTCGGGATTTTTCTCCTTCATTAAGCCCAGACACTCTTGACTAGAAATGAGACCTCCTGTCTCCATCTTGTTATTTTGAGTTGGAACAGTAAAGAAAGGCAGAAAGATGCTCCCTCGCCCTCCTCACACAGCTACAGAAGGCAAAGCCACATGGCTCCTCCCAAGAAGGGAAATGACCCGTTCGCAGATACCATTGTCAAGAGTTTCTGATGAGCAGCAAGTGTCCTAATGCCAATCTCTGAAATACTGGCTCACAAAACACACCGTCCTTGGGAAAGCACCCACGTAAAGGCCCGGTGATGCTGCTCACCCCAAAGTGACAACAAATGGTTTGTTTAAATGTGGTTTAAGGATGAGGAATCCTTAAAGATTTGTCCATTCTGCTGTAGGAACTGTGCTAGAACACGGGCGAGAGCTTCCTGGACCCAAGGAGGCAAAAATAAAACAAACCAACAAAAAAAAAGAAGTGTTAACTGTGGAGCAACCCAGGGCTTTATGAAGAGCCTGAATGCAATTCTCAGCCACGTCTGCTCAGAAGGCACAATCACGCTCCAGCTCGGTTTGCAGCCACTGCTCCTGCCGCCAGCACAGCCTCCACCAGAGCGCGGGCGATGCGGAACCAGTGAGTGTTCTTAATTCAACCTCTGCCACTGTTCACAGGGATCTACAACCAGGCAAAGTCCTGCTGGAGCCAACGGGCATCTTGGGCAGACCGTAGGTCACGTTTCCCTGCGGAAGGTCCAGACCCCAGCTCGGCTGTAGCCAGCCCCGGCCGGTGACCGCCCAGCCCCGCGTGCCTCCTCTGAACGCGCATCCCTTCCAAAGGGCGTCCCTTCCACAGCGTTCCCAGACAGACACCTGCAGGGACCACCCTCCCGTCCTGCCCTGAGGAGCTCACCCGCTGGCGGCAGCAGGAATTCTGCTGGGTTAAGGACTGCGGAGCATTTCCTTTTCCAAGGAGAGGTAGCCGGCAGAGATCACTGCCAGCAGCACTGTCCAAAGCGGGGCGAGACCTGGAGCACCCAGCCAGCCATGACACATCCTCAGCACCCCCAGGCAGGGGGCCAGATCCCTGCGGAGCCAACACTACCCCGTCTCTCCTGACTCCAGGGGAGATCTGACCTAACCACTGGGAAGGGCCAAGAGGGTCACTTAGGATGAGGGGTTGTTCTTTGGTGCACGTCTCACTGCAGCCTGTAAGACACAAGTTATCCACATGCATCTCCTGGAGTTTACTCCTATCCTACACAAGACTAGGTTGGGTTTTTCTCCTCCCCAGAGAAAACGATGTGCAGACGGCCGGCACTCGGGGACACCACAGGCACAGCCATCCCCTCTCTGATCCAACGACTCCCACACGAAAACGTGATCAGCTCAAGAACAAACTAACAAGGAAAACGAACCCATGCAGGACATCCACTTAATGTCCGTTGGTTTCCTCGTCCCAGGTCCCGCTCTGTCAGGCCAGACAAACACACCGCAAGTTGTCAGCACAAAACACCTGCCTCTGCAAGACAAAAACGAGCCCGAGGATCCTGGGGGTTGGGACCGGCACGAGGAATCCTGAACGGGGGGGTGCCATGCACAGGGACCGGCCAGAGCAGTTACTGCATCAGCAAAGCCAAGCCAAAAAGGAAAACAAGTCCCCCCCAAAACATCCGAATAAAACATTGTCAACCATTAAAATAATAAAAAAACTATTTTTTTTTGACATGGCTATAAAAATCAAGTCATTTATAAAACTGCAACAAATGAAGTCTGGTTGTGTATTCTTTTTCCTTTTATTAGACAGGACAGAGACTTTCCTTAAAATGCCGTAACAAGTCACAGTGATTTTAGATGTTTTTTTGAAATGTAATATATTGACAGGAAATACCTTTAACATCTTTGACATTTTTTTTTTTTGTCACTGTATGTGTACCCTGGTCCACCAAACCATCTGTCTTAAAGTTGCTTGTTTAGAGGACACTGTCTTCTTCCTCCAAAAATGAATTTAGTCTAATAATCCTGCAAAATAATCAACCTTACAAAAGGCCTTCTTCAAATGTTATATTTATATATATATGTATATACATATATATACACACACATACACACATATATATAAATATAGACTTCTATGTGGTTTTTTTTTCCCATTCTACGCAACCTCTCAGTAAAGAGATCAGCAATTTTTATTCTACAAAGAAGCAACACATAAAAGGGGAAAAATTAAAACTCTTAAGAACAACATATCCGTATTTCACCGATTACACATAAAAGGAAAAAAAATCACCATGAACAACTGTCTTTGAAGTTTTCTCGGATTAGCCAAACTCGGGTGCAGAGAGGCCCCGTCTCGCGCTGCCGGCGGCAGGGGGTCCCTGGGC
>VWZK01037658.1:0-49048 GCA_013396935.1 Baryphthengus martii
AAACACAGACAATTGATTTCACTTGGCCAATAATACGTTTTCACATTTTATTGACTGTTCTGATCAAGATTGCTTCCAAAAGTAAAACAGTCATAAAGTTTCTTTTTGCACATTCTGGTACTAGATTTTGGAAGAACCTGAGTTATGTGAATGCACAGGATCAATAGAAACACATTTTGATGACCACAGATTTGAAAGACTCTACTTCAAAGAGGTAGCTACCCGTGATAGATACCAGATAAAGAAAGTTCTCAATAAATAACTTCTGCTAAGATCCAAATTTTCTAAATTAAGGTAGCAGCTTTACATTTCTTCAGTTCTCTCTACCTTCAGTATAAAGTACATCCATGTGATGTATTTTCTGGAAAACAAACATGCATTGAATTTTAGGTATGACTCATTTTGAAGTGAAAAAAAGGCAGGCATACATACATGCACACATTTACCACACTTAAAATGCGAGGCTTGTACTATAGAGACAGCTTTTCTGAAACACCCTACCTATCCGTTTAGCAACTATTACTAGTTTGGATTTATTCATGCATGTTAGTACTGCATGAATATTTTGAAAAGACTTCATCTACAAAGCCAAAATTAGAAACAGCTAGTATATACATGGTATGGTATAGTACTAGACGTATACAAAGAACCAGTTAATGTACCATTTACAATGGCTTCATTATTTTGTATGCATTCTATCAGTATAAAGAAACAATGGAACTATTACAACAGTCTACTGCTAGAAATGGCAGAGCACTTTAAGCAAGTTTCAGTTACACAGCATTTCTTCTCTTTTGAAATACGTGCTTAAAAATGCTTCAAAATTAACATATTGTACACATTTTTGCACGGTTCTCAAAGATCAGGAACGGTTTCTCTAAAGACTCACTTCAATCCAGAAAACAATTACAGCATACATTACACTAAGATGCATTAAACGCTTGGCTTCTGCGAAGGTACAGAAGCCACAGTTAAGTTCAATAAGCAAAGTCAGTTATAATTTAAAATAGAGGTAAAAAGAAAAAGAAAAAAGGAAAGCAAGGGAAAGGACAACAAGTTCAAAAGGCAGAGAACATTACAACAGCTGAGAGGAAACAAATGAGATATTATAACCGGGATGCAGTCACAGGACTATGTGTAACTCTGTTAGAGCTAAACACCAGTAGCTTCTGGTGAAATTAGTTCTGTGTGCTACTTTAGTAAAAGTATAAAGAAGCATATTCAAAAGACAATGAGCACAAAGAAAACATAGTCATGACTATTCACAATAGCGAATTCTGTACTGAATGTGTGAACAGGACATGAGTTAGGCAAAATACAAGCAGCCTCCCTTTGCTTGGGATATTTGCAGCGGCACAAACCAAGCAATCTAAACAGAAAAATGTCTGTGCTAGGAGGAAGAGAAGAAATAAAACACCACAAAACCAAGAACTGATTTCCTCATGGAAAAATTGTAACTTTGGACAACGTTTGGCATCACAACTTCAAAGGGCTGTTTTATCTGCATTGCAAGTACAGAACTAGAGATTTTCCAGTATTCCTGTCTCGATACTATTGCTTTTTGTGCCATTAATGGCACTTAAATTATAGACCTGCTGCAGACCTGTAGTCAAAACACATCACCTGATGAGACGCCATATTATAATGTCAGTGCATCTGTATTTTAACTGTTCTTTCATATGCTGTACTTCTCATCAATCATCCTCTTTCTGTGCCAAAGAATACATACAAGAGACAAATTTATCTTTAGACTCCCAACGGAATTCCTTGCTCAGATGGCAGCAATACTTCCTTCGTTGCATAGTCAACACTCCTGTTCACTCCAACAAAATTTTTAGAGGTAAAAATAGTACTGAGATAGATATTTTGCTTGCATTTAAAACTCTGAGATCATTTAGCCTGGAGAAGAGGAGGTTGAGGGGAGACCTTATAGCTCTCTACAACTACCTGAAAGGAGATTGTAGTGAGGTGGATGTTGGTCTCTTCTCCCAAGTAACTAGTGATAGGAGAAGAGGAAATGGGCTTAAGTTGCACCTGGGGAGGTTTAAGCTGGATATTGGGAAAAATTTCTGTACTGAAAGAGTGGTGAAGCATTGGAACAGACTGTCCAGGGAAGCGGTGGAGTCACCATTTCTGGAGGTGTTCTAAAAAAAACCTACATAGATGTGACATTTCAAAACATGATTTAGAGGTTCATGACAAATTTGGGTTGATGGTTGGACTTGATGACCTTAGAGGTCTTTTCCAAGAGCAATGATTCTATGATTACTATGTGCTGGGCACCTTGTCCAATCAAGTTTTAAATATCACCAGGAATGCAGATACCACCTTCAGTTGACATGCCAGTAATAATTTGAGACAAAACTTTAAACATTTATTTAACAACAACTCTATATACAAGCTTATGTCATCAGCGCATGACTACAGTGGAAGAACATCTACATTTAGCTATAGCATTTAAACTGTTTTTCATGACTTAAGGTCTCCGTTGTAAAAAGAAATAGCTGTCATATGTCAGATACTACCCCACAGTAACTCTTGGTAAATTCTCTCAATTTAGCCTAGACCACTATGTAATGGTGTATTAAATGACTTAGTAATGATCACTGAATCTAGCCATAGATGATCCTTTGAAGATACTTCTAGGTTTTGCATCATTTTAATCTGACCACATTCATCAATGTCTTGCTAATATTAGCTTCTTTTAAACTAATGTCATTCACCAGAACTGCCTCTTCTGAAGTTGGTGCAGTCAGCCTGAACTGGATTTATTCCAAGTACTGATGGTTTGTTCTGACGATTAGATCTGAAAATCCTCCTTGCACAAAAGTAATTGACATTTCCTAAATCCAACTCTCAAAGTCAGCAAAAAAAAAATTACCATTTAACTTCATTAAGAGCAAAGTAAAGTAACATTAGGCCTTTCAAAAACCTACTCTGAAGACATACTGTTTAGCCCAAAGCTACCCCTGGAACAGCTCACTGTTTATAAGTGAATAGGACAACTCCCCCAGGTATCTATTTCCTGATAAAAATCTCTATGCCTTCATTTGTTTTACGTATTCCAGAAATATTTGCTTGGTTTCTCTAAATAAATTCCTTGTCTTCTTCCATTTTCCAACTTGCATGCAAGGACAGCACAGCTGTAATACCTAATTTGTTTATTCAAAATGTGTACTTATTAATTTCATTACACAGTTGAGTATCAAGTATCTATATGCTTGCATATCATATCAGAGACATGAGGAGACTGAAGGGGACAAAATGAAATAGAAACTATACTCACTCTGGGCTTTTCACTGCTTATCATCATTCAGATGTATAGGGCTGCAGAGAGACTTGCAGCAGTGTTACTGTACTCAAGATTTTCCAATATTGTTGTAGATTTCATTATATGAAAATCAAAAAACCAGAATAAAATTTAAGCTACTACAGTTAGGATAGTTTCCATGTCACTCTAATAATTACTTTTCTAATCAGATAATTTGCCACAGATACTCTCTAGAGTGAACATGAATTAACATAATCTGTGAATTATTTTGCTGAGCTTGTCCAGACACCTTTTTAAGCTTCAAACTGACACACATTTTTAATTATGTACCTGGCATTTCAAACATTATCAGTTTTCATTATTACAGTACCTATGTCTAATTGGAAAAAAACATGGAGAGCCATATACGAGGAGGAAAGAAACCAAAACCCCAAAGAATCATTCAAATTCCCAACACATAGAAACACATATGCCTGCAGTTTGATCTCAGGGGAAAAAAAAAAAAGGAAAAAAAAAAAGACTCTGTTGTCTGATCTAGGACAAGCTTTCTGATTTATTTTTTTTTTAACAACAATAAGAAAGCCAGAAAACAATGTGAATACAGTAAGACGAAAACACCAAATCTAAATAGAATAACATCTCAAGTGAATATCTGTAACAAGTTTAACAAGAATAAAATATATATAAACAGTGCACTGACTTATCTTCAATTTATAATTACCAGCTTGTCATAAGCCACAGACACATAACCCTTTGCCATGCAAACTGCATTGCCATAGATCGCAACAGAAGGATAGCTCCCAAAGTTATTATTTCCCTTCTTCCAGCGCATTTTTGCAACATATTTCTCAGTTTTAACATTAGAGTCCAGCTAGAAGTGTTCTTCTGTTGCCGACTAGTATACCCTTATAAACCCTAGCTCCCCCAAGAAGGGAAAATGTAGGACAGTTCTGCAGCAGTGGGAGAAGCAGCAGGGAAAGTGAAGGGAGAACGCACAATCAGAAGCTGTAGCTCTGCCAGATTTGTATTAGGCAGCAGCTATCTCGGTCATAACACTTCAACTGCACCTCATCAGAAGCTATTGTACCTAACACTTCTCAAGAATAGGCACATTTCCCTTGTTTCTTCACTCTCAGTCTCATTTTGCATAAGCAACATTTGTTCTCTTTCATTGTCCCAAATTAACTAATGAAAAAAAATCAAGTGAATGTCAACAAGATCATAGCACATTTTTGCAATCAGTTTTTCCCAAGTATCGAGAGAGGAGTAGATTATTTTCCATTACCTGATATTCTGAATAACAAACAAAAAATATTATCATAAAGTTTCACAAATAAAGCTAACAACATACTGAAGCAGATGAACATGGATAAAGAAGCTCAAAACACAGTTAACTCCTTCTCAATTCAATCAGTAAGGAAAATCCCTTAGAAAATCCCCATCTAAAAAGGAAAATCCTCTTTTTTAAGACAGACTCTAGTTATCATACTCATAGTAGAAGAAAACAAGACTTAAGACACCCATACATTGAAAGTGGATTGTAACATTATAAAAAAAAAAAAAGCTTTAGTAACCTTTATTTTTATATAAACACACAGGAGAAAGACTATCTTGAAGGTTATAGGTTGTTCCCACTAGTAATTCTCCATATAAATAATCTTAACACAAGAAACCTCTCAGAGCTGTTTGCCATTGTTTTAAATCCAGAATAGAACTTGAGATATAATGACTTCTGTTTTCATGTGGGCAATCTGAGTACTTGGCTGACAGATTAATAAACAAAAACAAAGTCTGCAGTTTGGTATATATGAATATTGCTTTATCTGGTCAGGTTTACTTTCAGTGTGGTTTAACTAAAAGCTAATTTGCATTCTAAAAATGATTCTCAAATCCTCAAATTCATATGATAAAACACTTTCATCTATCAAAGTCATATGCATAAATACTGGATTCATACGTGAGATGTCTAGAACTAGCAGTTGAAGTTAAAACCTTGATAATGGACACAAACTTGATAATTCTGGTTTATCTGTTAAACCTCTTCCTGGAGAGCTATCCAGCTGAATAAAATACATCCCATGCACAGATTTCTTGACTGTGCCATGTCACACTTCACCCAGGAGCTGTAACTTCAGCAGAAGGAGCAATATCAAGTTAGGCCTAAGAAGAAAGCAGAGCATCCATCGAAGAATATATTAGCCTTTTAGTTAAGGACAAGAGTCATCAACCAAAATCCATACTGTTTACATCCATTTCCTAAAGCTGAGGGGAAAAGGGGAGGAAGTCCTTAAGATAGGATAGAGCAACCAGAGGATTGAATGCTGCAGTTTTCTTCCATGCATCTATACCCAAACTATTCATAGAAATATATATCTAGCCAGCTATATATATTAAAGAAATATGTGCATAAAAGGACTCTCAGAAGTCTGCAGTTTGATTGGAGTGGGGGCAATAGTGATAGTCACAGGCCTAGAACTCTAGCCTTTAAACTTTG
The DNA here is from genome assembly GCA_013396935.1 of Baryphthengus martii. NCBI lineage: Eukaryota > Metazoa > Chordata > Aves > Coraciiformes > Momotidae > Baryphthengus > Baryphthengus martii. The sequence continues at coordinate 5,766 of VWZK01037658.1, forward strand.
AATTTAATGTTGCTGCCATTGCAGTGATACAACAAGGAGCTCTCTCCTGGAGTTTGGCCCTGAAAACATTCTTCTCCGAGCTGACAAAGAAGCAGGAACTTCAGCTGCCTCCTTCTCAAGGGATAGTGTACCCACCCAGATCAGCTTTATCAATGCGATTTTGAACCCATATTTCCCCACTACCTATGAGCAGATATTCTGCTCTCAAATACCTTGTCAATAAGCTTTCTCAATTTCCAAAGAACAATTAAATATTTAGTTGGCAATAGAGAATATAGTCAGCTATACCTTATTGACTAAGACACCGGCTTCCCTCATTTTTAGGATTTGCTCCAATGACTGCTCTTAGGAGCGGAAAGCACAGGGGAAGGGACCTACATGCTTCTTCAGTCTGTCATGCAGGACCTACTAAGGTGAGGCAAGCAGGACACTTCTGCAGAGGGGTGCTCAGCACCAGCCTAGCTAAAGCATTGGGGAATTCATCTGACATATTCTAGTGGCCAGGGACTTTGAGCACCTCCCTGATAACACATGCACTCAATAGGGTGTTCTAAGGATTCAGATTTTGAATTTAGGTGCTATGTGCTAGTTAAGCACCTAAGCCAGCTATACAACACATTTAAGCAAAATAACGCTGCTTGATCAGGTTTACACTAGGTTGATTTTGTAATGATTGTTTTAAATACCTACTAAAAATTATTTGCATGTTTTAAGTGTGATAGGAAAATTCATTTTATTCTTTCTTACACAATCAAATGGCTCTCGGTATTTTGGGGAAGGTCCCTGGATTCTACAGAAACTGGAAACACCATGAAGATATATTTACAGTTGTGAAAGGACTTGTTTGCAGATCAGTTTCAGCATTACTTTTTCTGATTCTAATTTTAGTATTATACCATTTCAGTTTTCAGTATGTCAACTCTGTACAAACATCATGACACCACATGAGTGGTGAAAGCCGGGAGCAGCTGAACTGCTTTATAGGTACCCTGCTGGTTGGCATTCTGTGCATGTGCAAGGCAGTTTGATGTTGATATTTAGACTTGATTGGCAGTAAACCATTTTGTTTAAAATGGAAGAATTTCTGAATTTGTTAAACTTAAGTCTTGGCAAGCAAAGAACTGAATGGCAAATACCATAGTAGCTGAGCATAAAGGCATTCCATCTAATAAAAGATACCAAAAGGAAATAAAATCGGACCTTGCTACCATTTGAGACCAGAGACCAGTTTAACTCCTTAACCATGCAGGATGGCAAGACATTTGTTACTTAACAGCAACTTCAGATGGCATTTTTAAATCTTGACATCTTTTCACTGAAGAACAGAAGATTAGACTTCTACAGACTCTGAGAGACAGGGAGTGGAGCCAGAAACAATATTTAGCACAGAGCGACTGATTTCTGGCACCATCTAGCCTCTCTGCATCAGGACTCTGGCAGCCTGGTAGGTGTTTCTCAAAGATGCTGATTGAATGCTTGATACTAGTGTTACACAAAGGCTCAAAACAGCACAAGAAAGAAGGAGAAAAAGTATGTCCTAAGCCCCAGGAAAAATCCTGGGCAGAATGCCAAAGCCAAGAGAATGCAGACCCTCTTCATAATTCAGCTTCTAACTATGCATCTCTCACAAGCATCCATAATACATATCAAACATATTATGCACAAAGAAGCCATAATGCAAGGAAGACTGTTAATTCTTAATTTTCACAAGACAGTATAATCCGCAAAGTACAGATTTTTTGACCAATAAGACCATCTCTGTTTCCACTCAGAATTGTAAAACTCCGGTGAGTCTTTGTAATTCTAAAGATAGTGAATTTATACTCATTCACTACACTTATAAGGAGTTTTGAACCATAGAAACTCCAATTCATCACCATCAGCTCTGTATAGAAAAATGATGACCATCTGAGAAACACTGCTGAACATCAAAATGAAACCAATTGATGAGATGTACAAACAATGTTTGTGCACTGTAAAATTTTACAGAAACTTACTTATTCATCTGTATAAAGCCATGTTTACAGACTTACACCTTGGGAAACCATAAACAAAGACAAATTAGTTTGATTTATATCCTCAGTAGGGCACAAAAGAGTGGGGAAAGAGGAGGAGAAAAAAAAAATTTACTGGACTTTCCATTTTTCTGAAATCACCTGCAACGCACTTTAATCCCTTCACATTTACCTTACTCAGTATAGGCTCATTCAAAGTGAGGATTCTCAAATGGATGACCTACCCAATCCACTTCCTCACTTACTCCGTCCTTTCGACTATGTGCCTGCCGAACTACTAAAATAGTAAATAAGCTACGCTTACATGCAACTTAATACATAGAAGTCTCCTAATGGAAAGAATGCAACACAGTTACATGCTTTTTTCTTATAATCCACTTAAAGTGATATTTCTCTGCCTCTCCCTCAGTGTTTTGGCTTAACATTCTCCATCTGTATAGACACATTTTCTCAGTGAAGAGGTCTAGGGTTATTCCGCTGTTGATTAATTCAAGACCAGCCTCTACGTTTTGTGATTTCATCACATAACTGAAGTGTAAATGCAAGGGAAACATGGTTACCTATTTAATTGTAGTTCAAATGTCTTCCTTTAGAGAAGAGTCTTACATTCTCTTCTCTCTAAATATTTAGGTTTTCAAGACTTCACATTTTCCAGTTTTTTTATTATGGAAGATAATGAAGGACCATATATTTACCGCAGCATAGAGACAGCTGATATTGGACATTAACAAGTCAATATTTGGTGTGGCATGAAGTGTGAAGTAATTTCAAGATTTAGATCTGAGTATGACCTCAAACAAACCTAATCTGGATTGCAGGCAGAAGTGCAAACTAAATTTGAAATTACTCTCAAAGTCAGCATCTATTATTTGAAGACACATTAAGCTCATTGAACAGTTCCAGATGAAAACGGAGGAGCAAGTAAAACAAAATAAGGTAATAGGAGCAAACTAGAGACTGTGTTCATAAAGGAGAGAGGAAAATTGATGTATCTGTCAATGGCCTATAACTATATAACGGTTTCATATTCAGCTGTATGTTATTAAATTGTAATTACTAAATGCAAGCATGTATATAGTTTGGATGAGCTACAGATACTAGAACCAAAGAATCCCAGGCTACTACAGAATTTGAAAGATCTGTTGCATTGAATTTAACGTATTTCTGTGATACTCTTGCACTCAGATGGCACTTTTCAGTAATGCACAAAAGAAAGCACTTGAACTTTAGCAGAAATTCCACTGAGTGTCAAGGGAAGGGACCTTTGAAAATCCCTTGGTCCTTTTGAAATTCACTGCATGCAGATCCAAGGTAACATTTTGTTTTAAAAAGCCCGGTAGGTCATTTTCTAGAAGGTAGTAAAGAACTTTCACTAAGCCCTTCCCCATTTTTCCTACTGAATTCCTACACACAGCTATCCTGAAGCAGAGTGACTTGCACATCTGTAAACACACAGGTGCACACACAAAAGCTCTTGGCTACCTACCATTTGTGCCCATTTGTTTTAGAGCCACCATGCCCAATCTGAAATTGTCTGTCCCATAGCTTCTCAAGAAAAATGCTGTCATGGGTTTGATGCTATGCCATTAGTCAGGCATTCTTTTCTAGAAGGCAACTCTGCTGTTTTCTTCAATGTGAAGATAGGTTTCCTGGCATACCACATATGCAAACCTTCCTTCCTCCCAGGAAAAGGCAGATGTGACCTTCCTCTCTCCTGTATTCATAGGCCAGTAAAAGAAGATATAAACTTCGTGAAAAAAAAAAAAAAAAACACACACAAAAAAAAACCCACACACACAAAACACCAACCTAAAAAAAAAAATCCAACTCACAAAACAACACATCCAGTAAGTACTGGATTTAAATTAATGTTTTCAGAAGACATACTATGTAGGTAATCCAATGTAATCATAAATAGCTGAATGAGATTCTGCTTCTAAACTTCAGATACTCAAAACAGGCGGTTGAGACTAAGCATTGGAAAGGTGGCAAAGAAGAAAGGAGAGGGGAAAAGTGTTAAAAGCATTACAGGAATGGGGTAGTGCTACCTTTATTTTCAATATCCAGGAGGAGTTTATCACGACTACAGTAGCCCACTTCCTTTTTGCACTGAATAATTTCCAGTGTTTCTGTATCACAGCTCTGAAGGCACATATTGAAGACTTAAGTTTCTAATCTTGCAAGTGTGGGTAGAGAGAAGGGGAGAGCAAGAAATACCAATCAGCTTCTCCCCTTTTGGCTCTATATTACTGGACAATAGTTCTCTTTTTCTCCAAAGACGAGAAATTCACTGCCTCCACAATAAAGAGAGGAGAAGACTGAAAGGACAGAACTGATTTACATATATATTGTTAACTGTTTTCATTTTATAATTTAAAGAATTTTTATATATATATTTCTGAAACAGCGGGGGTGAAATCACAGTTCCAGAGGGGGAAAAAAAAAGTGAGCAGGATTTGTCACTCTGTTATTACCTCATTAAATAGACTGTATATATTAGAGAAGAACCTAGATCTTAAAAACCATGTCACCTTCTACTGCCTTCCAGTTTTTGCCATAGGAGAGGTGGGGCAAATTGCTAAGTATTTTAGCTGCTCTTTTTTTCCTCCTTTCCTGCTTCACTGTACCTTATATTATATTCACAGTGCTGTGTACAGCATATGACAATATGAGCTCTTGTGCAAGACACTCAAACCAGGCCCTCAAATGCATTAAGCATGGTCCACATTTCATAACAAGAAAGAAGTTACACACACACACAAACAGACTGGTTATATCCTTTCTTTGTACATATTATAATCTTCCATCCTGTTCACTGACTTATGTCTTCCTCAGTTTCATATAGTCTCCCACAGCCTCAAAGGACACCATTTGGAACCTTAAATCCGTTTCAATCAATGGGATGGTCAGCCATCAGATTCACAGGGCCAGCACGATTGGAACTTACTTATCCCAAGTCCAAGTGCAGTGCCCAATTCAGACAACCATGCTGCCTGCTAGTTAGCAAGTTGAATTAAAAGCAAAAGGTATATTAAGACAGCAGGCTTGTTATTTTATCCCTTCTGCCTACCTCCCCAAATGCCTGAGGTAATTTTCCACAACAAAAAAGAAAGCCCTTCTTGGAAGTGTTTTTGTGCTAAACAGCAGTGGTTAATTTCTTGCAACCAATTAGTTATTCAAGTGAAAGTATAATGATCCTCCACCATGATTGAAAGTGCTTCAACTGAGTTTCCTGCTAACAGCACACTTCTAGAAAAGATGCAATAAATCAGTGGGGTTATGGAAATCTTTAAACAAAGCAAGTCTATGACAGGAACCCATTAAAGATACAGCCATGTAATATTTATGTACCTAGCTGACTCGTGCTTTTAACCCAGCACTTTCAGCTATAGCTTTTTAGCACCTGGGTTACATTCACTAAGAATGAAATTCACCCTATCTGCTAAAAGCCAGCGTAATGTCTCTGTATTAAGTGTTCACAGTATAGAGTTACCATAGGACTTAACTGATGGAGCTTTTCCATCAAATCGAATTTCATCCAAATTTTCCCTAAAGAAATATATGAACAGAACTTCTTTTAAGGAGCACAGAAATTTTAATCTGTAAGTCTCAAACTCCCTGAAAATCAATAGGTACCTAAACAAGAAAGGTTTTGCAAATTTCAAGGAGGTATTGATTCAGGAAAGAAAAACTTCTCAAAACGGCCAATGTCACCGATGATTGTTCAGGCTATGATTTATTGATTAAGAGCAGTTACTAAAATGGTAATAGCAGATCTCTACGGATGTTTAAATCTACATAAAACGCCACCCACTTAATCCAAAAACTATTAATTCATTACAGGTTAAGTGTTTAAATGTATTCATTAGGTACTCCAGAAAAGCACGACCCAGTTATGCAGAAATGCATTTTGATTACGTTTGAGCCTTTCAGATGTTACACGTATATGGATCTGATCTCCTTAAATTTCCAAAAGGAAGAGACATTTCCCTGTCTTCCATTATAACAAACTACGTCTGCGTGTGTGTTTACATGCATTTTTAGAGCACGCATAAGCGTACAGGAAGCAAAGGTTTGATAATCCCCACTTCCTTTGGCTATACGTGCTTTCTCCAGCTCATTTACTCATTTGCTTCATTGCCAATCTCCCAGTCAGTCTTAACCACAGGTTTAAGAGACAGAATTTGGATTCGCAAACCAGTTTCAGTCGACATTTCAAACTATTTCCTGGCCTACCCTTCCTTGCTGCAGCAGATGGCTACAAAAACAGAAACCTTCCTGCTGTGGGGCTGCAAAAGGGGAACTTCAGGAAGAGGTAAAGGAACTGCATTTTCTTGGGACTCTGGGAGGTGGGAAGAAGACAGACAGTTGTAAGAAATTAGCAGAAAGGGACTGAAGGACACTGAAAAGGAGACCAAATATCACTCCCCTTTCCCAATAAAATCATCTTTCCTCTTACCATAGGGTTTTGGGCCAACGATCACTTTCAACTCGCACTTTTTGTTGGAAAAATAAATTAGGAGTCCAGCTTAATTTTGTCAATAGAAAGTTTAAAGTGGTCACTGGAGCACAAAGAGCTTTTCAAATGGCAGTTCAGCTTAACAGGGACAAGGAGGAGGATGTTGAGAGCACCACAAAAATATAGGCAGGTTAAAATCACTATGGGTGCACTGTTTTTCAACAATGAAAGATAAGGCTTTTAACAATTCCTGCAATTTTGTATCTATTTATTGTGAGCTATTTTTCCTCAGAAGAACATATATCTCTTAAAAATACCTTTGCAAGTGCAGAAAAAGTGTGTTTGTGTGCACTGGTCTTTATAAAAAAACCAGACACAACCAACCAACAAAAAACCTACAAACCATAAACAACCATACAACAGAGAACAGGCATTTGCTCCCTGAATACACGGGATTATGCTTTGTATTTGTGCTGTAAATCATTGGATCTAGTACAAGCAATTGTACTGCAATGGGTTTTGCTATGCTAAATATTTAAACTGTGTGCCCAGTCCTTCAAAGTCTGAGCTTACTCTGTGTTCAGAGCTTTGTAGGGTTGAGTCAATAACATATTTGTTTTGAATGGTTGTTCCTAGATAACAGTAACAAAAATCCAAACTTGTTTACATCATTTAACATGCCTAAAACCTTAGTTCAAGACACTGAAAAAAACCCCAAAAAACAAAAAGACAAGCAAGCAGAAAAATACAGTTCTTTAGAATGGTCTCCGCTGTTGAAAGGAAGTGACGCTATTAAAAAACAGGAAAAAAATGTTTTTAAAGTGGAGCAATGACTGGCATAAAAAGATTTCAGGGAATTTCTTCTCCTCCGTGAAGATAGCCAAGAGTCTTTCTACTACCTTAAACTGCATGTTGTAGCAACTGCAAGACAGGCATGTCTTGTGGGTCCTAAGCAGCAGCCTTTATTTATCAGAGCACACAGAATGCGTGAAGGAGGGTCAAAACAAAGCAAATCAGGCAATTTCACCAACCCTGTGAAAACATGGTTCCCGAGTAGTACGTTCAGCTCTAATAGAGAGCTGATACATCAGCTTTTTAGCAAATGTCCCTCTACTATTTTCTTAACTTGTACAGGTATCTTAAGAAGATTTCACCAACATTTACACACAGACACCCACGGAGTGCAAAATGTATTCTTAAATTGCATTTGTGGTCTTACTTCTGGAAAGCATGGTGTTATTTTTAGGAACAAAGATGAAGCATAATCTCTCATCTGTTTCAAATTACACATGAAAAATACTGAGTATGTTAGCAACAGATTTGCATGCAGAAATTTCAAAGGAAAAAAAAAGCAAAAATACCAAAATACAATTACAGCAAATGAAACAGTGCAAACAGGCAATGATTTACCATCCTTATATTTTCAAAACTGCAGTTCTAACTGAATACTGTCTACCTTTTGTTAGCATCCATTCTGTGTAATAAACACAGTATTTGAAATAACATACTTTTTCATATCTACATGCTACCTAGAAAGCTCTGATACTGAATCTGAAAGCAGACAGTCCTCAAAAAGGTGTCTCTTTTCCAGTGAAGATGTGATTTTTCCCTCTAAGGGCCTGGGGCAGTGTGCCTCAAATGCTAATAGCCTGAGTTGTGTGCAATAGCCCTGTATTGTTTACATAGCACTTCACATCTTCAAAGCACTATGAGATATCGGCCATCACTGCACTTTTATGAGGCTGTAAGTATTACCTCCTAAACATTAGGGCTCAAATGACTTGCTCTTGATCAAAAGAAACTTTGTGCAGCAGGACCATAATTTGAATTTGGTAATTCTCGCAGTTCATTCCCATAGTGACTCAAAAAGAGGGGGATGGGATACTAAAGCCAATTGCTACTGCAATCTGCTCTGGAAGTGAGATACAGACACACGGAGAATCCCTAAGCTAACCTGCACTCAAACCAGAACCTTTTATGGTAACTTCTAAAAAATAATTAAAAATCAAAAGCACAAATCAAACTAAATGTTTTCTAAAACTCCAAACATTTTTCTGAATGTATATATTTCATATAGTCACTGTGAAGAACCTAAAAGATGACATAAACTATACTGAACTACTCTAGAAATACTAAGATGGGGATACCCATTAATTCTGAAGCAGTTCAGGTTTTTTAAAACCAAGAGGATGCGTAGGCAAGTTAAAAGTAATCAGTCCATTTTCTGCAGGTAAAGAACTGCAATCTATTGTCTAACACTTGATTACAGTACAACTCAATAACTTTTAGAAATACAGAATTATTTTCACTTTCCATTTTTATACATATGTTCATTCTATGAAAATTCAGTGGCTATATTGACATTTATAAGACCAGCCTCAAAATATCAAGTCTCCATTCCCATAAAAACAAAGACAAAGTAGATGTTTCAAAAATAGCCAGTAATTCCCGTCCTGGTACATATTATAACTAGAAAAATGCTTGACATACACTAAAAAGGTAACATCTTGGAAGATTCTTCTCTTTATAGGTGAAAACACTTCACGTAAAAATACTAACACTGAGATTGAAGCAAGACAGAATAAGAAAACTCTTATCCCCTGAGTTTCTATCCAGTGCCCATCCTATTTTACAATACTATCTTTCCCACATCTTACATCAACTTGTACTCAATCTTGTTTCCCATACATTTTCTGAGTGCAGCTTCACAGTTAATAGCTTCAGAATCTTGCCTGCAGGATCACACGCGAAATAGATCATCCTACTAAGACAAAAATTTACACCGCTACATATAATCCAGATTCATCAAATAAGAAAAGGATTCCTCTTAAAGGCTATCACAGGAAAGGGGAGAGTGAGAAATTCCCTTCAAAGGCAGTGATGAGTATAGAGAATTACTAACAGAACCTCCTGTGTTCTAGCAGAGTTGATCATGTTGCTCTTGGTGTTTTCCCTCCACTATCATACAACTTCCAGTTGACATATTTTGGATCGCAGCCACACAGAACTCTATGCCTGACTGTGTTTGCAGTTTCTATTGTTTTGACTTACATTGCCTGAAATATTAAATTACTGAAATGTTTGCTAAAATATTAAAATATAATGTCAGTAGGTAATCATTACTTCATGGATATTAATGTAAAAAGCAGTTACCATACTCCATCTACTGATCTAAAGAACAGATGTTTGTATATGATTTATGGACACTGAAATACATGCATATCTTCCATAAATAATAATGTGTTCCAGTAACAAAGAATGGAGAACTGCCATCCAAAAGGCTGGGAAACTGCAGGCAGGATATATGACATTTATTCACAAACTTCTCAGCTTTAAATAAAAAGCAAAGCTTATAGGTCTAGTGCCACAAACCTGTATGCTGGAAAAGCTCTTAGAATTTAAACAGGACTAACAACATGAAGTAATAAGTTGCAGAGTCAGGCTCAATAGTTCAGGTGCAAAAATCTGTTTAGAACACATGAATGCAACTACGATTTATTAAATAAGAGTAACAATTTATATTGACTGAGGTACAATAAATCCAAGCAGAAAGCAAAAAGCCAGTATCGTCTTGGGTGTTTTTACATTAAATTGTTTTGGAAGTGTCTTTAATATCAAAATTTAACAGAACAGTAATCAGGTAAAGTTCTAATGGGCTAAGCAGTTTTGAATTCTGCAATTAAATTATTGCTGGAAGTGCAATCAGATATTTGATTGAACTATCATCATTACTGCTCCTCACATTTTTTCTGTTCCTAAATTAGCTTCGTTAATCAGCATCCCACCACATAGCCTGTGTGGTAGACACGTAACATTATTTGATCGGTTTAATTTCAAGAGCACAGTCACTTTTTGGACAGCACTTACTAATAAAACTTCGACAAAAGCTACAAACACATAACTAGAATACTTGGAAATGTCCTGGTTTCTGGACAGGCAGGACCCTAAGAAGACTCAATGAACTGCAGATTGCTCTGTGCTGGCTACGCATGTCAAAGATTTGATTTAGTTAAAACAAACAAACAGTCTCGGGGTTATTATTTCACCTCAAAATGTGTTTTCTGATTTGCCAAGACATTTTCCCCTTCATTTCATGAGCAAGAATGAAGATGATCCTATGTAACTTTAGATTTCTTCATACTATAATGTACAAAAAAAGCAGCACTGTAGAACGCAGAATTTAAACACGGAAATGACAACTTTCCCTCCTGTCTCAGGCTGGCATGCACTAGTGCTTCAAGATGTTATGCAGCTGCTACTTTTCTCCAGAGATGACTACTCTGGGAAATTATGAAATACTCCCTAAAACTTTTTTTTTTTTCCCCCAGCAGAGGTTTACAAAGGTGTTTCCATAGGTTGAAGGCAAAATTAAAACACTGTGATTGTCTATTTGGATTTGTTAGAAAACATGGGCCTTAGAATTACTGTGTTAGTAATTAGGAGGCTATGCTATACTCCAGTGCACTACAGAAACAACTGCAGTTATAGTTTGTAGAATACAGTGAGAGTCTTAGACTATAATGAAGGTTATTGGATTCCACTCTTGCAGTTTTTAAGACCACAGAGGAAATAAACACTTTTCATTTTGTCCGAAAAAGGACTTCCCGTTGATAGCCGCACAGAGTTTTTACTTTCAGCATATAACTCTAAGTCGTACAAGAATAAATTGACTTTCTAATAACTACAGTCAGCTGGATTTAATTCCTCTTGGTGGAAGCACAATAGTGTCAATACTTATTAAGATTTAATATTACTGCTAATGTATTGCGGGTAAAACATCAACACAACATGAAAACTTTTTCATTAAACCTTTACTCAAATGACAACACAAAAAATAGAAAAGGTGATAAGAACTGATAACTGATCATTCTACTTCACTTTTCCTTTCAGATGAGCATCCAGGTGCCAGCTGGTGTAAATGCAGATGCCACTGATGTCAACGGAGCTGTGTCAGTTACACTATCTGAGAATCTGATCTCAAGTATGTTAGTGCCATTTTTAGACACTGCCACTGGAATTCACTTTTGCCACAATTATAAATACATCCACGCATAGCATTTCTTTCTGTCCCAGAGCGTATAACTGGAAGTCTGTTGACAGAATGTGGGAAACTTGGAAGTAGCCGGCAACTGTATCCATGAGATAACTTTGCAATATGAGTATCAACACTATTGTTCTGTTTTCTTCCTTTAACACAAATCAAAAAAATCTTCTCGCCACCTTCCAGTAACAATTCAATGCCAGCAAAATACAGATGTCATAAACCCCGCAGAGTATCTACCATAGAAATATGTTAGCATACTATTTTAATCAGCATACAGTCTGAATAGACTGTTTTAATTCATCATTAGGGAAATTATCTAAAATTGTAAGAAACTCCCCAAATGTGAGATCTGTGCATTCAAAGTATTTGTTCCTAAGTGATCCCACTGCTGTACAAGCAGTAAGATTGTTAGAAGTACTAAAACAGCTGTTTGAAGTAGCTTGCAAGCCAGACCTCTCTTGACATCTATCATTTATATTCCATTAAGCATTTATATGAGGGAGGGGAAGAAAGAAAGGAAGAGGTGGGGCAATAAGCAGGGCAAAGTAGTACTTCATAGTTTTGGCCACCATTTCCGAGTAGGGAGAGGAAGCTTTTATTACTGTTTTACATAAGGCAGCTGTTAGACCTGAGCATACTGTATAGCAGTTGTCAGTATTAAGCAGCATAACGAACATTAGTCTTTTGATTCAAGACATCAAGGTCAAAATGGAAAAGCTAACTAATTAGAACTGAAGTTGCAGTACACATATCATAGAATTAGTTGTTTGTGCAGCAAAACACCCATATCTTCAATTTAGGTCAGGCCATCAAGAAGAGGAAAAGAACCGAAGACTGAAGATGAGATGCTCTACTTCACACAATTGCCCTCTGGAAGGACTGGCAAAGGCAGTCACTTAAATTAAGTACAGGTCATCAGACAACATATCTAATCTGTTCCTAAAACAGGCAGCTCTAGCAGTCCAAATCCCTATGGCCTTTACAGCAACACAATGAACTACTTCCTCAGGTACCTCTGTCAATTCACTTTAGATTCCAATTTTTTTAAAGCGATATTTCATGTACACCATGACCCTATTGCTCATAGCAAAGAAAGTGCTTTGGTTTATTTATGACCTACTAACCTTAAATAAATAAATAAACCCATCCAATCTGAATGTTCACATAAGCCTGCGGATCTGAAGTAAAATTTAAAATAAAGCTGGCATTTGTAACAGCTAGCTAAACTCAATAAGGGATTTTTAAAACAATGAAAACCAGATGAGAGAGGATGAAAGCATTTTTACCCTGCATAACCTGCACACATCAGGAAATCAGGGCTGGAGCTCAGGAATACTTTGTGGTTTTGTACTTACAAGTTTCAGTCTGTTTCAACAGAGGCTAGGTAACCAAGGAAATACTGAGGTTTTTCCATTACGAGGGGTGGGGAGGGAATAATAAGCACCTGTGAAAGTAATTTCTTCTAAGATGAAATCCACCCAGCTACAAGCTCTGCATAGCTCCTTCCTTCCACTACATCCCATCATAACTGTCAGTATCAGCTAGGCAAGACCCCTTACTGAAACATGAAGTGACAAATGGTGCAGGGAATAAGAACATAGAAGTGAGTACTAAAATAAGTGGCATACAGAAATCAAGCTTATAATAGGGAGAATGTAAAATATGAGCAAGCCTAAACCATGAAATCTATTCATTTGGCTAGAACAATGTTGAACAGATGCAGATGCACAAAAGACTACTGAGTTGGAGAGCCTTATTCTCTCATCACTCATGCTGGTGTAAGGAACTCCTTTTGTAACATCCATGGAATCTAACTGTGGTAAAGTCAGTACAAATAAGTGGAGAGGAAGAAAAAAAGAAAACAAAAAAAAAAAAATCAAACTTCAGAGCTAACGTATTGGCAGCAAATAACTCATGATGCTGTATCAGGAAAAAAAAAAAAGGATGACTGCTGCAATTGGTTAGAATTCAGATATATTCATAATCACAGCTGTCTTCCTAAACAAAACACATCTAATCTACCATAAAGGAGAAAATGAGCCAATTATATTCTTCTCTAGTTCTCCAATATGCTATACTAACGATTCTGTCCTTTAGATATATTTGATAGAAAATGCAGTTGAGTTAAATGATGTAATAATAAATACCTCAACAACACAGAGCAAGGACAAAGTCCATATAATGGTGTTTGTTTACAAACTAGATACAGGTAGCACCCATATGACCTGTAGTCTTTCAATGCTGGTTCTCTTTACCCAAGCACAAACAAATTTAACAAAAATCCAAGCTTTTTAAAGATTTAAAAAATATTCAGAAATGAATGAGAAAGAGTATAAGACATGTTTTACCAAAGGACAAGGTAAACAATTCATAGACGCCAATGAATCAGTCACATGATTTCAATGGACTCAGCAAAAAAAGGATTCAGACCATCTGAGCTGCAAGACCACCTTCTGCAGGAGAATTCTGCTCACAAATGCAAATAAGGTAAAATTCCTAGGTTACCCATGTTTTTGAATTCTGAGCTAGCCTCTAATCCTTTCCGCTACAACATGAAAATTACAAACTTACATTACTTTAAATAATTAAAAATGAAGAAAATTAAAGACTGGGACAATTGAGTTAGAAAGCTCAGAAAATTAGGAAAAAGTGGTTTGCTACTGTGGAAATTTTTAAGAATAAGCACTTTATTGTGTGATAATTGAGTTCTAGATATGGATGGTATGCTGCCACCTAAAACACACACAAAAAGAAATTTGTTATCAAACCTTAGCATAAATTTTGTTTTTTTCATCCTGAAAACTGTATTCTGTATGTATGAAGATTTGTAAGGGAAAAAAAAGGCCTTAAGATATTTATTGAGAAATTAAGCTTTCTTAAAAGAATACTTAAATTTATTTAGACTTGATGAAAACTAAATCCAAGTGAACTATGCCAGTAGAAATTTTACTCAATTGGGCAATCTAAAATTGGCAATACTGATTGATAAAACCCTTTGTCGGTTCTGTTCATATATGAGATAATCATGGTTTTGTTTTCTATGAAGTTCAGTTCCATGAAATAACAGACATTAATTCACTTACATTTGGATCCCCAACCTATATTGTTAAAGCCTGAATAAGTGAAATATCTTTCCTTTTCATAGAAAGAAGTTCGGAAAGCTACCAGTTCCTGGCACAAAGACTGAAATAGGACGGGCAGATAAGGGCATTGGCGTTGGTAAGAGAAAAATGAAGTTGCATCATCTGTATGATTAAAATCATTGTGTGAATTTTGATTTCCCCCTGCTCCTTTCAGACATTTGAGGATGCTGTCAAGTCAATGGAGTTCTGTTGTAGTGGTTGCTTCAGTGAACATTCAACGCTGTCGGTGAGTTTGGAATTAAAGTGAAAACCATCGACCGTTGATTGTACCCTCCAGCTAACCATCCTCCTCCTTACTTCATGCTTTCAGGCCTTAACACCGAAGATAGCAGCCTAATCACGATGTGACTTTTTCCCCCACCCCGCCAAGCTTTACAAAAAGGTCACAATCAACATTCATTGCTGTCGGTGGGTTTAACTATGTGGACAAGCTCACTGAACAATGAATGCAACTGTGGCCCCACATTTAACAGTTGCTGTTGAGAGGAACATCAGCGCTGAAAGCAGTAGTGAGAAGCAAACATTTCTTATAGGTTACATTTTTCTGGTAAAAAAAAAAATATGGTTGGGGATATTCAGTTTTTGCTTGCTTGTTTAAGTGTGTTTAACTTAAGCTGACTAGAAAAAAAAAAACAACCAACCAACAACAAAAAACACTGCCTTGTGGAATATTGTCCTCCCAGGGTCAAGCATCACTGACACCACAATAATTCTTGTTTGGTATGTATGCAGAAATCAATAACACTACAGGGAATTTTATGTATGTTCACTCCTAAGGACTCTGAGCATAAGAGGAAAGAATATTTAAATCCCATTTTAACTAGGTGTTATGGACTAGTTCAAAAATTTCTTCTATACTTGTCATGACAAATACAAATGGGACCCAGAGTTCCAAATAAAGATAAAACATTATATCACATAAAAGATCAATTAGTTTTACATTAAACTGATTTTAAGCAACTAGGTAGTATTAGGCAACAAATACTATTTGCCTTTTTTAGGGATATGAAAGATGAAAGAGAAATTAATATCCAGAAATAATAATGGAACAGTAGTTAAACTGTAAAATTACTGTAAACTTTGGGTACTTATGTCAAACACTTAGCATTGCTGATAGTAATAAAATAAAAATGTAAATAAAGCTCACAACTTTGTCCTTATTTCCTTACAACCCTTTATTGACCTGCTCAGATACACAGAAGGATAAATCTACGTTTCTCACATCACACAGTCATCCAAGGTAAGTTCGGCCTTTAGACTTTGTACAACTCGGATATTCTGCAGTAAGAATTGCTTCCAAAAGTTAGGAAATCATACAGCATTCCTATTGTTCCTTCCATTAAATTGGGGTGCATTAACAATACTTTAGTTTGATTATTCACTGTTTTCTCAGCACATCAGTTATACAACTGTTGTCTTGTGTAGTGTACTTGCTTGTTTTACCTGTGTTTCTCCATGCAGCCACTGAACAGGATACAAGCATCAGAGCCATCATGGAAGGACACACCTGTAGCTACTTGAACTTTGTGTTACCACTCCACTTTAATGATAAAAATACATTTCAGTCATGAAAGAGATCAGTCTTCAAGTCATGAGACAGATATTAGTGGGGGGAAGAATAATTTCCTCAAAGACATAACCTAAATCCTGAAATTGCTTGAACATTACTTAAAATTGATGTTTGGAAAGATTACATTCTTTCATTGCAATATTTACTAGAGAAGAACCCACAGGTTTATTGTTCACTAAATACTATTGTGGCCAAAGACAGCAGAGTACAGTATTAAAAAAGGGTTGCTATGCATGTGTGACTTCTAGTAATACTGTTCAGAGACAAGTCTGTAGAAATGAGTAAACTTAAAGATACAAAAAATGGGAATTTGAATTACTACCAACTTACATATTTCAGAAAGATAAAGATCGTATTAAAAACAGGACTCAAAGCTATATATTCTGCCTAGAAAGAGAAACTTTCAAACAAAGTTGTTGCAAGAACATACTAGGTACAATATGCATCAAAGTTCCTTACCAAAACCTGAAAAATCAGGTCTTTTTTCTGCAATTCATGCTAGTTGTAGTTGTGTTGTGCATTTTTAACAGAGAAAATACTTATCAATATAGAAGATTCTGGAATTTGGCAACAATGGAAAGAACTAGTGTCCTGGAGCATGAGTATTTTTGGTATGTTTTCTATGCTAACTGATGTCTGAGGATTAGCACTGCAGGACAGATTCCAGTACAGGAAAAAGATAAAGTCAGTCATATCTTTTTTCCTAAGGCAGTACTTTTCCTCAAAACGCATGTTTCTGCTTGATTTCTATCATAACTTTATTTCATAAACTCACTAAGTATAAATTGTTGCTATTTAATAATCTACTACAACAAGGTTCAGAAATTTCAGCCAGCGCCGGCTAGACACAGATAATCAGTCCAATTACAAATATAAACCAAATATTTTCACCTGAACTGCAAATTTTACTGGTTTCTGAAGAACAGACTCGCAGCAACAGTCTTTTTTAATGGTGCCTAGTAGAAAATTTGTCAGTGATTTTAGTGACATGTTTTCCTATAGAGATAGAATAACAACCCGTTAGTTTACAGACATGTAATAATTCATATAACTTAAAAGTCAACTTCTACAAACTAGTAATTTGCAGAATGTTCATCAGCAAAACAATACCATTATTCCATACCCCACAAGAGATGCTGGCTTGCACATGCCTTTCCTTACACTGTAAATCTCATTTTGGTAACAGTAGCTGTGAAATACTGCGGAGAGGTTTCATCGTCATTTTCATGTTTTCTTGTTAATGTGATACATATGTACCCAGCACAATGCCCACAGGCCACAGAGACATTCTAGAAAATTACTACTGAGTGTCATTGCAAATAATTCATTCACAGCAATATTTTTAGGTCAAGCGTATCAAAGTTCCAGCAAACACAACGGACCTTGACATAATAGGAGCACTAGTTTTACAGCAGAGGAGAAGGAGAAGGAATATACTTGTCATATATGAGAGCAGTTGCTCTTCCCCAGTGTACATAATACCATGCCTGAAGACAGTGGAGGTGGTAGTAAGGGCTTGTGATAAGGTTTGGAATTCTTCCGTTTTTTCACTTGCTGCCAAATGTTCATTATTTTTTCCTGACTCCTGGCATCAGATGGGTTTAAACATCTAACTCAACAGTTTCTGCATCACATCTATAACTCCTGTTTAACAGGTACAGAAAGACACTTGGATTTATCTCTAAAGCTACAAGTCAAAGAATTCCTATGATAGAAACAGTCTGTGATATTCAGAACTAAGGTGGGATGAATATGTTAGACTTGCTTTTTGGCACAACCTAACACCACCATGCTAACATCTTTTGCTTTACAGGTGGTGAAGTGACATACAGGAAGTTAAAGAGTTAAATATAGAAGCAGTCTATAGTTCAACTGGAAGCAGTATCTAGATAATCTTGGACTCCAGTTTAGTGTCTCTGGAAGAAAAAACAAAACAAACCAAAAACCACCCCAAAGATCATTCAATCCTGACTTCCTTAATGTGAACATCCTTTCTTGCTTACTATCCCCTCTTTCTTTTCTTTTGATGTTTATCTTTTCTACTTGCCAGAGTTACAATGGGAATCTTTTTTTTCCCCAAGCACTTGCTTGGTGACACCCACTCCAGCTTAATTTTTTTTGTATCTTGCCATTTCTTTTATTTAAGTTTGCATAACTTCGTCCTAACTTTTTTTTTGTCTTCCTGTGCATCCTCCTTAAGTGTGAGTGCCAGAAACATGGACCAAAGAGCCCAGACAAGGCTAGCTGAAATAGTCTGACCTCTCCTTATTTTACAAGCAATCACCAATCCTTTTCAGCCAAAACCAACATTTGTAATGGCACCACGCAGTTAACACATTTAAACTTATCTAAAATTATTCCATAGACACATAATCATCTAGAAGGTGTTTCCTAGTTTGAAACGCAGTACTTGCAATTTTTTGAACTTAATGATTTTATTTTTTTTTTTGTCAAAATATAGCTCCTCCTCACCCACCCTAATCACTAAGGTTCAGAAACTTAGAAATCACGATAGCATCTAGTAGTATGAATGAACTTTGAATATAAACAGAATCCTCTCATGATTTAGTGGAAAAATATTAAGACTTGTCATTGTATTTCATTTCCCTTATATTATTTTCATTTCTAAAGTACAGACTGCAAAAGGGACAATAGAAAGAATAAATACAAAAGCATCAAGTTTCTCTTGAGCTCAAATACATTCCCCCTCACATATAAGTGAATTGTATCTTCAAGGTCAACATACATAAGAGCACCATTAAACATTTGCCATTATTGGGAGATATTGCAGATATTGTCATATAATTTAAGCAAACCATTTCTGGAATGCAATTACAGAAGTTTACTACTGTCCAGCAAGAAATGTATTAGAACTAAAAGAATAGCCCTGTTTTACATTATTGCACCCTCATTCTTCATTCACGTAATACAGATAATGCTTAACTGCCCCCTCCTGCTGTCTACATCCACAGTACATTTGCAAGATTTACAATGCCATGTAAAAGGCATTATCAGAAATGGCTCTTACCAAAACACTGACAGAATTGTCCAATTTCTACATCTGCTTGTTATGAGACTGCCTGCACATTGTGACAGGAACCAAAACCAGTTTCCTTCTAAGTTTGGATCTGAACTGGTGCCAAAAATTTAGGGAGAGCTTCAGGTGCAGAAAATCTATCCACACAAACCATGAATTACAACAGAAACTTTGTGTATCTAAATTAGAAATAAGTCCCCTAGCTCTGCCCCTGGCATGTATATCCATGACACATATTCTGACCTTTCCTGATTTTGTTTCATAAGTTACAGCTGCTTCCAAGGTAGCTCTAAAAATTTGATGGGGTTTCTTAATAAAAGACACTTTAACCTATCTTAAGTTTGCAAATAGGTTATCATGAGACCTGACAATAAGTAATTGCGGTGTTTGGTGGTGTTTTTTTTAATGGTTATTATTTTCTCTCTTACAAATGTCACACTAGGTCTTTATGATGAAAACCAAGTCTAAAACGGACCACAACTCTAGGGTAGCAGTATTCAGAAGGTTCAGATACCAGGTCAGGCAAAGAGGCAGGACAGCTGGAAAGTGACATTCACCTGGCCATTAAGACAGTGGAAGTTTTGCTTTGCACTCAAACTACAGTATCACCTATGGGTAACAAGTTAACCCAATAATCATGCCATTAAGCTTCCTGATTACACAGATTATTTATTGATTAAACAGTTAAAATGTTTTATCATAGGCATTTTGAAACACTGAATCCAAAATAAATATAAAATTAGTTTTTGCTAGTGAGAGCTGAGTCCAGGTGGTTGCCCTCAACAGTCAACATCACCATCTGATGTGTAAAACATTCCTAATTATCATAAAGTACATCCTGTGCTAATTACTGTGTTTGCCTCGAAATAATGAGCCATTATAAGCCTAGCCTTCATGACAATAGATTTACATTTAAATGCTATCCAGTTCTCTGTCTGAGCATCAATATGCTGCTGCTTAGGACACTGACAGACATGATGAAATTACTGCATCTACTGTCCTGCAGAACAAGGAGGTCACAAACTGCAAGAGAGATACCAAAACAAAGAACTTTCAGACTAACATTCAGGATGTAACTATAGAAGAAAACAGGAAAAAAAGACGGTACTTTAAAGACAACAGCCAGCTGTGGCCTACAGAATATCTTAAAATAAGTCTCAGCCTCTCCAGGAAGATCTCTGTACATTCCCAAAACCACAATTTCACATGGATTGTGGTCTGCTAACTAATGAAATCAGATTCTCTGCTTGTTTTAGTCAACATACTTCTATTGATTTCAGTGGAATTGTGCCAGTTTGTACAAGCTGAGGATTTGGCAAGCCGACACACAAGAGGAATGTAAAAAGTATGGTCCCACACATCCTACACTAAATAAAAATACAGTCAGAGGTAGATGTCACTCTTGGGGAAGTGGGGAGAGAGAAACAAAAGAATACATACTTGAAAAACACATGTTGGTGCCTACAGAGAGCGCACTGCTGCCCACAGACAAGCTGTGGGTGGCCCGGGACACACAGCATTTGGACGCTTAACTACTCTGTACAGATTACTGATTTGCAGGCACAAATACAGAGTTTCAGAACACAACAGGCAGAGAAGTATTTTGGGGTAAAAATATCACACTCACATTATGATAATCCAGCCTTTGTCACCACATGACAGTCTCCTTTGCTTCACGAAGCTTGAAGTATGTGGATGGGAAAGAGCTCACAGTGTAATTTTGTCTGACAATGGCTTCCACAGCACAAGTGTACATACTTGAAGCAATGGCAGCTTGTTTCCTGTCTCTTCCTTGACACCGTGCATGTTACATCATTTCCCATTATTTTAACACAGCACTAGTAAAACTAAGCCATTCATTAGGGGGGTGCTGGGTGGAAATAAGTTGAAGCAAAACATTGTCACATTTAAAATATCTTCTGTCACAATATCCAGGAGCTTCTTCATTTGGAGTGTGTATTGGCACCTTTTTCCAGCACAGAACTACTTCAGATTTGTATCAGTCTTTTACAGGAGTTAATGTATGTTTTGCAAAATTTTAGACATTGCATGCACATGTGAAAATGTTTGTAACTGCTTACTGGAAGCGTCTTCTGGAACCAGATGACATGCATCAGCAGTAAGATAACCAAACCACAGGTCTGTTTAAAGCGAATACCACAAACTGACTGTTAAGAGTAAATTCTACAAAAAAAACCAAAAAAAATAAACCACCCAACAACATAACAAAAAAGCAAAGACCAAAACCAAACCATCACACACCAAAAACAACTCCATCCTCTTCTCCACTCTCCATTGCTACAGCATCCATCCCAACAATTTCTTTCTACAAAGAAATTCTTACTTGGATTCCCAGATCAGTAAGATTACATTAGCAGCTTGCTGTGCTTGAGCTCACAGCTTGCTGGTGCCACTATCCTCCTCATAATCCACAGTTTTAATAGGCTCTCCTAACTTGTTGAGCAATATAGTTGGTATTTCTGCATTGCACATAGGTGAGACTGGTAGGTTCCTGAACTGACAGCAGTTATGTACCTTTATTAGCATCAGAAACTGTAACCGTTCACGTCAAAGTGAAGAAAGAGCCTGCACACTTGAAAGCACAGAACACTGCAATATGTGCTTAGGCTCTATGTTCACTTTAAGATTGTTGGCTGCTGCACTTTATCAGTTCTTTTTAAAATAAGGTTGCTCACTAACTGCTTTCCAAGCTTTCACATGCCAGCTCCAAGTGTAAATTTGCAAGCAATGGTAACACGCATATGCACGCGCACAGTCTTATGGAATCTGTATGGGAGGTAAAGCTGTCACCAGATGGCATTTTCGAGTTTTGTGCAGCCAGATATTCAGAAGCAGCATCTGAATTTTGGATGCTTCACTTTCTCTGGATACTCCCAAAACACAACATTTGCTCCTAGAAGTAACTCTTGTGATATTTTATGGATAAGCTTCTAACAGTTCGTTCTGCATGACTACATACCTAGACTATAAGAGCCCTAAATTAGTATTTGGGTAGAGAGAGAAAAATTCAGTCCATAATGTCAGTAAATAAACTTTTAATGAATATAATTTTGAGTCAGCCCTAACAGAAGCAAAAATAAGTAGGTTGCATGTTTCCTACAGGGAAACGTTGCCAAAAATACAGAACTGTCACTTTTCATCTTCAGAATAACGTTAGCTACTGAAAAAAAGATTCACAATGAGCAATTATGTCTTCAGCTTTCAAGTCATTTTACATCATTTCGCTATCAGCCATGCTCAAAAGCTTAAAGACAATATTCTAGGTCAGTGACTTTTGCAGACAGTGTATTTGCTGTTTGGTAATTAAATCAGATACACTTTAAATACTCAGACTCTGAAATAGCCACTTACAAACACAGGACCAAATAGATCACTGGTGCTGTTGACATGGAATGAGGAAAGCTACACACTACCAATCATTAACTATCCCTGAGGATTATAAATTTAAGGATTATGATATTAAGAATAAGTGGATCAGCAAATCACTGCAGAGAAAAATCTTTAAGATGTAGCTAAAAGCCAGGCTGACCTACTTTTCATCACCAAGTTTTATTTATACATGTACAGAATTTTTTCTTACATTATGATTATCAAAATAACTTCCCCTACCAAGAAAGCTTTCAACTATTAATAAAATCAAATAAAGAATGAAATACTGCAGGGGGCATTTAGCTTTTACTTTTAAAAAGATTTTAGTCTGCATCTCATGCAAATAGCCACTAATACTTTTGCTGTATAAAATTTTATCTGAAACACAGAGACGCCATCATTTCATATAGAAATTTTTGTGGATAAATTAACTCTTAAGACTTAAAATTAGAATGAAAAAGTATTTCATATTAAGCAGCTTAGAAGCATCTACTGTATAAAAAGTATATAGGTTTGCTATTTTGTTCAAGACCTGCATTTGGAAATGAACATTAAAGAAGTCAGAAAAAGATCTGATGGGTGCTATAAGATGAGAACTACTCTTACAAATAACATTTAACTCAAGGGACAATTAGACTTTTTTTTTAAAAAAAAAAAAAAACAAACAAAAAAAACCCACAAAAAAAAACCCCACACAGAACCAGCTAAGCAAATGCTTAACGAGTTACTGTGAAAAAATAAATAATTTGGCCTTCATTTTGTCCATGTTTAAGAAATTATGCTAATGGATCAAGGCATGCAAATGATAACAGAGCACAGAAAGAACACAACTTCAGGCTGTAGTCTGGTAAATTATGCAAGTCGTTCCACAGTAGAGGCTGTTGGGGTTTCACTGTTTTGGACATACTTCCTTCAGTTCACCCACAAGGCCCAGCTCAGAGTTTGTTAGCTTAATTCCCCCACCACCTTGCCCAATACTAGCATTCAAATTGAGGTCCTCAGTTTATGACAATCATGGCTAAAAGGTTCAATTTTAAAATCCCACTTTGTCTTTTCACCTGGAGCCTGACCAATTGATCTTGTACTTCAAGATAGACGAAAGCTACAAGGCACAATCAATGATCACAGATTATTAAAATCTCTCGTCTACTCAACTGTGCCTGCAGACCACTGTAAGGACACTGAAGCCAGCCCCACAAGCTAAAGACGACAATCTGATTGTAGCATTGTCAAAGTTACTTCTAAAGTAATAAGCTGGAAAATTAGTCTTAATGTTTACAGGTATTAATTTAGCTGAAACACATGGGAAAAACTAGTTTCAAGAATGAGGAGAACAGCTCACCACATGTCTATTTCTGACTATTATAAAACATGTGACTGAACAAGAGGTTTCTGTGCCCCTTCCTGTGCAAGGGCTAGAGGTTTGCAGTGGTGTCACTCAGCTGCCAGCAGGTGTTGCAATGCACACCCATGTAAATTGGCTGTTCACTGAACTCTGTCACTCCACTTGGGCTCTTTATGGCAAGGAAAATAGAGGAAACAAAGAGGCTGTTATGCCTTAACTTCAAAGCCTTCGTATCCCCAAGCTTCAGCTCTGTACCTCAGGCAGGGCAGCCCAGAAGGGAGGCAGCATAGTCTTGGGTAAATATATTTTTCTGCTCCAGTAATGTAGTCTCTGTAGCGCATACACACAAAATTAGTGCTTTTCTTAAAAAACAACAAACAAAAAACCAAAACAAATAAACAACCATACCACAAAAAAAAAAAAACAACAAACCCAAACAATTTGGTACAGGCACAGTGATAGCAGAAAGTCAGCCGATGTTTGCCGTTTGACTGACAAGTAAGTTTTGTTCTTAAGCTTTCTAAGTTCACAGGAAGGTTTTTTCCCTGAAAGGTCATAGAGGAATCCTAAGTTTATCCAGAAGTGTTGCAAGAATCAATGCACAAGAAGTTAGGAGATACTGATCTTCCCAGTTTACAGTTCCTACTGAAGTTACCATTCTCCAGATGCACCAATTTCCTCTTCATCAGAGGTATAGCTTTTATGAGACCCCAAAAGCCTGTGTGCAATATTTATTCTGTTAGTATAATTAAAGGTATTGCTATTTACATAGTTATTAGATTGGTCCCCAGTGGCACTTCACATCATAAATAACAGAAGTGAAACATATTCCTATTGAGACAAGCACTAGTATTAATTCTTCTTATGTTACCTCTTTAACCATTACATCACCTCACCATTCTTTAGGATTTTTCACTGAAGTAAAAAAATACCATTAAGATAATATTAGCTCGAGATCATTAAATTTAATAAATCTTCATGGGCCCATAGGAAGAAAATAATTTTGAAATATATTTACTTTATCGTAATGTAAAGAGAAATCGTTATACAATGCGTGTCAGCAGTACCACATTTCTCACGTTTAATTGTATGAGACTAACATAAGATAAAATTCCAACTTTAAACACACATTCAAAAGTTCATGTTAGCTGATAAAAGATGAGGGGGAAAAAAAACAACTACATAACAGTTGAATCTTCTACTCCAAACTTCAGAGGTATTCAGACTACTGATTTGGATTAATCCACCTACTTTAGAATATGTAAGCATATGTTCTTTCAGTGGAAAGGAGAGAGGTTGTGACTATGAAGCTGAATTATCTTTTCAGATCTAAACAGACATTTTCATCTTCAAATGTAACATAAGTGTGCTTAAAACATTAATTCAGCTTCCCAAGACTATGGCAGTTGCCTCATCTCTAAGCTGCAGTTCAACTGCAACATGCACGTCCAGCTATACTCCTCACTCACAAGGCCTCAGTAGCGCATGAGGTATGGTCCAACAACAATTATATTAGAAAAAAATACATATTTAATAACAGTTTGCCCCTTTGTTCTGTACAATATATATAGTTGCATTTTCATCTACACATTTCTACTTTACCCTACATTTTTAACAGCATATGACATTTTTAAACCCTAAGGGAATTTCAGAAGTCACATTGAGTCCATCTCATTTCTCATGCTATGATTAAGCTTGCAATATCTTTCTGAGAACAAGTTTTTCCCCTTCCTACATGATGTTTTTATATCTTAAGACATTCCCTTTAATTTTCTTGTCTTATGCCAAAGCACTCATATTCTTCCAGTGTAGATACCTGTTCATTTTCAATGACCTTTTCAAGATCTCAGCATTTCTGGAAGTGACAGATTCAAGATTTTATGAAGTAATTTAGATGATACTTTACTACTGCTGACTACAGTAGATACACTTTCTGATGATTTCCTCAATTTCCCCAACATACTTGCAGCCCTCCTTTTCCCAATTTCGTTCTTCTTTGTAGAGCTAGTGAAGATACTCAACACCAAGTTCTAACTGAAGCTGTTGACTAGTCCTGGACTTAGGACACAACCTTGCATATCATCATTCAATACTTAGTTATTAGCTCTCAAAACGAAAAGCAACTGCCTTGAACTTTACTAATGCAAGAATAATAGTTATTGCCTCTCTGTTTTCTACAAGTCCTATTACAAAACTAATTTGACAGTTTCCTTCTTACAAGTCCATGGTGACTCTCATTCCTCTCACGTTTCACGAGTTTTTAAGAAGTTAGACCACTTATTCCAATATTAATTTCAGGAATTTCACTTCACTGAACAGATCAACAGTTCTGTTACTTCTCTTACCCTGTTCTCAATTCTTAAAGATGGGAAAGAATTTTTTCTTTCTATCCATCATCTGTCCTCCAAAACGCTTTCAGATCTTCGCTTGGAAGTACATTTTCCAGCATTTTTTCAGAAAAGAATCTAGGAGAGAAACTAGGGAGCTTTACAAATGATTGACACTGTAAGCACAGATACTTGGCAGTAAAAGAAAAATTAGTTGAAGTATACCAGAACCAAAAAAAAAACCCCAAACAAACTTGTAGACAAAAGTAATTGATCCAGTTTCTCACTACACACCAATAGTAAAATGGAACAAGTGACATTTAGTATGGTGCAGACCTGACGGAAGGCATCTCTGCTGGTCTTGGGATAGCCTCGCTTTGGGACAGCACAAATGGGGCACTGTGGGCACCAACTGGAAAACACTGGGGATTAGGTCAGGTAAGAATGATAGGAAGCCGCATGATCAGGATGAAGGAAGTACAGCACTGAGAGATAAGAGAAGAGCACTTTATAGGTAGATTCCAGTGAGGAAAACTTTGGAAATGTTTTGTGTAATGAAGTCTTAAAAAAAGGCCATGAGACAGAATACAGAAGCGTCAGATGATGTCTTAGTATAGTTCGAAATATAATTCATCAAGAGAAGGAAAGACATTTTACAGGAATGGGGAAAACAAATCAACAAGTGTATCAGAAAAAGGAGGATGGAAGTACATGCAGCAAATGGTATGCAGCTGTTGAACCCCTCTTCTTTCTCACTTCCATGTTTGATAACAGCCCTTTTCAATTATTAATCCCTTTGATAGTTTAAAAACTATGATATACTGACATCCGGCTGGGCGTACCTCTGCATGGATAGTTCTACAAAACTAAATATTCACCTTTTCCAGACCTTCTCTTTTTTTAAGTTAGCAATCTGGCTGAGTTGTCTCTCTGCACTTGTACAAGTCGCACACTGAAATGGAGTCCACTGCAAAGGTAGGTTTATACTGCATCGCAGACTGGCGATACCTAATGTGTCATTGGCCTTATTCCCTTACTCACAGCTGAAGAGGTCTGTCCTACTCACCTTGCTCCGTGAATAAGATATTATTTGGCAACGTATCACACAGAAGAAACTTTGCTAGCTCACTGTCAAAATAAGCTTTCTTATTTCTAGTATTGCAATAGGAACTCTGAGCTCGAAGGATCAAAAGTGTAATTAAAGTTTCCTAGTATAACTACTGGGGTTTTCCCCTCTTTGTGGGTATTTTTCAAATGGAAGAGTTTAGCTGTTTGTAAGGAAATAGTGTCTCAGAAATGTGTTGTGAAGTTTGGCAAATAAATTATTAACCCTTTTATTGCCAGACACAGGATAAACTCCTTAAACATCTCATTGCTTTTTTATTTATTGATTTTTTATTTTTTTTTCTGGGTGATTTTTTTTGAAGACTAACATTCCATTCCTGCCAGCACACTCAGCCAGCTATGCCCATGCACAGGGGCTGATTCAACATCTCACAGTGTGCTTGTCTGCACTGCCACATCAAAACAAATAATACAAATTTTGTTACCCAGTTTGTTTAATCATTTTCTCATTTGTTTTATTTCAAGAAATAAGTATGGTTTTGGACTGTCACTACAGTAATTACTAGCATCCACAAGGTAGACTTCTTTTATAGCAACTCTTTACTTCACAATGCGTGTATATGCACAAGAGTATTAGCCTCATTCAGAAAGAATATCTCGTGATACCCCACTGGCTTTAGACAGCAAGTTGCAGCAGTACCTGGCTAAATTCTTTCATCCCCTTGCAACATTATTTTGAAGTTTCTCTGTCCTGACATTGAAGCAGAAAGGAACAGCAGTCTGACTTAGCAAGAACATAGGAACACGTAAATAATGAAGGCATTTGTGATACACTTGCAAGTAAATTGCAAAAACTGTTTTTCAGGAGTTAAGACTTTTAATTTCCCTTTTCTTTTAGCCAATTATTTTTTCCCAGACTGTTAGAGATCATAAAAAAATCTGGCTTCCAGCAAACTTATGTTCTACTTTCATCTAGAAAGGCGTAAACGTGTTGTGCCAAAACCACAGTATGCACTGCTATTTGAAACAATCTGTGTAGCTCTTTTACTTCCCTACTTGCAGAGTCCCCTACAAAATTCAGAACAGTAACCACAGCACTAACCTTCCTAACTGTCCACACACATCATCCTCTAAGTAAAGAGTAATATATGACATCAATTTGTGGAGTCTTTTATGACTGGGATCAAAACAGCTCCATCAACTAATACGCAAATACTGTCTTTATCATCTAACCAAGTCAGATTTCAAAATTAGAATTACAGTGGGTATTTCTGCTGATCTGAAAGATTTAACATCTCTTTCCTCATAAAAAATTCTATTTGAAATTAAATAAAATTGAATGTTTCCAAAACTAATATTACTGTACACAGTGTAGGGATGAGACAGTAATTTGGTATCTCAAATTTTTAGAAATAATATTGAGCCAAAAAAAAAAAAATCAAACTCCCACAAACAAGATATTAGGGGAAATAGGGTTGCATAACAGGTAAGTTTTTTGTATCATTTGATACGGACAGACCTGACATTCAGTGCAATTCAAGCTTAGAAATTATTCATTTCTCAGATAAGTCTTGAGGAACATAACAGCAGTTAAATATGCAATAAACAAGCTAAAGTATATAGTATAACAACTGGACTTCCCTGCCCCCCCTTCCCAAATAAAATAATGAATTAATCATAAAATACATTTGCTCAGAACAAGCCTTCTGTGATTTCCATTCAAATTGCATGACCAATGTGAATCAACAGTCACGAGAAAAACTGGGAGCTCAGAGTAATTTGTCTCAGTATTTTCAAGCAAAAAACTTGAACATTCATCTAGTAAAATAACCTCTCTTAATACAGGTTACACTAATATAAAATAATTTCAAAGTTAAAACATAAATTTGAGACCATATATTTGGGTTCACCCAAAAGAAACTGACAGGAAAGCTAACCTTCTCCCATCTGGTTTGATTTGTCCTGGAACCATTTCTGCTCTTCCTTTTAAATGCATTAATTCAATCACTGAACTGAAAAAAGTCCCGCTCTATTTAACAACTGTATTTTCATGCACATATATAACTGGGAAACTATAAAGCCTTTTTGCTAAGTTGTATTTAATTCTATGGCAACAAACATCTTAAAATTTGTTAGTATTTTATTAGATGTTGCTGGGGTCATATACCAAACTGGTAGGCTGGGGACAGAATCAGAACTAATTTTGTCTGAACACCACTATAGAGAAAATTCAGTAGCGGACAAACAATCGCTTCAGGGAACCTGCTGCAGAACAAATTCAGACAGAACTGAGTCACTTTCTCACTCCCTTTACACTCCTTCCACACCAGTAGGCTTTACTGCTGTTAGCAGGAAAGGGCCCTTGCTGCCAGCCATGACAGTTCTATGCCCCAAACTGTCACTTTTTCACCCAGAGACACAAGCAGTACCTCCAACAGCATAAGAGTCAACAGCCACGTTAAAAGGCAGAACTATTCTTCCCTGGACAAGTTAGATATTGAATGTCAGAAGCTGTTTCATTGGATCCAAATGCTACAATTAAGGAAAGGGAAGCAGATGTATGCAACATTTATAAAGCAGACAAGCACAAAAGCATGAGCAAGAAGAAATGGTGTCAATGCAGAAAACTTCTTGTAGCATTTCAACTTTCTCTCACATTGAGCCATTATTTAGTGCACACACAAAAACAGTATTTACTCATCATAGACTCCAAGAACATCATGCAGGAAAGGCAATGACACTAATATGTAAAGATACAATGATAAATTACGGCACTAAATGACCTCCCTCCTACTACCACTCTTGTCCTTTCCCTTCCAAAAATTTCCAGGCATATTGAGAAACAAGACTCTCCTTCCTGTATGATTCGTTATTCAAAATCCAAGGAGCCTGTTCAAACTACACAGCATCTGTTAGTTGTGCCGTGTATCTTCAAGGTGGAGGGGAGGTTGAACAGCACAAGGTGATATGGAGCAGTATTTTTATTCACTTACATCTTGCTGAAAATCAATTTGGTTTCTCTATTTGCTGGTTTTAAGAAGTTATAAAAAGTAGGGTCCTTATGAGAGTGAGCTTTTATCATTCACAGGAAGCAGCATAGAAACATGCCTCACAAAGCTATCTGCAGGCAACCAGGGTTCTGCTGTGTTAGACAAAGAATGGAATAAAATGGTGCGATAATGAAAAGTGGCAAATTAAGAAATATTTTGCAAGGTAATTTCAACTGCCTTGATGGACCGTATAAGACACAAAACTTGCTGACAGTTTGTTCAGTTTCTTTTTAGGCTGGGATTTCCAACGTTTCAGGAGTGAAAACTGAATATATGACTTAATCACTCTTGAAAATTCCAAGTAATAATAAAGCAAACAAATCAAATTTGAAAAAATGCAATTCATTATTTTAGCTCTGAGGGGAAACTGAAATGAGATCAGTAATACTTTTTGAGTGAAAATGTCAAAATGATAGTGTATATAAGCACAGAATAGCTAAATTTGCACAGTTGTTTTGCCAATTACATGGCCCAGCAAAAAGGATATGGGCATCAGCAGAAAGGCAAACACACACACAGGCTCCATGATCTATCTCTATGGACCGCAGAGGTGACATAGCATGGCAAACAATGAGGTGAACCAACAAAGCAATAAACCCACTAACCATGGGTGATACAGCAGAAGATAAAGCAAACTGAGCCAAACATGCAACAACACAAGCAGAAATCAAACATGCCCTGTATCCCATCACAGCCATGAAAAGACCAACAAGACAAATACCAAAAAAATACACTTACCCAATCCGTTACCCTTGTTACTCTCAACTCTTCCATACACCGGCTTTCCACAGAACCTCCTCACACACCTCCAGCAGCAGCTCGACTGGCCTTTTTATGTCCACCCCTAATCACCAGCTAAATAGCAGCTGTTTTCAGTCTCCACTTTAATTCCCAGCACTTCAGGATGTGCTTGGCCTGGCCTCCCCTCCTGGACAGCCCTCTTACAACAGAGCGAGCCATCCCTCATATCAAGGTCTGCTATGGCATGGGTCCCCACAGCTCAACACCTACTGGGTCGCCGCGAACAACAGAACTAAAAGTTCTTCTTGGTGGCAAACAGAAGCCAACCCAGTCTTGCCCTTGATTATAGTAGGAAGCACCTGGCCAGCCTTAGTCCTTTTACCTCATTATGAGATTCATCTGCGTGTCAAGTTCACTTCAGGGCTCGGGGTTCAGAGCCCAGCACCGCAACAGCAGAAGAGAGAAGAGAGCACAAACTGGCCTCAGAAACCTGGACTGCAATTTATTTTTTGGTCAATGTAACTTACAGTTTGCTCTTTTTTGTTGGCTGTTAGGGGTTTTGGAGAATTCCTTTTATTTATTGTTCATGTTTTTGTTGGGTGTTTTTTTAAGGAGAGTTGGGTTTTTTCTTAAGATTAAAAAGTCAATGAATATTGGATTCTAGATATAGCTTTTTTAGCAAGTTAAAGCACACAATGCTTCAAAACAAACTAAACCAAAAGCAGTCTTAATTCCTTCACACATCTTGAAAATAAAATGTTCAAAAATTGACAGAAGTCAGACATTAGAATATTTTCTGGAACCTGAGTTGCAATGTGGAAGTTATCATGCATACTTGTTCCATGTTATCTTATAAACAGTAGCTGTAAAATTCTCCAAGCTGAATAAGATTTTTAGATTTAGAACACTGTTTTTACTCACCACTGAGACTTAAAAGTGGCCCCAGGTAAAAGTGAACATGCCTGTACCGGCTTCAGCAGAGCCAACTCCATCATCTGAGAGCTTGCTGTTAGTGACTGAGCAAGCCAGAACCTAAAACCCTGGGCATTCAGGGAAGTTAAGGACATAAGTTTGTCATAAGGCCACCTTATTTAAATTGCAAGGCCACAAAAAACAAACAAACAAACAAAAAAAACCCAAAAAAAACCCACCACCCACCTTACCCCTAAGGAAGCACAGCAAGGGCTTACCTTATGAAAGTGCAGACCAAAAGAACTCGGGATGTTGCTGCCTGGCATACTTTTGCTGTATATCACAGCCCCTACACACAACAGGAAGGGTTTTGCAGATTTCCAATTTCAGTTCATCAGTAATATCACTAGCACTTCAACACATTCAGGTTTCCTAGCGTTCCAGTTAGCTCCCAAATGGAAAGAGGTGATAAAGCTAGCACCTTGAATTCTGGAGAGAATGTCAAAGCTTTTTAATGAGAAGCTACACAACTGTATAACATAGATGATATTGTTACAAACTTTGAATATGTAACAGACCTACTGAAAAAAACAGAGCAAATATCAAATTCGGAATACTAATTTTGGAAACACAGTAATTGTGTCATATGCTACTCTAAAGCCTACTTTAATCTGTCATTGGAGGAGAAAGATAGTCCTCAACAGTCTTTTTCTACAAAAGTGCCTGAAAAATGCACATGGTAAGCAAAGTGGAAAAGAGAAAATGCAGGGGGTTTAAGTGTCAACTACAGCAATTTTTATGCTATGCAAGATTCAGAAAAAAAAAAGTTTAACTTTTAAGTTGAATTAATCATGCTCTGTTCAATAGAATATGGAAACTAAAGTTTGAAGTCTCACAATCCTACTTAGTGCTACATAAGGCTCCCTCTTAAAAAAAAATAAATTGCTACTCTGATAAGCTTAAGAACTTCTCAAGCACAGAAAATGACCTTGTTAAAACACAGATAAAATACTGATCACCCAGCTTTCAAGTATTATCTAAATATACAGTGAGTTGAACTGGTTGAGTGAGAAGCCAACTCCTTATTGAATTGCCCACCAGGCTTCAAATGAACATTATTTGAAGTAAATCAAAGAATAAACTAGGTTAAGTCAAAGTACTGCTGATTATTATCAACCTCAGATATTAGATTACACAACATTCCGATAAACCTTTATTCAAGAACTCACAAGTTCCTCATCACTCATCAGGCATGCAGTTAGATGCTAATTAAGAACCTCCTCACTCATACAGCAAGAGCTGTTACAACTTTAAAAAAAAAAAAAAAAAGTCTTCAAAACAAGAAAGAATTGTCTGTAAGTAGCTGTTGAAGACAGGGTCCCATTTCTAAATCTGTATTCTCAACAGCCCTCAGAAACAGCCATTGGTACTTCATATCATACTAGAAAACTTCACCCCTTAAAGCAATCTCTCACATTGCTTCTATGCTTATCTATAAATGTAATGAGGAATCAGCTCACACAGCGGTGCCTTGCTGTCTGTCTAGAACTACTCTTCTATTGTAAGATTTTCACAGTGCTTTTGCCCATTAATAAACAAAGCAGTCAAGCCTGTCTCTTTTCACTAGTTTAATCTCAGAATCTCTAAGCTGCGCACAAACCCATATATCTTTATGAGCAAATATTTGGCAAAAAAACCAAACATTATTAAAGATCTGAATTTCAAGCTACAAATCAGAAATGGACTTTTTGATGACCTTTTTTGTATATGTAGCACAAAGTACACCATTAATAAACAAACATATACCTTAAATTCCCAGAGTCAGCTTTATAGCAAAGTTGTCTTTATGAACATCATCTTAGATATCATTTGAAAAATTCACTGAAGATGTTACATACTTAAAAAAAGCAAGCTGTGTAGCAGATTGCACCTGCACCCATATTACCAGGAGAGAGATTTATATATATTAGAGACCACCATAAATTTGTATTCACAAGGATGCCTTGTGATAGATAATTTCATATCAGTTTAGTCATAACCCCCATAGGGGCATAGCTGTGGATCTCTTATTTCTCGTGAGCTTGTCCTTCCACATTCTATATTCAATACCTGCTTTAAATTGTTCTGAATCGAATCCACTAGGGGCTAGGAAAGCTTTTAGTTTCCAGTTTTAACCATTGGAGTTCTTAACATGGCACCAGGAACATGGGTGGCATATTAAATAGCTATTATGCCAGAAAAGGACACAATCCCATTTGAGTCAGAAGCTGGGTCCAGCCTCAGGAAAATACTAATGGGCAAAGACAAAGTCTCTGGATTCAAGCAGGGCAGACATTCAATGCAGCTTTCCACTTCTTGCAGATGTATTTAGGAGAGGCACCACCTGTTTCCCCAGATGTTTACATGCTCCTTTAGAACATAATCAACCAGCTAATCAACCCTGATTGTGGTATGAGAATTTTACAATTATTGGCTACTCCACACAGAAAACAACCCTGAAACTTGCTGTGTTTCATCTATCCACATTAGTCCCATGAATTTGTAAAAATTACAATTGCATCCATGCTTAAAAAGAAATTATCCTGTTGAAAAACGGAAGAAGCCAAACGGAAGCAAAGCTGTTGAAACTTTTTTTATGTACATTATTGTGTAGCTTGGTGTTCTTTTTTTTGCAAAAAGTAGGTTCTCAACACCAAGAAAAGCAGTGCTCTGTTGGCTTGACAGGGACTACAGTTACATATTATACCCTATTCTAGTCACATAATCTGAATTAAGTGGCATCGTTCAGGTTACGTAGCTGCCCATTTTCTTTGTTCCTGCTAGTAAAGGCAAACTGTGTGATACAATGAAGTGAAAATGGTGGCACATTAGTAATGTAAGCAGAAATACCTACAGAAAGTACAAAAAACCATCAGCTAAACAAGTCTTCAATGCATATGCTTAGGATTATGACAAGTACTTCCTTTAAAACATTGCTTAGATCCTATATAATGAAGTAAGCAACTTAATATAACAGATGTACCAAAAGCCATTTGATATATGGGTACTCACAGTTTGTCCACATTTGCTAGCTTGTTTTTCAGATCATCTGAACTGATTTAAACCTATTGCTTTCATTTGTGGCAAAGCATATTAAATATTTAATTGATATTTGGTTTAAGATTTTTTTATGTGTCCATACATTGGCTCAACTTCCTAGCTAATTTTTTTTGACCATCCTTTACTATAAAAGGGCTAGAACACTGAGACAAACTGAATGCATGTTGTTCTATCTACACAGATTCTTGTATGCATATGGTTATAACTACTTCTTATTTGAAAGAAAATTTACAATATTAAAGGAAGAAACATAGCCCTTTCTGTCTCAAAAGCATGCTTTCACAAATACAGGAAATACTCAGGTTACATGTATGATTTTATTCCTTTCAAACCCTGTTTTTTCAGAATCCTTTTCTGTCACTTTTCAGAGTCCTGTTCTTTTCCTTTAATGTCTCCTAGGCAGGAAAGAAGGTTAAAAGTCCGACTCAAATGCAAAAACAAATAAAGCTATCACTGCCAATCTGAGATCAACACAAACAGAAGTTTTCAAGCTCTTCATTAGAGCCAGTGATTTAACTTGTCTTACATATTATATGGAATAAAGGTTTTTTGCAATGCCCATCTCATACATTGTTTATTCTCTGTTCTTATAACATACATACAATGTTTGAAGGCAAAGAGCATAAATTATTGCAATATTCTCAGAATAAAAGTTCAGTGCCTATCTCTGTTAACTAATAAATTAGAGAAAGAAAAGCTGCATATAACATTCATTTTACGACTGAATTCTTATGTCAATAAAAAGAGATCTTCCTGGAAAAATAACAAGGATTGGATAAACACCTTATTTAAGCACTTGATTAATTACAAGATTAAGTTCTTAAACTTTGCTTTATGTTGACTTTAGTCTTGGTGTATAAAGATACCAAAGATAGTACCTTACCTCCACAAAACGGAATAAATTTGCTTCCCCCTCCCCTCTCCCTTAGTCCAAGGAATTGCCAATAATTAATTTAAGGTGTAACTCTGGAAGAATGTGAATGCAAGCTATATATTTGCTTTACATTTCTTTGTCCACATTGCAGAAGTAAATGATAAAATGTTGAAAAATAAGTAGAACTTGTGGGCCTACTAGTAAGGAAAGGAAAAGTGTCTTCCTCGTGTGAAGAAAGCCAAGTTGCTTATGCAATTAGACTATCAACATTACACAGCTTTCAGAGGGAAACCATACCACTGAACATTTCTCCTTCTTAAAAAGCATTAAACACCTTTAGCTACTTTTCAGAGGCTAATTTGGTATAGGAACAGTATCTTGGTCAAGCTCATGATCTGTGACAACAGCAGGACAGCAAGCCCTCGTGAGCCAACCAACAGTAGGAAGAGGACATACAAGAGATAAGGGCATATTAAAGCTTCCCTCATGAATACTTGTTTGAGATCACATCACCCTACAATTAGAAAACAACTTCATCAAAACCTTTCCCTAGTTTCCCTATAGGTACCTCTTAAGGGTGTAAGCCTTCTCTCTGCCTCACAGCACACATGCATTGCCAGAGCACTCTCAAACTACGAGGATGGCTAAGTGAAACAAAGAGCCTGGGAATAACAGAGCAGAGACCACATTTACACAGGAAAATTTTCACAAGCATATGCAATAGCACCAAGAGCAACTTTATATGTGAAGCCTTTAAAATCTCTGACTCCAAATCACCTCCAAACAAAAGGGAAATCTTTCATTTCCCTTGCTCTCACCCTCCACACAGCTACTCCAACAGCAGGTCAGGGCTGTAAAGAATGTTAGCAGAAAACAACTCACCTGAGTACCTCAGCTCTTTCTGAGGTGCTGTCTAAGCACTTTCTCCAGAGGGTTTGCTGCTGGCTGGAGACTGGCTCTCAGCACCTGGGAGTGCCTCAGCTCTGGGCTCCTGGTGTGGGCCGGGATGAGAATTGCTGCTCTGAAATGGCTCCCCAGGCTGGAGCAGTCAGGGCAGCAGTTACTATGTTCTGGGCAAGGCCTGCTCTACTCACAGTGGCCAGGTAGTTCCTGTCAGCGCCAGGGCAGAGTGAGTTGTGAGCAGGAAACAGGGAAAGAGGAATTAGGCCATCTGCCTGAACTGCCTAAACGTGAGCTGTCTGCAGGGACCAGCTGAACCACTAGGCTCCTAAAAATACAGCCAGCTGGCAGGTGGAAAAGCCCAGGACAGGCCTCTGAAGAAGCTGATTTTCTCTGCCAGTCTTTGGGATGGATCCGTGTACATTACCTAACTGGAGACATGTCACCAAAGCGGTGGGAGCAGGGCTGAGTAAAACAAACATAGGGGATGTTACTGTCCTTGATTGACGGCAAGGGAGTTGGGTTTTTAAAAGACAATTGCAAAACCTAATGTCTTCCATACTGCAAATTGTTTAAATGCCGTATCACCACCTGTGCTCCTCCTGCAACTACTGTTGGTTTGCCCACCCTTCCGCTAGCTGTTATGTGGTGGTCAGCTCATGCTAACGAGTATGCTTTTTCGCTAGGGGACTTCACTTCTGATACTAAACAGGAAAAAAAAAAAAAATTGCACTGCAGTCTATTGATATAGTGAGCTGTTAAAAGTTTTCAAATCACTTTTTGATTCACACTGACAAAGAATTTCACCTCCTAAAGTTATGCCTATGTTGTTTTTTTCTGTGTGGTATGATCAATCTTTTGAATTACACAAATTTTTAATTAAATTAACAAAGAATCTATCCTGTGGCTTTAAAAACTATCAGTTCAAATTTTTTTGAGCACTGCAAAGTATTCAGAATGTTTCTGCTTCTAATACTCTGCATCTGTCTAGAAAACATATCAATCATATGATCACAACCAGCTGTTGCATTAGACTTTTAATCAGCCATGATTTTCAAAAGAGACAAAGAATGTTGGAAGGGAGAATGGAAAGTTATTGCAGTGAATGCCCTACTTGAGAACTCCAAAATCCAGTTTTAGGGAGACAGAACTTTACTAAGCACTGTAAAACTCTCCATGCATAACATATTGTAGTACAGATGATATACCTATTGGATATAAATAGAAATAAAGTACTCAGACAAAATGTACATATAAACAAAAGCATAGAAGGTGCTCCAGGCAGGTATTTTGTTATTAAATATAAAATGTATATATCATTAGCTTGCAGATTGCAAAGAATGAAGTTGTTGTCCAGCAGTCTTTTTTCTCTTCAAGTTCATATGTCCTATTAATGAGGGGTTATTGAAGCTTTACTGGATCTACGACATATCCCTTTGCTTAGAAAATGTTGATGCCCAAAAATGGCTACCTTCTCTCATAATGTTAGTATAAATCTGCATTAGCTCTGTTGGATTCAGGAGACATTAGAGGGTAGCTCCTCAATAAATTTTAATAGAACATGCCAATTTGAAATAGTAATATGATCACTCTGTGTTATCTGTCCGTCATAAAAACACAAGATGAAAGAAAAGAAAGGCTGCTTCTGGAATTGTTTTGTTTTTAAAAAAAATCCCAAACTCCTGACATTCTACTATTATAAAGAGCTTCATAAAGTACTAGAAAGGATATATTATACAATCCCTTTAAAATACTTTTGAGTCCAGAGCCTTAAGGCATCCTAAATACATTCACTCTGGGAACACCAGCCCTGGTATTTGCTTCACAATCATATAAAAGTATGTATAAAGTTTTCTAGTCTTTCACTTGATCCTGACTCATCTCTTGACCCCTGCCTGTCTTAAATGTTGCCTGCTGCCTGCTTTTTGCCCAGAAACAGAGGCCAGGTGTCCTGCCAGTACTCTCCTGGTCTACTTGTGCCTGCATCAGAGGTGAATATTATAAGGGCTGGTACAGCTATTTGGGAGCTGTTGTCTCCATGTAAGGGATAAGTCCTTGAGCTAAAGTCCTAGGGCAAGCAGTCAACACACAAAACACTGATCTTCCTGAAAACAACCAAAAACCTTTACTTTTGTCTAGGACCATATACATTTGCCTTCCTTACTCATAGGCAAGTGAGGAGTCTCCTTCATTTTGGACTGCCCAGACTGCTTGAGAGGGCACCCTGCAGCCATTACTCTGTCTGCCTTTTGCCTCCTTTTCCAGCTGGTTATTCTTGCTGTGCCCAACAGCAGTTCAAGCTCAAAACACCGTGAACAACAAAGGCATTTAGTTTGAAGAAAGCTTCTGTGAGATGGGCAGGGCAAACACAGCATAAAACTGTATCTTAGGACAGAAAATAAGGTTATTCAGTCACGCTGTAATTTGTGCATACATCTAAAAGAATAGCCACGGGATCAGGAGGTTCTAGGAGCCTGAAACGGACACCAGAAACAGTCACTCATAACAAGCGTTATCTAGAAAGTATATTAAAGGAAGGGTTAGGACCCAGAAGTCCTGTACTGCTATCTAGATGAGATATTAGCAAATTCTTCTTCTTCAGTTAGTCAGAGACATATTTGGTGGTTGTGCCTTTAACTGGATGCCAGGTGCCCAGAAAAGCTTCCTATCACTCTCCCTAAGTTGGACAGGGGGAGAAAATACAATGAAAGACTTGTAGGTCAAAATAAGGACAGGTAGGGATCACTCACCAAGTACTGTCATGGGCAAAACAGACTCAACTTGGTGAAATGAGTTTCATTTATTAGCAGTCAGATCAAAGATGGATAATTGAAAATAAACCCAAATCTTAAAACACCTTCCACCCACCTATCCCTTCTTCCTGGGGTAAACTTTACTCTTGAATTCTCGATCTCCTCCCCTCAAACAGTGCAGGGAGACTGGGAGTGGGAGTTCTGTTCAGTTTGTATCACGTTGTCTCTGCCGCTCCTCCCTTGGCAGGGAGAGGATTCTTTACACTCTTTCCCTGCTCCAGTATGGAGTCATCATGTGCAGGAAACAATTGTCCATGAAGTTCTCTAATGTGAGTCCTTCCCACAGACTGCAGTACCTCATGAACTGCTCCAGCGTGGGTCCCTCCCACAGGGTGTAGTCCTTCAGGAACAGCATGTGTCTTCCATGGGGTCACAAGTCCTGCCAGAAAACTTACTCCAACATAGGCTCCTCCCTCCAGCCAGGAGCCTGTTCCAGTGCAGGCTTCCCATGGAGCCTCCTTTGGGCACATCCACCTGCTCTGGTGTAGGGTCCTCCATGGATTGCAGGTGGATCTCTGCTCCACTGTTAACCTCCATGGGCTGCAGAGGGACAGCCTGCTTCACCATGGTCTTCACCAGGGGCTGCAGGGGAATCTCTGCTCTGATGCCTGGAGCATCTCTTCCCCCCTCCTTCTTCACTGATCTTGGTGTCTGCAGAGTTGTTTCTGTCACACATTCTCACTCCGCTCTCCAGCTGCAGTTTCTATTGTGCAGGTTTTTTCCCCTTTTCTTAGATACGTTATCCCAGAGGTGCTACCATCCTCTCTGATGGGCTCAGCCTTGGCTAGCAGCGAGTTCTTCTTGGAGCTGGCTGACACTGGCTTCACCAGACACAGGGAAGCTTCTGGCAGCTTCCCACAGAAGCCACCCCTGTAATTTCCCCACTGCCAAAACCTTGCCACGCAAACCCAATACACCTTAATAAATTGTAATGTTATTTCTAATGCCATCTCTTCTCTAGAAAACACCACATATACAAATTTCAAGTATTGCTCAAATACCTACTGAAACTTATTGCATATTGCAAACTGTCATGCAAAAGTCAGATGGAAAACTCATGGGAATGAACGTTCCCTTGTTTTTCAGAGGTTGTTTCACACAGGTCCTAAATAACATGTGTTTCCAAAGTTTTCCAGATAGAATTTTAATTAACACTATGAATCAGATTAATAAATCAATAAAACTTGTAGAATTACAAAAGTGTGGAGTACAACATGTTTGTTAAACAAAAAAGCCCACAACAAAAAACCCCACCACTGTTCCAGCCTGATTGACATGGAGCTACATTACCAGATCTGCCAGGTTGGCCAGTGTTCTGGTACCAGCATCAGTGATTTACAGAGTGTTTGCTGGAAAAAACACTTCACATATTTCAGATGTGATCTAGGGACCTTCCATTTTTGAGGTCTGAGTGTCACCATTTTCACCGGTCTTGATGTAAGGACTTTGTGAAAGGGTCAGCAGTTTATCATCAAAAATAGTTCTTTAATGTTCAAGATAATGTTTTTCAAAAATCAATAGCATGAATCTCTCATCTTTACAAGCCATAAGTGAAGCTCCCTGTTGAAAAGAAAGTAGCCAAACTGAGCGCTATTTTAACCTTTTCATAATAAACACTGCTAATAATAAATTAACAAGTAAAACATACATCCTTGAATCCTGTCTTAATGTTTGACATCAAAAGTTCTATCTTTTCTTTGCAACCCTTACTTAAAACTCACAGAGAACTTCCAGGTAAAAAAAATGAGAAGAAAACAAACAAACAAAAAAATCAAACATGAAACAGATGAATGTTTTACTAGCAAGATACCTAAAAGTCATTAAAAATTCACAAAATCTGGTTTCCTTTATTTCATGTGTCTATTCTACCACAGTAGATAGTTGGTCCCTAAATGAAAGGAGTAAAGTAGTAAACTTGACAAAAATTCTTGAAAGTCAGGCTTAATTCCCACTTCTATTCTGCAAAGCAGTGTCAGTGAAATAAAAAGTTTCTCAGGCATTGATCAATCATATTCAGGATACAAAATCCTATCATCTCTTTGGTTTCGTTATGGCGTGGTTTGAGTTAGAACAGACCAATTCATTTCAGTGATTTTACTTTTCAGCTAAGTTCCTGTAACGAACAGCACTTTCTGAAGTTAGCGGCATGTTTTCGCAGGCAGTGCCTGCTTCTAGCAGTGATAACGCTCGATGTTTAGAGTTACTGCCAAGGATTGGTGTGCAGACCAAGGCCACTGCTAGATCTTCTGTACCATATTGGGGGGGTGCAGAAAGTAAAAGGCAGCACCTGTGGGGAGGAGAGGACAGATTGGTGCCCTTAAACTGACCAATGGGGTATTCCATCCCATAGACGCCATATTTGGCTGCTCTGGGCCCTTGCTTGGATTCTTCCTCATTTCTTCAATGGCCAGCATCCAAGGAGGACTCTGTCCGTTCTGCCTTTGATCCTAATCTGAGTGTTCTTGATCAAGTACTGGAATCCAGCTCCTGAATACGGTTCCCATCTGCTGCTCGGCCCAGTCTGGGACTTTCCCAGTGCCTGCTTCACTGGTGATGGTGATGTAATTGCCATCAGGGATGGGGGTGTAGGTGGTGTGGTTTCGATACTGGGTTTGTATAGATTTGTATATATCCTGTATTGTTATTATTAATTTTCATTAAAGCTGTTCTAGATTCCTTTTCTAATCAATAAATCTCTCTCCCTTATTCCTTTTCTCTTCCCCTTTGGGGAGGGAGGGGGGCTAACAGAGAGCGTCTGTTATACGTCTGGCAGGCTGCCCTGACCCTAAACTGTGACACATTACAGTAAGAAACTGATCCATAAATGAAAAACAACATAGCACTTAGAAAAATAGGAAAATGTGTGGGTTTTTTCCTAGTGCAATTAACATTATTCTGAAATAGATCAAAAGAAATGCAAATACAGGAAGATAAGAATTAACATACTAAACCAGATCCAAGATCCACCATCCAAGACAAAAAGCTTGACATAGAAAGAAAAACTTTCTCCACTAGGAAAGTATGATAAGACCTTTTCACTTTCTCCATTCCTGGTTCTTTTTCTTAAGTCACTTGATTTGAACCCCATCATGTCTGGAAGTCATTTATGTTTTCCCTGCTAATGGGCATTACTTTGCACATGTATCCCAACTGACCTTCACCTTCTGCTTACAGTCCCCTGTTCCTCTTGACGCTTAAGTCTCCAATTGGAAATGCTTTTTTAGCTGTTAGTACTCACTAACAGTCATCTTGGAAATTTGTTACACCTGAGTTGCCAACACCATGAAACACATGTCTCTGACAGCCTCTTAACTTATGCGTGTTTTCAAGAAAAGCATGTTCCAACAGCTCTTTCACTCTCCACAGTTCCTGTCTGCCCATATTAATGATATGAATCAGCACTCCTGCTAACATGTCTCCTGTTACTGTTACTTCTTGTAAAAGTGTTTGGGTTTTTTCTTTTCTTCTTTTTTTTTTTTTTTTTTTTTTTTTTTTTTTT
>VWZK01037658.1:49123-142085 GCA_013396935.1 Baryphthengus martii
CTTTTTTTTTTTTTTTTTTTTTAAATTTTTTTGGTTTTTTTTTTTTTTTTTTTTTTTTTTTTTTTTTTTTTTTTTTTTTTTTAATACAGAATGTGTACAGTGTATTTTTGTGCAGAAAAATTTGGATGTTGTCTGCTGCTTTCTGTGCTACCTAAATCTCAACCAGGATTCTCTGCAGAAATACCAGGTGAGATCTTCAGTCCTGGATTTTTATTCCATTAACTGAACTGAAACAGGCATGTAAATTTAGTGGATAGCTCTGAAAGTCGTAATTCCTGTTCTGTACTCACTCTGCCAGACTACAGCAGCATATAGTCCTGAGTACTTTAAAATACATTAGCAGCTGTATAGCTATATAGCTATACACAAGTCTCACCTATGAAACGCAGTCTTTGTTGTAGGATCAAGATAGAACTATATCATGTAAAGAATATGGGCAACAATTAGCCTACCAGAGCAACTCCTCTTTACTGATCCCTTCAGTTATAGCTATGTGCATATAAAACACTTTCTTTTGCTCACATTTATGTCCTCTTCCTCTTTGATTCCCATAAAAACGAGCCACATAACAGTATTTTTCCTAAAATGCTTGTTTGTTCCTCATTATTGAAGATAACTTTACAGTCTGTCAGTGATTTTCTATCTCAAAACAATGTAACACTATTTCAAAATATGATATTCCTCACTTTCCAAATAGCCTTTGTGTCTTATTTCTCAGAGTGACTTGCCGAGAATCACACAGGAGGACTAAGGCAGAGGAAGAAGCTGAGCTTCCATCCACGTTCCCTGGTGGTTATACATCTCTCCAGGTTAGTCTTTCCTCAAAGCTTGAGTTACAGTGCCTGGCAATAACAGCTCTGGTCCAAGAGAACCCCATCAGATGAAAGGCTTACAATACCTGGAAACGTCTTAACATAATAACATCAGTCATAACATCAGATTATGTTCACAGATGTCTTTCTGCTGGAACCCATTCCGTGGGAGTTTATACGCTTACTGTACTTAGCTTAATGTTACTTAGCTATTTAGACTTCAGAAATAAAATACAGATATACTGTTACCAAATATTTAAAGGATTCTATTAAACTAAAATGTAATTATTACAGATTAGTGAGTGTATGGATCAAGCTTTGAGATCTCTATTTTAATGCTTTGATACATATGTATGTGTCCCTACTTCTGTTTCCATTCTTAATAGTTATACATGCATATGAGATGGGAAAGGGAACTGCTCTACTTCAACTTAACCTTTTTTGTTGAATTTGTAGAGAATGGTGTTTCAAGCAAGCATA
Organism: Baryphthengus martii; assembly: GCA_013396935.1. Taxonomy (NCBI): domain Eukaryota; kingdom Metazoa; phylum Chordata; class Aves; order Coraciiformes; family Momotidae; genus Baryphthengus; species Baryphthengus martii. Next base: position 50,416 of record VWZK01037658.1, read on the forward strand.
CTCAGACTTTTGCTTCTCTTGAAGCTGTACCAAAAAGAAAAAAGCATAGGAACAAAACTGTTTTAGACACAACCTTATGTATTTATCTTTGAGACAACTGATCTAATAGTGCAATCTGGCACCCATTTAAGTCAATACAATGTTCTCAGCACTGACAGAACTTCCATATTGCTCCAAATATGTTCACTCAGGTACCAGGCTCTATAGCTGCTCTGTCTTTGCAGTCTGCCCGGCAAGTCTGTCCTACCTTTCACGCAGGCTAATTAATTCTGATGAAACTGCTGCAATAACATTGCTGTGTTGCATTTGATTCATGGCTCCATGTGCACTGGTTCAGTATATCTGAGGAGCTCCAACACTGAGCTCTACTGTACAATGCCTTCAGATACCTGCATTTTAGTGAACATATGTTGTACATAGACTCTTAATAACATTCAAGATTTTGACACTTTTGCCCTGGTTACGTCAGAGAGAAAAAGAAACTGCAAACCCCTGTGTGACTCATCAATTCCATTTTCTTCTCAATGAGTTAATTTCAGGAACATCTGAGAGGCCATCAGAGATTTAGCACCTTTGATGAAAAAAAACCAAGAAACAACTAATGCAGGGAAAAACAGCACTGAAAAAAGAAATAGATGTAAAACTCTTAACATCACTATAACCAGATTGATAGGAATTTCCCACTTGCTTTTCAAATTGTGTGCCTGATTGCCAAGGAATCAAGGCTAACCGCACACAGTTTCCCCACTACATACTGCTGGCAGGGATCTTATCACTGAGCCATATTAGCAGGAAAGCATATCCTTAGATTGCTGTTGGTTGAGGACCAATTTAATAGTGGGCTTCAGGTAAAACTTAGAACATTATTATTTGTACCTTTTTTTCTTAAAGGAGTGGAATGTGAAAGTTAATACTGAGTGCATCACAAATGTACCCTGTGCTGTTCTCCACTTACAGGGCAGCAGAATCCAAGAACTGAATTGTTTCAAGGCATGGTAGTGTGCCAAATGCACATTTTTATGTAGATGACCTCTGTTTTCCCCTTGTTTTGGGGGGAGAAGAAAGAGCTTATTACAAGAGGAAAACTTTCTCTGTAGACGCAGTATTTGTGAGCATCAGTATTTGGTACTGAAGGGCCAAAAAAAAAGATTGAATGTAATCTATTCATACTTGTTTTTCTTATTTAAGCCCCAATTTACAGCACAGCAAAATCACTGGAAATAATCTGACAAATTTCAGTTGATATAGGACAGAGTCCTGGCTTAGAAGAATGTTGTGATCATATTGGCATCACTGGATGCTTTTAAGCAACATTGCAAAAGCAGTTTGTCCGTGGAACTGCATTCCCCATGCTCATAATGTACTTTGTGGAGCAAAATCCCACACTGGGAAAACTCAGGGAAAGCTATAACTCTGTAACTCAAGGAATTGCTTACACATTATTCTATTGGGTCAAAAATTTTGCTTTTCAAGAGAATATGAAATGTGTTGGGCTTAAAAAGCTCTTGGCTTATATAACAGATGCCAAAGGGCAGTCTATTCATTAGTCAAGACATAAAAGTAAAAAGGCTCCTCCAAGGCCTTGAGGCAGCACAGTTTCTTGAGCTGCACTTCATAACAGCTGTGCTCCAAAGTCTGGTTAGCGTCATCAAAAGTGCTCCTTACAGAGGACTAAGATGACACTTTCGCAGAGTCCCATCTTTGGTCAGAAAAAGACCTCTTCCTTGTCAGTGCTGAGCAATAACATACTGGGCTTGTCCTTTACCTTGAAGTGATCCCAGCAGGAGAATTTGGCCTTTTCTACTCTAATATAACTTTCTACTCTCCTTAGTCCTTGATAAACTATGGATGCTCAGATATTTGTTATAACACGTACTGCTGGCTTTACACAGTTCAGTCCTCTCTGAGGAAGCTACCTTGATCTTTTGAGGATCAGGAGGCAGCCTCACAGGATATGTATGCTTCACCTTTACAGAGCAACATGTAGAGAACCAGCATGAGGGAGCACAGGGAGTGAATGTGTTCCTTCACATCACATGATTCTATTAATTTGCCATAGAAATGAATTGTGCACAGTGCCATCTTTCCCTTAAATGCTATTACAAAATTATATAATCAGCTAAAAACTCCCACCCTTCCTCCCTAAATCTGGTGTTCCATTTTCTGATTTAGAAGTCCAACAGAACAACCAGGCACCTGCATTTCTTTCTTGCATACAGCACGCTTTCCTGCTGTGGAGGCATATCTCATTCTAGCTTCTGGGCTGGGTTACACAGACTGCCTTCTAACACCCGTTTTTATGTGATCTCTGTCTGTGAACCACTTCAGAGGAGCCATCGACACACAGTTGTAGCTGTTCAGAGCAGTTACCATCACACAGTCACTTGTTTGTGTTTGTGATGTCTCTCAGCCAAGAGTGTCAGGTTGCAGGGGAAAGTACTGGCTGGGATGTCTACTGTAGATCAAGCTCTTTGCCAAGGAAACCTGAATAAACCTCATAAAAATATTCTCTCTTTCCTATTTATCTTAGATTTTTGAAGTTATAATTATTTAATTTATCAGACTTGATTTATTGAAGTATTTACCTTGGATGCTGTTGTACTTGATGGTTTTGAGTAAAAAAATAACTATGTCATAATGACAGTTGGATGAAAAAAATTGCAGCACCAGGTATTAAAATAAACAAACACTTGATTTATTTATATTTTTAGGTACAAGCAAAAGTTTGAAGTAATAGAGTGCTAGATGTATTATTATTTTTTTTTAAAGAAAAGCAATGCAGAAAGGAACCAAAGCAAAAGAAAATTCCATAAACATAAGGGAAAACTTACCCACCTGCTCCATCAAAACACTTTGGAGGAGAAAAGGGAATAGCAATTGAAATGGCTGTTGAATAGCATTCGTTTGATAATTCCTGAGCATTTCTTTATAAAAAGAGCATATTAGTGTGGGGCCATCTCAGTTCAAGTTGCCTTACTCCTCCAACTGTGCCTCCTGCTAGAAGCATCCTGTCACCCAGCTAGTGCCACTGCTGGCTTCAGGCCTGCTCTGTTATGGCTTAATGAAGCTCTTCACTATGAAAAGGAGCCTACGGGAAAGCTACAGAATATATCCACCAAAGAAAACATTTACAAGTACAAAAAAAACTTAGTCCAAGGCCCTGATATTCTTGCCATAAATCTACATACATTTTGTCCAGTTGCATGTATGGCGAGCAGTTTAATTTGCAGAACGATGCTGTTCCCCTAACAGTGAAACAGACTTTTCCCATATGTTTCAGATATCATTGGTTCATAATCCTGCTTGTCACCTAGTTTTTAGAGTAGAACAGTGGCCTGGGCTTCAAGTCAAAAGGACTAACACCAAAAAATTGCTGTTTGTACTGCAGCCTGTCATGAGATATGATGCTGCCTGAATACATACATCTATTGGGACAAGGAACCTTTCCTCCCTTTTGGGCATAGGTGAGAGCAAAGGAGTAACTGGTATCCCAGCTCTCTCATTTGTTAAAAGCAAGAGAGACAGAAAACAATAGTAATTATACAGCACATTATATAGCTTTGTCCTTCAACAAGAAACCAGAAAATGAGATGTGGTGCTTGTTAATACATTTTGGTGCAGTAGCGTGCAGTTCATGACTTCAAGGATTACTGAATTAGGAATTCAAAATTAGCAAGCTTGGAAGTGTGGCTTTCAAAAAAAAATCTGTCAGAAAGTCATTGCTGCAATATGGAAACATTGAGAACAGCCACATTGGTTTGTGGCTATTTCTTTCCTATCTTGTCACAAATGAACTTTCAAAATAAAACCTCAGCTGACCAGATGACAGAAGGATTCACTAGGATGCAGAAGATACAGATGTAGCTTGCAGAGTAGAAATGAGTCTTGAATGAAAATATACATGAGCATCTTTAACTCTTAACTCTAAATTTTGCCCAAATCATCACAAACTATTACTTTTTATCAATAAAATCTTGTTTTACTCCAAATATTTAGTTGGCACTCAGCCCATGGCATTGATTTTACCAGAGTCAGTGGTTTTCCTATCATCTAAACTGCTGAAATATCAGCAGTTTTCAAGAAACAATAAAGGAGAGCCCATGATGTTGTGCACTGTAGTACAACAGCTCAGCTGCTGAGATGCCATGCTGAAATGTCCTACCTTACCAACCCGGTAAGAAGTCTTCACACGTACCTCACAGACTCTGACAAACGCTATGCAATGACAAGTAATCAACCTCCACAATGTCTATCCAGGTGGCATGGCCACTTTACACAGCCAGCAGCTCCAAAGTGGAGTCCAAGACTGTGAAAAAAGAAGATGAAACAGAAACTTACATCATCACACAGACCAGGAAACGAGGGACATTAAGGCAAGGAGCCCTGCCTAAACCTGCTGCACTGTAGGTCTACCTGCATCTGACCATGCTCATGGCTGAGCCTGACTCACCACCATGACTCCTTGGCCTCAGATCTGCTTCAACAATATGCACTTGACTGGTGAGCAGTGGGCTGCTGTCTGATGCTGGTCACTGTCACCAGACCTGGTCTGCTCACTGTATTTGGGCACTGTGGGACTGTGCCCATGTTGACGCCGTCCCTCCCCTGCCTCCCTTGCTTCACCCTCAAGCTGGGCTCTGCTTCCCTGTCAGAACAGATGGCTCTTGTTGCTTTCTGGTGCCCAGGATGAGGTGAAAGGGACAGGGAAGTTCAGGATAGGGACTGGCATGGGAGAGGAAGTCAATGAAGTGCTGAATATCCCAAATAAGGAGAAAACCTAGAAGGTTGATACAAATGTTCAGTTAAGAAGAGGCTGCCATTTGGTACCTGAAGCAAGAACTACAGAAGGAAAAGCCTGAGATTTCAACAGATTGGACTGTAGAGATGAGAGTAAGGCTATCTGCTGCGGGAAGGGGAGATGCGAACCTTGTCCACCCTGCATGGCCATACAAAGAGTCTTTCCACAGTGACTGGAGTAGGTCAAGGTGTTATTTGATACTGGAAATGCCTCAACCTCTTTGGAAAGAGACATAACTCTTTATGGAATAATTTGTTAATGCCATTTAAGAAATTGAATTCCTGTTTCATGAGAATTTTATTTATGTTAAATCAATACATGAAGTCAGAATTTCATTTTATTGATGAATAGAAATTATATTAAGAAAATAGCATAGAAAAAAAAGAAACAAGTACTGAACTCTTCTAGTTTTCAAGTGGTTTCAACGGCATAATGATATATTAAAAATAATATATTTAAATATTTCAAAAAAAAAGCAGGAGTCAAAGGAAGTACTATGCTAAACTTAGAACAAGATAGTTATGCTCAAAATGACATACTAACATTAGTAAAATGGGATGAAAATGATTCATTATTTCTTTCATAAAAAAGTAAAAATTGACACTTCTTGCCAAGTATTTGCATTTGGTAAGAAATTTGTCTTCTAGTGGTAACTTTTCTATTGTCGTTTTTTAACTGTTTTTCTCTACAGCTGATGACCACGCACATTGATTTCTGTTGGAACATCAAGAAAGCTGGCAAATAATTTTTTAGTAGCCACCAATAGCAACACCGTTTCATTCTGTGATAGCACTAGCACTCTATCCTGTACTCTTGCAGTCCCTTGTACTTCATCTGTAGTTTTTTACAACTTCGTTTTATAAAACCACTCTTACAAAGCCCATTAGCCACACAATGCAATATGATCTCAGTGCTGCATTGCCCCACAAAAAAGTTAGCACAGGCCCACCATGTTATCCCTGTTTCTCGTATTTTTGTTTTTCTTGAGCCAGGCAGCTGCCAAGTAAACAACTCATCGATTTCAGTTTGGGATTGTTCTCTCACACTTCAGGCTGTGAATGCCGCATGCACACACACATGCACACACACGCACACCCTCTCTCACTCTGAACTAGTGCTTGGTCTTGGATAGACGCAATCACTACAGTGCTGTATAAACAAATGGCATCTTCATTCCCTCAAATGGCTCCGTGTTACTGAAATGGAGCAAGCTGAATGCATTGCGGAACCCCTCTGAACAGAGCAAAAGGCATTAGAAGGGTTTCAGCACAGCCTGGTGGGTAGGCTCTGAAAATACACCAGGTTTGCCCTAAGGGCTTTGAAGTATTGCCATATGCAAGCTCTGGATCTCAGCTAACTGCCAAGCTAAGGTCAGGCTATCAGGAGGTTTTATCTTCAAAACAAAAAATTTGGTCCTGAGTGATAAAATGTGTCCAAAATAAACTTCTTTTTTATTTTTTCCTCTGTATATTAAACCGTCACACTTAAGGCTACATCAGTACTGCCAGCCACACTGGTGCGCAGCTGTGGGATTCAAGAGACAGCCCAGCTGTAAAAAGCTATACACCTATTCCACTGAAAAATGTCTATGCTAGTTTGAAAAATTCAGCAACATTATGCATTGACGATGTTAACAATCCTGATGCTAAGGATGTAATTATTTAATTGAACCTTGGTTTTCACTAAAGTTAAAACAATGAGACTAATATTTTACAATAATTTGTACTAAGTATCCTTCCTAAATAATTATTTTTGACCCTAGAAAGGCGATCTTTCAGTATAAACTTGCTTAGTACTTTTGCAGCTATCATCTTCCTTTAATTTGCATTGATAAGAAAGATTGACTTATAAAGCTTTTGCATAAAACTTTATTTCTACATTACTGTACCTTTAAAATTATTGGATTCTGTTCTTCAGAAGATCTACTTTTTTTTTTTCTGAAGTACAGCTGATGCATACAGAAATGTGCTGTACTCTGTAATGGAAGCTTTCCTTTTCTTCTATTTTGGTTTCCCCTAGTTTAAGACACAGCACACTGGCTCTTGGCAAACAGTTGCTTTATGTATGGAAAAATAGCTGTGGTACTGCTGTGTAAGCCCTCGAGGAATCTGGAGTCTCAGGCAATCTGGAAAACGTACAACATCAAAAAAACCTGGGCTTTTACAAAAGCAAGATGCTTTGTTGAAGAGATAAGCACTGCTATTGGAGAGTTTTTCCGAGGAATGTTAAAGATATAATATTCGGTTCAATGAGACACCAACCAGTCTTGAGCCATGGTTCTTTTTCTCTTACTTTGCCATCTCACACAAACAAATGTCTCATATTTTACTTCCTTTTCTAGCTCCTAGCTTCAACACCGTCATGTGTCACAGACTCACTATCTGGCTCTGCCTGTGCCTCTCATACAAGATTTAACTTTGGTTTCCTGTTTTGCAACAAAGCTTGAAACCCACTGCTTGCTCCGCTCCTCCAGCAACTTCTACCCTGTCAGGTGATGTCCCTATGGCAGCAGTAGGGCAGGGGCAGGTAGGGACCACCTGGTCCAGCCCCTCAGGCTCCTCCTGCCTGTAGCCACTGGCTCCTTTCCCATAGATCAGTTCAGAGCAAGGGAAAGAAAGTGATGAGCTTGGTGCTGTTGGGAGGCTGTGGGCTCTGACAGCATCAGCCAGTTCACAAGTAGAAAGGGTGAGATCTTGGACACCAGCTGCATGCATGGGTGGGAAAACGAGCAGGCACAAACATGCCTGCAAGAACCCAACCACAGCAGGGGAAGCTGAGGTGTGGGAAAGCAAACATCTCCTCGAGTGGCATCTCTGACCATTGCCACTCGTTGTGCTGGCTGCTTTTTGTGTTATATAACATTTATCTCAAGAATCATGATGTGGCTGATATTCATAATGTACAGTCTCTGAAAAAGATTTTAATATACCTCATTCATTACAGTGCACAAGAAATATAAAAATCTAAACAAAAGCAAACACATAGTTCACTCACCACTGCAGTTACTTGACCAAGCAGAATCTTCTGGACACTCTGGGATCCTTCCTCTCCCCAGTCTTCTCACACCAAACTCCACTAACACAGCACTGTCACTTTTCCATACCCACTTTTCTATCAGCTTCTACTCAGCAAATTATGGGAGAAGTCCAGTCCCTTTGGTCACATAAGCCCTTGATTACCCTCATTTGTTGATCAAAGTCCTCTCCCAGCTGATCTGTTGCTTAGGCAACAGATCAGCTGGACTTCAGATTATAAAACACTTTTGAACAATAACTGACCCTCAGCTAGAGGCAGTGGTTAGTAGTCTTTGTGCAGCTTAGCTGTACAGGAGAAAAGAAATAGTTTGCATTTTACTTTGCTTGCTTATTTCTCAGCTTTTAGGGTATGCCATGTCTCCATCCTCAATGATGTTCTTACCACAGCCAGAGCAGTTTCCTAGTGTATTAAGCTCGGCCTTCATGCCTTACCTGTGCTCCTTCCTGGGAGACATGAATTTAAGCGTACAAGTGAATAACCCAAGTGACTATGGAGCATCCAGAACAATGACCTTTTACCAGCTCTGTGTCACCACCTTGTGGATTTTTGAAATTCAAATGACAACAGAGAAGGCGAAAACCACCCATGGTATATACATAGAAAGTTCCTAGAAGCAATCAGAACTACTAACCTGCATCGAGACAGGCTCCCTCAGTTGTCACAATGGGATTTAATGAGATTTAATTGTACAAACTGTTATTTAATTTGAAAATAATTAAAAGGCAAGAGCTCGGTTTATCCCCTTAGGACTGTAAGGAACTTTACTCCAGAAGTGGTTTAAAGTAGGCACACAAGGGCAGGTTTAATGTAAGTCTCTGTTTCACTAATTAGGCTAATAATGAAGACATACATGAGGCAAAATTTAACAGAGTTCAATACTTTTCTTTCAAATTATATGCACAAATCAATTATTAACCTGGTATGCATTATTTAAAAAAAAAAGCAAACAAAACCAGTCAAAAGAACACTGAAATTATTCTAGAAAACTATTTAAGAAAAAAAAAAAATCCTTCAGAATTGTTACAGCTCAGATGCTCCAAAAACTTTAAAAACTGCAGAAACATTTTTCAAGGAACTGAAATGTATAAGTGCCCTCAGATTTACACAAAATGAAAATTTGGGCCTAATCTTTGATTGAGGAAACATTTTCAGTTATTTCTAAAAGTGTGATTAATCTCTGTCTCCACACTTTTAATAGGCAGCTGCACTGACCTCTTTATTTTGCTACCTGAACTAGCTTACAGTGGCCAAATCTTAAAAGAAGAAAAAGAAATGTATTGTTCTCTGTCATCGAACGACCAGCAGTAAGTCTTCATCCTTTTGATCTTCAAAAGTATGCTACATTTGTAATTTTGACATGCTCCTCTAAAAGTAGCCAATAGGCTATGTGCCTAACAGTTTTTTAGATTATCTCCACATTTCATCTCTAGACTTTTTCTCCACAGGTGACTCCTCAGCTTTGTTAGTTTATCACCTGATACAACTTCAGCTGACAATCAAGGGGAATCCCACTGCCTCTCTGACTGTTTGTTGCCATTTATCCAAGCAAGACTGCCTGGAAGCACTTGTCTGAGTTGATAACTGTGAATTAGATACTTCATGTAGAAAATAGCAAAATTAAATTAATGTTTTAACCAAATGTGCGTGTTGTTTACACGGCTCCCTAAATATTTTCAATTATATTCTGTAAGGAGAGTTTAGCAATATGCGGTGATAAACTAAGACCACTGAATCTGTTAAGTGTTCCTTTAACAACTTCAAGCAAAATAAAAATAAATTTTTTTTCCTCTGTAGTAAGAGAATCATGACACTTACCTGGTTTCACACACAGTTTTATAAGAATTAAATGGTGCATTTTCATATTGAAATTTGCAAATTTTATACATAGCTGGGACAGCACAAGATTTTGTGCATTTAAAAGAAAATGATCAGTTTGCAGAGTCCAATAAAATAAAATAATTTCCACCTTGTCAACTATTAATTATCTTTTTTATTTGTTCTAAAAACAGTAGGCTAAAATCCAGCAAGAAATAGTAAAAATATCACAACTGTAAGATATAAAACCTCATAATGAAAAAAAGTAATAATCCTGTACCAATTAAAATCTACAAGGTTTGGAGAAAAAACATCCAAGCATTTTCCCATTCTGAAAACAGGTCAGAGGCATTCATGGAAGCAGTCCCTTTAAATAACAATAACCACAAGAAATACACGTACAAGCACACAGTATTTTAAACTCTAAGAGTAAACAAAATGTATTTTCTATGAGAATTGTTGCAATCATTCAAATGCCAATCTCCAAACACTATTTTGAGTCTAACATTGGAATCTCAGACTAATGTATGTGGAGCAATAAGGACACCTTGAGGTAAGTTAGAAAAATGCAAAAATTTCTATTCCACACCGATACGAGAGGACTTACAGATTCTTAGTAAAACTGAATTTCTGCCACATGATGTAAATGATAAGCTCTTAAAACTGGCAAAGTTCCACAGGTTCCACAGAGTATTATTAAAGTAGTACTTGGCTAGCACTCCTGAAATGCATACTAGAATATATGCTTACCAATTAGTTTTATTTACTTGATAGACAGACTTTACTTGATACTCGAAGACAGACCTGTTTTTGCAACACGCTTCTTGTTCTGAGTTGATTTTCTCGTTGTTACAGAAGTTAAAAAGTTTCCTTCCTGCTGCTTATCATAGTATTACACTGTACATATTTTTAAAAGAAAAAGTATAAAAATAGTGAAAAAGTTTCTCAAGAAGTATTAAATGCAAATCTACACAAAAATTAAACTTTCACAGTTCTTTGCCACCCTCTACAATTTCAAGTATTTTTTTAAATTTGTACCTTTGAAAAACTGATATAACAGTAAATGTTTGTTTTTTTAAAAAAAAAGTTGGGAAGAGGAAGAAATCGTATACTTCTTACTTTGTTTAAGATTTTTTGCACATGAAAAAAAAACTTTTATTTTTAGTACAGCCTCTAAGGTAGAACTGGAGTTGTGGGGCCATTTGTAGAACTTTCTGTTCCCTTAGTGGTATCTGCAGCCTTAGAATCATCACATACTTCAGAAGGCTCGTTTTCTTCTGGTGGTGATGGGGTAAGATCAATAGTGATCAAATCAGTTTCCTGATCTGTTTTTTGTACTTCACTGCAAAATTCAACTTTATCTTCCTGCTGGCTGTTCTTTTTAATTTGTCCATTCTGTGCAGGGTAGGTACTGGCAATGGTGTCATACAGAAATTGGTAATGTTCCTTAAAGAAAAAGAGAAGATGTTAGTACAAATGGAATGCCCGGAGTGCAAGAATAAACCCATTTTTTCCCTCTGTTTTCTAAAATTTTAGAAATGCGACGTGTAGTTGAACACACAGGATTGCATATGAAGCAGCTTCCATAGTTCTTAGCATATAGAGTGCTGCTTCTATGGTTTATTCTGATTTCATGTGTATATAATGTCTCTGTAACTGCCTGCATCAGATGTTCCAAGTTTTCACTCAGCACCCTCTTGGTTCACAAAGTACCAAAAATACGGTTTTAAAGTACCTAAGTTGTACAAAAAAAGCTTTTTGTAAGGAGTCTAGGAAAGCATTCTAATAACCTGCCCCATATTGATGATGCCTAGGTCTGGTTTGTTAGTAAATGCCCAGTGTATGCCACAGAGTCACAGTTCATCTCGAGTGATTTAAACAAAACAAGGCTGCTAGCCTGTGAAATGAAGTTAGTCTCCTAACTGCAGAAGTTAAGGGACACTGTGCACGTACATTCCTGAAGCAACTGCAGAAACATTAATTTATGCAATTTGAAATTTTATTATAAGCATCCTTCCACAAAGGTGTTATAAAACTGCAGCTCTGGACATCTCACAGACTCCTTCATTCTTATTAGTAATGGCCAATTCCCAAGTAGTGGTGAGTGCCTGTGAATGTCCTGATTAGAATTAATGTTCTCTATGCAGAAATGATGTGTAAAGTTACAAGGATACCCGTGACCATGATAAGTAATTTCATAATTTTTTTCTGATACTTTGTAAGATTTACTTACAAAGGTGGAGACCACTCCCAGCCTGGTGCGACGAAGAGCTTTTACTACTTGAAAAACGTCTATTACTTCTTCGATTTCGGCACTTTCCAGGAGGGTCATTAAAGCACAGAATACACCAGTCTGCTGTGATCCATCGCTAAAAGATGACATAAAAGGTAAATATAAAAATGCAGAATGTAAAATCAGCAGTCCTCTGACCATGTTAGAATTATGTCAAAGTTTACATAATGAATTATATTTCCAAAACATTTTTATTGGACTGAAATCATTGCAATTAAGAATAACCATAGGGGACACACAAGACATAGTTTATCTAGATACAACTTGGATCTCCCATGGCCACTTAAGGGGGAAGAAAGAAATCAGAAGCTTCAGACTTAACAGTCTCAACAACTGCTAGCAGGATTACCCTCTGTTTTAGATGGTATGCAAGGCTATTCCTGGAAACATTCCAAAAACTGTGGGCTTATGCACTAGAGCAAGAGATGAACCTAAATGCTCTATGGGATCCTCTTTAGCAGTATGCTACAAGAGCACTCTGACTAAGCATTTCTTCTCAGAATACGTGTACTAGGCAACTAAAAGTGTTCTCATTTTTCGTCACTGCAATCAAAAAGGTTAAGCTTGAGCAATTCGAGGAATCTTCTAGGCAGAGCTGAATCTCCAGACACATGGAAAGACTTGTGGAAAAAGGCAGGCATCCCAAAATTATGATTGCTACATATATCCAGAACTCAGAGCTAGTTTAAAGTATGTACTAAATTCGGACACACCGGCAGTGAACAACAAGCGGGACACAGCGGGTACTCCTGTTGTCCTCAGTGACTGGTCTGGTTGGGACTTTTTCTTTAAGGTTGAGAATCATGCTGACTAAATCTTTGGGGTTTTCCGGAACATCCAGGCCACACCACTTGTGATACTGATACTGATACACCTTCTGTGTTTCTTTTGTCTGAAAAACAGCAGTAGAAATGTAGTCAGCGTTCAGGTTAAAATAAAGATTCACACAGTACATCTATTACAGCTGATTTACAAAAGAAAAATTATATTCCTGAGGGATCGCATGGTGGTGTGAGTTCTACCTCATGAATATGAGGTAGGTATACATAACAAGCTTTTATCAAAGCACAAAAGACAGCTGACTTACTGAGACTCCTCTACCATCATCTCAGTAATTCTCTAAATGGGAAATTTGAGCTAATTTGTAGCATTTATCATGATCAGCAGCTTATCTGGAAGAGAAAATACTTCCATTTCTTAGAGCAAGTGGTAAGTGCAGTTAGAACTACCCCTTTGTTGTTTTTTTTAGGCTAAGTTTATAGCAGGGAAACAAATTCAAAACTTTCTTTTGGAATTTGAAAAAAAAACCTTTACCTTCAGATGTGTAACATCAAATGCACGTGTTGTATAGCTAGGAGAACAGCTGACATCTGTCATTTGAACTTCTATGCCATCATATGTTTGTTTTCCTTCTCCCCAGTACTGCGCACAGAGTTCCTAAAATGGATAAAAGTACAAATCAGGGCTTACCATTCAAATCTCCTTTTATTTTATCTTCCACGTGCACTTACAGAATTTATCTACTTTAAAATTTTCTTTTCAAATAGAGCATCATATACTTTTTATCTAAAAAATTAATTTGAAAGTAAATTAAATAGGTAAATAATATAACAAATTGTATTGGAAATACAAATTCCTCATCTTATGAAACATACAACTGGAGGAAGGGACTGAGAGAATGCAGTGCAGTGTTTTCTTTGCAGAGGACCCTTAATAAGTCAGTGTGAAGACAATGTCCTCACCTGATCGCCTTCTTTCAGCTCTGTCAGCATAACGATGACTTTGACTTTTCTTTGGAAGACCATTTGCCAGAAGTCAGAGATTGTTTCCTGCAGTGGTCCCTGTGTTGCAATCATGGCTTTCGAACCCCAGTAACCCTATGAAAGAAAATTTTAATAGTTTTTTTTTTTTAATTCATTGGAAATGTGATTGTCAATCCGTGGAACTTGTCATTTAAAGAATATCCAGTGAAATAAACTAGTCAATCCTTTTGTTTATAGGGAAAATATGCCTATCACAGTAGATAATGGTCTTACAGGGATTCTATGAGCCAAAGGACGTTAATCTCAATGCTTCTAACAGTAGTATCACTTGTGGATTGAAAACAAGGTATACCTCACCCTGCCATTTTCTGCAAAGCATATTTTTAAGGGCTAAAACATCTAATTCTACGCAGCTGTTTAATTTGACCACTAAGATACTGAGTTTATACCATACAAAACTGGTGCATCAGTTCATTCACACTGAGCTACCCAAAAGTAGAAGCACATTTACTCTGAACAGATATCCTAACTGTGCAGCATTTACAATTATTCATATAAATGAAGTTTAGCTAGTCATTCCATTAAAATCAGTAACTTCAGTAGTGACCAACAACTGTCCCCTGTTAGAGGCACATATAAAACCCTAAAACTGATGGCCCAAATTTTCACTAGTAGAGTTTTATATATGTGAATAGCTAAACTCACATTTCACTAACAGGGAAAATATCAATAGGGAACAACTTGTAGGCAGATACTCAATACTAGAAATACATGTTATCACGAGCCCACTCTGAAAACTAGCTATTTTAAACATAACATACACATAAGTGTATTTCTATGTTTAGTCTCACTATTTGACTTTGATAGTCTAAAACCATGTAAGGGAAAAAGATTCATCTTATTACTACAGCAAAATGCAGATGATTTTGATGATTAAAACTTGATAAAACACGATAAATGGATTTGCCAATCGACTCAGATCTTTCTCTCCTATTCAGGTAAATCCTATTCAATTTCTGAAGCCAATAAGAAAACAAAAACTCAAGTTAGAATATAGTTTTAGCTGAAAGCTTGTGAAATACTTATAGTTGACCTTCTAAATACATACATTTATGAAGGAAGCATTGATGTACTTGTTTGATTCCTCACATTCGCTGTCTTCATCTGAGGAGTCATCAGAATCATGTTCACCTTCCTTACCACATTCGTCTTCATGCCTGATCGGCACTCGGTTAAAGTCATCTACATGAGACAAAGTGTCACCGTCATGCCACACTGCTGCTCAAGTATAGCTTTAGAAGGAGACTGTCCCTGCATGTGCAGGGGAGAAAAATAGAAAAAGGGCAGTCCTTTCACAACAGACTGCAGAACAAAGGCAACTTCATTTGAAATAACCTTAAATGCAATTCAATTTTTTTTAATTTCATCTCCCTTTTTTTAAAACAGTGTAAGTTCATAATTTCATAGTGCTGAGAAAATTAATCAAATACATCTCAGTAAGGTAATTCACTATCCTATTTTTTTCAAAAATTAGTAGGTTTTCTTACAGAAGGTAACATAAAACAATGGAAGGTTCATGGAAAAGACTTACATGGAATTATGTTGGCATTCCTATTTTTGCTTTTATTTTCCTCACGATTCCCAGTGTTCTGTGTCCGCCACCCCTTATAGGAAGGTAATCTCTAAAGAAAGAGGATGTTTGATATTATGCTTGATTAAAATGGTTCCTGGGATCATTGTGCCCTCTGGACACCCATACCCAGTCTTCATCTCCCAGTGTCTCATATCTTACTTTAATTCTCTAAACTTTGGTCACATCTACACTATAGTTTAAAAATGTCTGCTACACCATGTACAACAGCACAGGAAATCTTGCATATAGACAAAAGTAATGGTTCAATGCTCCCCATCCTTGTTAAAAACATTAACATCAAATAAATTTCATTTCTTTACAGGTTTTTTTCATGAAAGTAAAGAAACTGTTTCTGTGCCAGAGAAATAAAATAGCACAGAAGTGACCTATTTTGTATGGTATCTCTATTTCATTACTATTGTGCAAGGCATTTTCTACTGTAACTGGAAAGTACAGGTACTAGAATGCAATGATTATTTACCTGAAACTCTGCCTCCAGCAGAGAAGGATCACTTGGAGGATCTTTTCTTTTCAGATTGTTAAGATAAGAATGCAGTTCTGAGAGACTGACCTCTGTTTCTCCATACTGATTGTATTCCACTAGCGCTTGATGGATAAGGATGTACTGTGACTGGTGTTTCCCATTTCAAGGGTTTAAAAATGAAATTATTAAAAAGTAAAAAATATATTAAAATCATATCACTTTTTAAAACCATTATAAAAAACTACACACTCCCATGATATTATTAGTGTTATTAAACTGTGTTATTAAACATTAATGTTAGATAGGCACTAAATACAAGAATTAAATATCAGACTGGTTTTCAAATTAGACATTTTGGAGTACATTTAGTTGTTGGATGAAAAATGCTCTGCAAATAAATGTACTGTCATTCAAGAAATATACAACCGAGATTGGAAAGATCTGTAAAATGCTTAAATATGTTAAAAATATGCATTGTATCAGTCTGTAACTTTTGTCATACTCTCAATTCAACTGAAAATCCCAGCTAGACAGACAGATTTTAGAATCTGAAAATTAAGTTTGACTATGCAAGCTCAACTTTGCATTTGTGCATTATATGTTAAAGCTGTATTACCACATCTGAAATATTTTTTCATGGCTTTCTTTTTTAAAGTCTAAGCTTAAAAAGTTGATGTTTTTAAAATCAAAAAGCTGTGTTGGAACTTCTTCTCTCTCTTGATATTTTTCAATGCTATATTTCCTAATAACTAAAAATGAGCTGTAGCAAAACCCAAGCCTGAGCAGCACACTTCTGAGAAATACTGATGAAGCCCTAGCAAAGGAGAATTTTAGTGAGATACCTCTACTTGAACCATGAGGCACCGCTGCCGACGTAGCTTCACAATGTAGCCGTAAACATCCACTCTGCCTTCTGTATCCAGTCCCTCCAGCATGGCATCAATTCCTATATATGTCCCGGTGCGCCCAACACCAGCACTGCAAAGCACAAAGGGATTTCGTTATCCAGAGGAAATGGCATCTCCCAGTCCCACTCTGAGAGTGGAGTAGTCAGTGAGAGAGCAAAAGCAAAAGTGTGTAACAATGGGCTATGAAGCAACTGTAAACCATTCTTGCTGTAAACTGATTGGCAATACAAATAATGAGGAGTTTGTGTTTTAAATATCTTTGAATGAAATTAAAACAAATATTGCTGAACATGGTGCTTATTGTCAGAGTAGCTCAACATTTATCTGGCTGCTTCCCAAAAGTCCAAAAGTCTGTGTATCCTCAGATTTTATTGTCTTGAATAGTCTTACATCCTTCAGAGGACAGGCCTTTTTATGCATGTTTAGCTGCTTCACTCTCAAGTAATCAAGTCACAAAATTTGGGATCTGCCAACTAATTTTGCCAGCTCCCTGTTCGGAATAGCTTCTATTCATGTTGATTCAACAGTAATAACTTTAAAAATAATTAAATAATATATATTTACCTGCAATGAACCACTATTGGGCCACTAAAAAAGTTGCTGAGAGCATTAACTCTGCGTCGGAGTTTAAGAAGGAGATGCGGATCCTCAGGCACTCCATGGTCTGGCCAGCTTGTGAACTGAATATGAGTAACATCTCTTCCAACCGTCCTTTCTCTTCCCTAGGCAAAGTGTTGCGGTTTGTTGTGTGTTTTTTAAATATATATATATGTATATATGTATACAAACACAAAGCCAAAAGCAAGTGCGCATATACAAAGCAGGAGAAAAAAAATGGGCAACAGTCATCAAATGTTGAAATGGAAATTTCAATCAGTGTGCTGTAATGTCGTCATCACAATGGTCTCTCGGGTTATGACATATTTCATATTCAATTAAAAAATACGCATGAGTCAGGAATACACTATGAGTTACTATAATAATAATAATAATAATACACTATAAGTGTTGTTAAAAATACTTTTTTCTTATGTTAGCCTATGATCCAGAGTATAATGTCTCCCCACTCTATTTATAAACAACTTGACCAGTGTATAGGTCTGCTTACTGCAAGGGGTACAGATTGGTAATTCTTTTATGTCTCATATAAGTAGCCTGCTGAGGGTATAATAGATATTTGAAAAAAGACAGAAAGAGAAAAAAGAAAAGAGGAAAGAAGCAAGAAAAGAAGAGGAAAGAAGCAAGAAAAGAAGAGGAAAGAAGCAAGAAAAGAAGAGGAAAGAAGCACGAAAAGAGGGGGAAAGAAGCAAGAAAAAAAGAGGAAAGAAGCAAGAAAAGAAGAGGAAAGAAAAGAGAAGAGGAAAGAAAAGAGAAGAGGAAAGAAAAGAAAATTTAAATTGTAACTCAAAACTCGTGCTGTTTAGAAGCAGATGCAAGAAAACCTACAATTTTCAATGAGATTGACTCTCTTAAGTCACTTCATTAAAGCTTAAAGTATGTCAAGTCCTGAGTCCTACTTGCATATATTGCTGCTAAATTAAAAGAGAGGACATACATTTTCATAACCATGATTATAAAACAAAATGCGAAAGACATCTGAATGGCATTCTTTTACTGGCCAAGATTTAGTATGGCTATATGGGAACTTCCCCAGTAATTAATCCCCTAATTGTTACAGTTGTATTATCAAGTTGTAGCACAGTTATACAGTTATTTGCCATTTTTTCAGCAATTATACATCACTATTCCACCAGAACTTCAGAAGTCTCTACTTTCTTACCAGGAACCACTCTTAAATTTCACAACCACTATCAGTTTTATCTATATTAATATGATGACAGCCAAACAGAGAGAAGACAGCTCTAAAAATATCAGTCCTCAACCTGCAATGACTTCTTTCTAATGTCAGATTATTCTAGTGACAGAGTAATGTCTTTGTTAGTAGTTAATTCTTAACATCCTGATGTTCTCACTGTCTTCACACTAAGTTACAATTTTGTTTTAATCAGACCAATTCCTGAGTATGTTAATAATTTAGTTTTAATGCAACATGAGACAGAAGAATAGGAATCTCCAGTTGCATTCATGGGTCAAGATGGATGGAGTTTGTTGCCTATTTTGCTGAAGATCTGTCAGCAGATTTACTCTTTGAGTCTTAATGTTTTTAGCTATGACTTGTTCTCCCTTTACCCTCGCTGAAATAATTTTGCAAAGGGACTGAGAGCAGCATTTTGCCTTAGATGACAAATTTTGTTATCAATTACACACAGAGCAACTAATGTGATTTCAGATAGATAAAAGAGAGCGAGTAACCAGTCTTAATGATTCTACACATAGGCACATAGGCAAATGGTAATTCTAAAACAAGCTAAATATCAAAAGAATCCATAGTGTACTTAGTTTTCCATACTTAACAGCATATTAACAGTTTCCTCTTAAATGTAGATTCCGGAATACATTTTTAGGTTAGGAAATATATGTCTAATTCATATTTCTTGTAAGGAATGCTAAGAATTTTTCTCTTAAACTACTTAGGGAAAGAGCAGCAGAGCATATTCCACTGATGGTTGACTCTTCTCTTAAAAGGGTCTCTTGAAGATACCTACAGACTCCAAATAGATACTCCCATTCCAGTCAGTACACGTTTGAATCAACTTACGTTTGTGATATGTAGTTTCTGAATGACATAGTCCGGGCACATTTTACTTTCATTGATTCTCACAATGATGTCCCCATATGTTGCAGAACTGTTCTCCATTGATGGCCAGTACTGGGCACACTTGTTCTTTGAAGAGATGAAGTTAGGTGAGCAGCATGACAGCAAAGTGGTAGAGAGCTTAGAGCTAGAAGAAAGTCTCATTTAAAATAGATGGCAACTAAATAATTTGAAATATCCAACAATTCAGGTCTTTGACCCAAAGTTTACACCCATGAAAATTAACTTGGAACATAAAGTGAAAAAAACCTCCTGTACACCAGTTAAAAATAATGAACAGCTACTGTTGCTGTTGCCTGAAGACTATAGAAAAAGGTACTTCTATGGCTTCCTTTTCAGTCTTCAGTGAGGAATGTTGCTTTTGCCTGTCCAAAACATGGGGATGCTGTAAATCTGCATGCCAACAATTTCATATTTAAGAGAGGTTAAAACAGCAGTCCCCCTTCTTTCTGGTGTACCTTGAGTAAGCAACAAGAACAAGCCAGAAGCACTCAACCTTTCAGTTAAAGGAAGGGCAAGGACAACTGATGAAAAAAATATTGTCTAGGATTTACTGAGGGCATTCCCAGAATATAAGAAGATAATAGACAGAAGAAAAATACAAATCACAGCTTTTATGATAGGTCTGAGAGGGACTGGAGTTCTACTTTGAGCCTGGATTTATTAGCTGTAATTTGGAAGCTCACTGTCTTCTACTTACAGCTGTGACTAAAGTGACATTTTCTGGTAATACTGGTTATTCCATAAGGCAACATTGTATTGGCAAGCTTTCCAGCATAGGCTCTGCCACAATAAGAGAACAGCAAAGAATGAAAACAAAGTCCTTCTAAGAAAATGTAGTTCACCACAGCACAGTAACCCATTCTGTTTTCAGACAAGAGGAGGATCGAAAGATGGATGGATGGAAGGATAGATGGGTATTTCTCACCCTCTTTCCTTCCTCACAGCGAGTCACCATGACTATAATTGTTGCCTTCTGTTCCCAGATCATTCTCCAGAAATCATCTGTGGTTTCATCCTTGGGGCCTAGGATGAGAAATATTAAGAGTTTTTCAAAACGCAGGTATATGAAAAAACACTTGCCTTCTTGACATGCTTAGCTATGCAGCCTGAAAACCTAACCAGAGATCACATAAATAACAGCCACTCACTTGATTTCAGTATGACAGCTGCCTTTAGGCCACAACGTTTTAAAAGTCTTGCGTATATATCTTTAAAGCATAGTTGTTAAGTCTGAAAAATTCTGGTGTAGTATCATGAGAATCTGTCTTTGAAGTACAATTTATTCATCCTCACAAAATATCCTAAACAAAAACTCATCAACAACTTTTCATATTAAATTAAAAAATGTCAGATTTGCATTTTTTCTTTAAATTTACTAGTAATTCTTTAGTACTCTAACCAAAAAAAAAAAAAAGAGAATAAAGAAAGCACACTCTTCTAAGGTTGAGATTACCTTGTGCAGCAATGTATTTTCTTGGTTCTTTGAAGCCCTGTAAAAAGTATAATGTTACCAACTTTTAGAAAGGAAGTATAAACAATTTAAAAGATTTGCAAATATGAAAATAAATTCAATACACAACAGTCTGATAATACAGAGTACATTACAAAGATGGAAAGAACTCAAATGGAAATCCTCAAAGGTGTTTGATGCATGAAACATGCAGACTGCAGAATTTCTTCAATAACACTAAGACTTAAGTAGAAGTCACTCACATCAATATAACTTGCATTGATATAGTCTGATCCTGGGTCTCCTGGGATCTCTGAGAGCTCAACACGGTTATGATCATCTGTTTCAATAATTTAAAACAAAATAATTATATTATCTCAAGGCACTGAGGAAACAAATATTTATAAACCATGCAAAAATTATAACAAATACTCACATGGAAGGATATCAATGTAACGGTTCTTGTTCTGATTATGGCTTTTTTTGGCCTCCTTTATTGAAAATTTAGTGAAAACTCTAGGAATACTCTGTGAAATACAATGTTTCTTTCATTAGGTTAGCATATATTTAAAATAGCTTCTATTAATAGATGCATATGGAAGAAAATCGATACTATGGAATCTGGAAGGTCACATTCTGTTTCGTGTGATACTACATATATTTCTTATATCTAAATTAAATATATTTCTTTTCCCTTAATATAAAAAATATATTTCTCCACAATTATGTATTATTTATATCCCCATGGTTATTTAGTAAGAGAGAGTATTAAAATATGCATTAAAAGGTACTTTAGAACGAGAAGTATTTAGACTTCATATTTTATACTTCTAGGAAAAAAAAAAAAAGTACCATCATCTTATCATGAGGAGAGCTTAGCAGCAAAATTAACTGAAGCCTATTTGACCTTAGATGAGAATTCACTCAATTTTCTAGATTCTTTTTAAAAATGGTTTATAACCAGTGCATATACTTCAGATATGCTCTTGAACAGAATTTTTCTGACCAACTGGATATAAATCTGTGGCATTTTTTTGGCCAATGACAAACCTGAAATTCATCCAAGAAAAGTCTTCCTTCATCAGCAATCTTTCTCTTGTATGTGTCCAGTAAGTGTTCCGAAGGTATCGGCTCTATGTTCAGAAGTTGCCTGTCATCATCTTTAACTGTGTAAATATGTTGAACATCTACTGTTACTGACTTTGAAAATATAAATAATATTTCAGTAACCATAATACTTGAATTGTCAGATAAAATAAAAAAAGGGTAAACCTTTTTATTTTAACTAAGCATGTTTATTTTTTCTAAGAAAAAAAATGGTGGTTCCTGAGCCAGGTGTAAGCAAACAGGCCCTGGAAATAACAGAACTTGTTCGGTTCTGCAGCCTACAAAAGTAAAAACATGTATTACCTACTTTTCTAACTTTTAAACAACTTATTCTCTGAGTTGCAATCATGTGTAATGCTACCTTTAATGATAAAGTAATGATTGAACAAATTTTAACATCTCTAACTAGATATTTATTCATTTTTCATTTGCATTTAGAAGATTTTTTTGTTAACAATCATGTGTCTGAGCAAATGGATTTGAATATCAACACAGTATTATTTCTCATTTAATGTACTTAATTTCTGTGGGCTAGAATGTCATCGATTATTTTCTTCTTGAAGCTTCCTGTTACTAACCAGGAATATATGAAGATACTCACCTGGAACAAGGTTCACGCCTTCAGAAGAGTTGCTGTAAGAAGGAAAAGCATCTGTAAAAGCTTTGACTAGTAAGACATATATATGATAATGAGATAAATAAAAGCAGTTATGTATGTGAACATCAAGATTGTTCATAACCAGCAGTCCGCATTACAAGCTTTCTGTGAAACGAGCACTACAAATGAGACTTAAAGGCCATACACAGAGGTTGTTGGGATCCTTGTCTTCCTAATCTAAGCACTATTGATAGGGAGAAAAAAGGAAACCACATCCAACAACTTTACCACTTGCATAATTTTGTCTGCAATGCTTGAAGCAAATATCTTTAATTTCTTCACTGGAATTACCGCTCAAACCATCTTTGTTTCTCTTCCTAAATAGCTGATAAAAAGCTAATACATACATAAAATATAACGAAATTAAGATTAAATGCTAAGTAGCCAAGAACAAGCCGGACTGTCTGGAGTAGTACAAGTGAAAATTAGTTTCGCTTCCCTAAGCATAGAAGTCTGCATCTGAGCAAGAGCAGTTCACTGTCTCCCTAAAGATGAAGAGCATGGCAGGAAGAGACAAGTCCCCAAATTCTGCTGTTGCCAGAGGACTGAAAGGTGTTTGAAGAAATTACCGTAACTTCTCTGTTTCTACCAGCAGAAAATGCCCCCTCACACATGGCACCACTTCTCTTCCAGCAATAAGCAGCAGTCAGCCTGGCTTTGCAGGGATCTCAGAGTTGCCAGGGAAGGCAATGATGTTTTATTGCTATCTACTGTCCAACAGAACATCTAAGGGATGACTATAATAAACAAAGCCTCCCTGTGATAGTGGTTTGGGTGAGCAAGCATTTGGAAGATATCCAAGAAAAGTATGTATTATTTTCATTACTTTTAACTTAAATTATGGAAGAAATGTTCTCCAGATATTTGTGAATATTTTTTCACAAAACTAGTGATAAAACATTTTGTTCTAGCAGATCAGTTCTTCTGTGTCCTGAGAAAGAGTATAGCAGAAAGATTTCAAATCTATTTCATTGTCTTTGCATTGCCAGACAAACCACAAAAGAAGTGAGTTTCTGTTGAAAGCATTAGAAGGTAAAAGGAGGTATTTTGTGTATTTTCCCAGTATTAATGAAATATCAAACTTGTAACATTTTTGCACTAGTCATTGGGAAATCTTGTGGAAAAACAGAAAGCCTCCCCCCATGCATATAAGAAAGGGAGAGAAACATGAAGCTTACCTAAGCTTTTTTTTGTGAAGATCATAGATTTTGTACAGAACCAGAAGTAAAGCAATTGATGTCACAATAATCAAGAATGCCAAGAATATAATCAGGGCTTTAGAATTATCTAGCAACACAAAAAGAACATATTTAGTGTTTCTCGAATACATAATTAATCATATTTTAAAATTACAATTTTTTCCTTTTTTTTTTTACATCTTTACACTCCTTAAAACCAGGGCTTACTGTTGGGCTTTCTGGGTTTTTTTTTGTCAGTTTGTTTTTGTTTGGTTTTCTTTGTAAAAGAATGAAACAATTATTGTTAAGCTCTCAGTTCCTCCTGATCTGGGAGTTGGGAATCCCTGATAAGTAACAGATGTTCAGCACGTGAAATGCAGAATCTGGACATAGGAAAAGAATCCTAAATTGAACAATTTAAGTTAGAGGAATGAACTTCTAGTTGCATTCAAATATTTCCTGAAGAAGCCACAGCTGTTTAGTAATTCTGAGGTACGGTCAATGACATGTCAACATGATCTGTTACATTAGTGCTAAATGAGGCTATTATCTTTTCAAACACATATTAACTATAAAAACATGTAGTTTGGAGTTTTAATTAGGAGCAATTGTAATGGAATTGACAATTGACACTATTACTGTATACCATGTTAAAGTCTACAAGTAAAAATGCTGCATATATATATATATATACTTACATCTGGTTCTTATACTCTTCTTTACTGGCTGCCCTCTATGATCTCCATTAGACACTAAGATCTGCATGCAGTGGGTGAAAATAATAAAGATGTTAAGATGTAATAAGCAAAATTTTCTGCATGTATTTTTTAAAAAAGTGAATCACAATGGATATTCAAAATACATCCATCTATTTCCAATTAATCAGTCTCATTGACAGCAGAATATATTGTGAATCTTTGTATAGCCATTTATAGTGCAGCTCAGGTTTACATTTAAGTTACAGCAAGATTTAGATCCAAAAATATATAGATAACCTTATATAAAAAAAAAGTTAGTGAAATAGGAGACACATTTTACAAAATCAAAATCAAATGTATCTCAATGAAAAAAAATCAGATGTATCTCTTATCAAATCAAAACCAAATCTCTCAAATCTGAAAAGTATCCATGCAGTATATAGTAAAACATCATTATTTTATTTGCTTTAACAGTAAATATACAAATAGTCAACTGAATTGGATGTTTTTAATACAAGTTCCTGTATAGGAAGTAATTCACAAAAGGTTAAATTATAGAAGAGAAAATAAACTTTTAAAGAAGCTGCTTTCTTGCAACATTAACTTTTGGCTACTTTAATTGGTGCTAAAATACTAAGTTTGTTTAGATGAGTTTTTATTTCATTATATTTATCCAATCTTTTAGGGTTCCTGAATAGAAATTCCTATCAGATCTAACAGGCACCTTGATGTTTGTATGTATGTCAAACATTTCACACTTGTGAAGAAAAATTAATCTTCTGATTAAACTTACAGATTTAATACTAAATGGTGGAGGATACTAACAGGATCGAATAGTAGTGATTTTAATAGTAATACTCTCCTGCTGCAAATCATCCAAAAGGGAAGGAGAAGAGCTTTCAGAATTATTGCAGACTGCAGGCCGAGTTTTTACTGAGTCTACTCCATCCCTCAAGAGAAACCTCTCCTGAAGATTCAGAGGACGGATCCCCATCTCCCACCCTCTGCTCTAAAAGGCCCATGCGTTCAGGCGAGTGGTGGTTTCTGAGTTTCGCAGCTGGGAAGAAAGCCATGTTAGGTGGCAACATCCAGCGGGATAGTAGAGAAAACAAGCAAAAAGCTTCTCAGTAGTGAAAGCCAGAAACCTAGTGAAGCAGTCAGGGATAAAAAACATCATTAAACCAAAATGCTTGCTGGGAAGGCTCCTCTTTATTCCCTAATTCAGTGTGCAGATAGAAGGGAATTGTGACATCCACCAACTCTCACAGGTGATCTCTTTTTTTATTTTTTTCTTGAACCTTCTATAACTTGACTCAGAATCCTTTATGACAAGTGAAGGTCATAAGGCTTTCTGTTTTCCAGTAAGAATTGGGCAAAATAAGTTCCAAGCCAATTTCTTCTATAAGGCAAGATGCTCACTGCAAGTGGTGTAATGAAATGTTTACAATGGTGCAGGGGTCTTATATTATGGGGGCAATGCAAGCACCTTTTGCTCCTACAGAAGCCCATCTTTCTCATCCAAATACAAAGCTTTCTCAGCAGAATCTGTTGGAAAAGTACTGAGAAAGCCTTGGCACAAACGCTTGACTACTTGTTTTCTGATACTGCATTTCCTCAGGAAGACACAGAGAAAAGAGGAAAAAATTGTGGAAAATGAGTGAAACTGGTTCCTAAGAGAAATAACACTCCATCATTCCTACTGATTACTCTCTTACCTAAAAACTTTACTAAAAGTAGCTATCAGGATATAAAAAATATTCCTACTGGCCACATTAAGGGAATCACACAAGACCACTGGCATTGCAAGCAACAAATGCCAAGAGGATGAAATGCCTGAAAGAAGGTACAATAGCAAGAGGCCTTCAGGAAAGTGAAGCTTGTAAATATATGATTATATATTTTGTATGGAAACAAGGACTTGCTTGTCAAAGGCTGATGTAAGGACATGTGAAAGGATCTGAACTGCTTTACACTAACTAGTCCCTGAAGCATTAAAAATCTTCAGTGAAAAATTCTGAACAATTTACTTCTGAACAATTATCTCAAGACTTAAATCCCATATTTATCCTCTGATTCAGATGCCAGTCACATATTCATTAAATGAAATGACTAAAATATCAATTATACTAGTTAAGAAATTATTTTAAAACTTACAGAAACCCCAAATTTCTCTATCCCACATACAAAAAATCTATTCCGCTTGTATTTTTCATGCTGTCAGCACATACATGGTATCTCACACAAGGGATTGATTAATAGGTTAGTCACATAGGCATTTTAATTATGAAGGAATAGTTACTTTATATCTATGGCCTGCAGATCCATAGATTAACTCCTCTGCCACCATATTTGCCCCTTTTTTCCCTAAAATCAAGTATAATGTGTTTAAAACAATGAAAATGCAGCAATGTTTTATATATTTAATTTAATTATTCTACTTACCGTAAAAGTATACTTTGTCAAGTACAAGAGATTTTCTTTTTTAAAATCACAATTATTGTATGTGCAGGCGTATGTTCCATCATTTTCCCAAGTCAATTCAAATATTGTTTTTGCTCCATACACTTTTTGACTTTTGCACTTAATTTGGACAGCATTATCAGCGATCAGTGTTGCACTAACATCCGTCACTTGCTCTGGTTCTGTCATAAAAGAAGTGTTAATGGTTCTATTCTCATTTCAAACCAATTATTTCAACAGCTGAATGTGTTGAAGTTTGTTATCTTTTCTCTTAACAATTTCATACATTTTCATCTTTTCAAAGTTTGGTCTCAATTTAATAAGATAAAAAAATACCGATTTTAAGCTAAACATAAGCTTATCTGAAGTGTAAAAGATGTGAAGTGGAACTGAAAAGGCTGGGAATATCAGAACGCTAATGGCAGTCACGCTGCAAAGATAGTATGATGGCAACTCTTGCATCTGACACACCACTTTCTCATTTGAGAAACATAGGACAACAGACAACAAGAGAACAAACAGATTTCCATGTGAGTGTATGTTTCAGAATTTCTTGAAATGAAATTTCCCACCAGGAGTTACCAGTATATTTTAATATTTGGAATAGTGTACTGTTGCTTAAAGCATCACATTGTCTTAAAGCTGGCCTAAAACCACAAAAACGTTCTAACTTTATAATGATAAATAATCTGTTAAGTCTATTCTGTGGTTTCTGACTCTAATTTTGTATGCTGTAGCAAATGAGTTTCGGACTGGGAGTACACCCCAAGGGACCTTTCACTGAGAACTTATAAAATCTTTCAGATAGCAAATAATCTGCATAAGGCAGCACCATTAGCCACATTTCAGTAGAACCACCACCATGCAAATTTCCCTCAAAATTACTTCAATTTGCAATCTAGCTTATCAAAAAGAAAAAAAAAAAATAGAAAAAAGTAACATTAGTTGCTTTTTTCTTCATACGCAAGGCTAAGATGTGTAAGGCTTTATGAGCAGATCAAACATTCCACGTGTGGAGTGGCAAGATATTTTACTTTGTTGATTGTGAAGTTATGATGTATCTACTCATTTCTATCCAAAGGGGAGATTTGTTAGACTTCTATTCTGTATACTACTGAAAGAACTGTGACAAGAGAAAGTGAACATTTCTTGAGGCAATGCATTTGTTGAAGATGAAAAAATATTTTATAAAAGGTAGGGTTTTTCTTTTTCCAAGGAGTTGTGCTTTACTGATACATTCTCTCGTTCAAGAAGCCATAAAACTCTTTCACTATCTGCTTGATCATGTTATCAACTGTTGTAACACCCAAAGAAGTTTTAATAAACACCATTAATTCATGAAGGCAAGCAACTTGTTATTTTCAAAAAAAATAAGGGAACTGAGGTTGATTTCCAGACCCATAAACTTGTACTGTGGGCTGCAATCTTCACTTGAATTATTAAAATATGAGTGGAGTCTCAAAAAGTAAGTGCTCCAAGATATAATATGCTCAAAACAGATTATCATAGAGAGAAATCATGATCGTGCTCAAATTAGGGCTGTCTAAAAATTTAATACAGTTGTCAATTTCTTTTGCAGTTGAGTCTCAGAAAAAAATGCTTTACATTACCAATAAATGAATTCATCAGCTGTCTAGATTTTTTTTCTTGGGGATTCAGGTGATAATTTTGATCCCTCTATTATTCTCGCTATAAACTAAAATTTGTTAGTGCAATGACTGAGAGTAATAGGGAGATTTCAATGTTTTCATGGATTTTCTATAAAGGTAGATACTAAGCCTCTGTATATTCCACAGAGGGATAGCATTCAATTTCAAAACAATAGTCTGCCAGAAGACCCTGTATCTCCCAAGGCTCTACAGAAGCACAATTAATGAAAACAGCAGTGGGATTTAATATTCCTATATACCCATTTCTGCATACTTCTCAGAAGTGCTAAAAGCAACAAAAATTTTAATTATTCCTGGTATTAGGTTGAAAAAAAAATCACCACTTTATCACTACATCACTAACACAAAAATAGTATTTTTATTTTCACTAAAAATGAAATCTTTTGCTTATTCAGTGCAATTAAAGGAAATAGTAATTTATCTTTCCAGGTATAAACCATCATAGTTTCCCTTTAGCTGTATCTCTATATTAGCTGAGTCTGGAGGTAGTAGAACTAGAGCTTAAAAAGTACTGGAAGAAATTTGATAAACATGTTTTCTGGGGCAAATTTGGTTTGGGGTTTGGTTTGTGTGTTTGGTTTTGTTTATTTTTTTCTCCAAGAAGGAATTAAAACAGTAGGAGGCTCTACATCTGAAGATTAAAAGGAAAAAAAAAAAAGAAAAATTAAAAAATCCAACACCCAATAAAATAGAAAGGACTGTGACTCTATTATGCCTTGGCTGCATCGGAAAAATATCTGCAAAGTTCATTGGGTTATTTTAGCTTTTCTTGTAGTATGCTTTTGAAAGCATAGCCCCAAAAAGGTGCAGAGACTTTTCTGAAAGCACATGAGTTGTCACACGTTTGGCTTTAACTTAATGTGGAGTCACAGAAGCTGACGGTGCATGTGTACATCCAAACTCACTGAAACCCAGTGTAGCCTGTGTAATGAAGGGCTGCTTTGAGCAAACAAGGAACTACAGAGCAGAAGGTACATTCTGCATATCTTTATATCTTTCACGCCACAAAGAAAAAAACAAATGTTTTTCATACGCTTCTTGTTTAATTTGAATATTTTCCTTCATTTGGACATAATGCTTTCTAAAATCTTATAAGGAATTTCAACTTAATGCAGACTTTTTTTTTTAATCTAGTATATATAAGAAGAACATTAATACTAAATGTAAAATGAAAAATAGATGAACATTAAATAATTTAAATAAAAATACTAATTATATTAGTATCAACAAAAGTCTTTTAATGTTAAGCAGCTCCTTGGCTAATAGTAATAATACCTATAAAATATAATGCAGTACAGTAAGAAAGTACATATTCCCCATGTTAGCATCAGCCTTTTTCGTAATAGTTAGCAAAGAGGAGACTTACTTGCTGAATGTGTTGTAAAGTTACATGTTTCAGTTTTTCCCATAAATATTCCGTTATTATATTTGCTCTTCGTACGTGGAGTAACAGATACAAAACCTTGTGTATAAGGTTCTAATTCACTGCAACTGAAGTCAGTCGAGGTGACAAATTCTGTCTCTTTAAGAAAAAATTAAAAATGAAATTAAATAATTAAATTTATGTTAGGAACATAGGAGGTCTTATATTTCATCAGAGCTACCTGAAATCACTGCCATGAGTACTTCTATTTTCATTAGCTTGTACTTGACTGATTTGTCTTGCTTATTTATGCTAGGGGAAGGCTCAGGAAGACAAAGAAATATATTTCCCAATCAAAAAGGTGGAAAGTTTAGGCTTTTCTCTATTTTGGTTGGTTTTTTTTTAACTTTCTAAGTCTGTCATTTAAATAAGTATAATTACAAAGTAATTATAAAGCTCATTGATATAGAAAGGCTAATCTTTTCTTCTATGTTCAGCTTGGGAAGGGGTTAGCAGATACATGTCAAAAGTTACTCTGCACACTGGGCAAGTCTGTTCTGGTAAGATGAGACAAATGTGTGCTTTTAATAGCGGCAAGCAGGACAGAAAGGAATTGCACAAGAAGCAAATGAGCAAAGCTACTACCCATACTGCAGCTGGGGCTTTGGTGACCTGGGGATATGGGGAACAATGGCCCTTCCACGTTTCCTTCTGGCTGCTTCAGATGTGACCTTCCTGTACCCCAGCATACTACCTCAGTCTCATACTCTGACCAAGCCAGACCAAACAACAGAAATTGGTGCATGGGACTGCTGCCCTCACGTAGTGGTCAAATTTTGAGCATGGAGAATAGGAGGGATGACTTCCGAGGAGCACAGGAGCATGACAACCTTTGGTTGCTGTGGCAGTTCAGGTTTACAAAGTATGCAGTGTATGAACAAAAACAATTAATTAATGCAGGACTAGCGTAAACCTGACATATATATCCTGGAATCATGTATCAACTCAAAACATCATTTTCCAGTCCTTGTTTTGAAGAAAAGCTGTCACTTGGAAAACCTGGTCCCAGTATAATGGATACAGACTTACCCATCTAAATGTAAGGTGACCTAAAACAGCGTATCTGAAAGGAGCGACCATTTAGTAGAAGAAAACTACCTGGCTTTACCTACCTAAACATATATATACGAACTGCCATATTTAGGACTCTTGACTTTTACATACATCGGTGTTACTCAGAAGGCAGATCCCTGCCTTCTCAGAGAGTATATTAACTAGCTATAGCAGCATTTTCTGAGATGGAGCGCACCAGTTTGAAGAGATTCCAATGTGGTTTGAGGCTGCCTCATGCGTGGTACTCTGTAAATGTTAAAACGTTCAATGAATTACTCAATACTGAAGAGGCATATACGTACTTGTGCCATTGCATGTCACCACATAATCATCTACAGGACCCTTTGAGATGTCGCTAGGTTTCCTCCATGTAACTGATACGTTTCTTGCACCACAAGAAACTGTAAGGTTTTCTGGTGCTTCTGGAGCTGTTGTAAAAGAAAAATAACAGGGAGGGAAGGAAATGTTTGAATTTAAATGAAAAATATTGATCAGTATACCTACTTAAATTTCACTGGATAATAAAGCAACGTACAATATTTTTCATTCACAGAAATTATACAGAAGTGTAAACTGAGTACATATAAAAGTATCATATTAGAGTAATTTCATAAATGTAATTAATTCAGGACACGGTGAATGCAACAATATCACATATTACTAAAATTGTCCAACACTTCCAAATGTTATACATTGTTTTGATTTCCTTATAATTCTAACAGACTATAAATATTTGGCCTGATTTTTTATTTGCAAGTTACTTGATTTAGGTTGATTTCCTTTTTAATTTAGAAAGAGAAAAAAAGAAAAAAAAAAAAGCTAAGTTATTTCCAAGGATAATGCCTTGGAAAACCACACATTTTTATCTGAATACATTTTTTGCAATTTTTCTATCATATCTTTCTTCAAATGAAGAATTTAATACTTGTTTTTAACTAGATCTGCACTTCATTCGGACTTCCTTACATTTGGCCATGTTCTCGCCCTCAAAGAAAATTAATCACAATCTCAAGAGAAGGAGAGGAAAGCATCAAACTGGAAGGCTGAGCCTGGGGCTAGAGCGGGAAGCAAAGTGTGACTGCAGCCAAGGACAATCACCGGGGCAGGAGATTGAGTGGGAGGAGCTGGAGGAGAGAATCTGAAAGTGGCTGAGCAAGCTGCTCAAAATATATCTTTAACCTCAGGAAGCAGAGATAGTGGGATTCATAGTAAGAGTTTCCAGAAAATATGCGGAACCTAAAGTAAAAATAGGCATTACACTTACAACCATAATCTGTTGCTATGGTGAAATTTTGGATGGCAACCTCCTTTCCAAAAAAGTGTACGGTGCAGAAGTACTCACGGTTGGGTGATAAATTGTTCAACTCTGTACAATTTTGATTTAATTCTGCAAAGACTGATGAATCTGTAGACACAAAAAAAGTTCTATCAATATTCTTCATGACTCCAAAAGTACACAGTACGATTTTAAATGGGATTTTTTCCTACTGTATTCAATGGAATTTGTGACAAACTGTCATACTATTCCAACAGAAAAGTGTACAAACTAATCTAATGATTAGGTCTTAGTTTCTTTTATACGAAATCAGTTAGCATAGATCTTGACTTTTCATCTGTAAAGCTCATATGATTTGACTTTCTAAGAAAATCATTTACCCACAGTAGTCAAAACATTTCATGGGAGTCTGGGAGAACCCTGGAGTGGCTGCTCAGCACTTCAGCTCCCTGAAACATGAACTCTCCAATCCCAGATGTTCCTCATACATTTTTCTTGGACACATGAGGACATCCAGCATTGATATTTTCCCTAGCACACTAGCTGCCTTTGAGTCAGTGTCTCCTCAGGCCAGTCACATCCAAGAGCAAAGAGCCTGGACTCTTGCCATCCAGGAGCCTGTAGAGCCAGCTGCCTGAGTAGTCTGCAAGGGATTAGCACAGACTGTAGGATTTCCAAATTCTCATCTCCTTTTCAAACCATCAAGCAGGATCCCAAAATCTCCAGAAGTCTGCCATTTGTGAATCTGATAAGCTCAGGAAATAAGCTCTCTGGGTTTGAACTTTCCCCAGATCTGCTGTGCATGGGGACAGTAGTCCCAACCTGGCAATCCCAGAAATTCTGAACAGCCTTTCCCTCAAACTGGCACAATTAA
This sequence comes from Baryphthengus martii, assembly GCA_013396935.1. Lineage (NCBI taxonomy): Eukaryota > Metazoa > Chordata > Aves > Coraciiformes > Momotidae > Baryphthengus > Baryphthengus martii. Next base: position 83,712 of record VWZK01037658.1, read on the forward strand.
TTTAAATCTGCCAGTCCCTATCAAAAGTCTACATCAATATTGCTTTTAAAGATAAATGAATAAACTTAAAAACTATCTCAGAAGTGTCTTACTTTTGCAGCTAACAGTCACATTAGCACAGGAAAATGAGTTTTTCCAACATAACTTTGCAGACGTGTCGGTTTTATTCTCAACTTCAAAAAGATTCTTGCTGTCATCTGAAAAGGATTAATATCATATGTCACTGTGACATTGGCTGTATTGATTCTTTAAATAACAATTTGTTCTTTTATATTTGTTTACTTGTTCTGCAATATGAAGATACAATTAGCATATGATAATATATAAAGAATTTAACATGAATGGAAAGTAAAAATAGCCTGCATGAAATAAAGATATTGCTGGTATTTAAATAATAAAGGAAATGTTTAACCCAACATTCTCTTCAGTGAAGAAAACATCCAGCAGAAATAGTATCTTTCAAATGCTGACTGGTCTTGTTATTGCTAACCATGCATATGGCCAACTTAGGTGAAGTTCCCTTTTTTCATTTACAATGAGAAAATGACATAGTTTTTTTTCACATCCTACTTTAAGAAAATACTAAAGAAGTTTTAAGGTGCAACTTCGAAATGAAAAATATCTTGCAAATCAAACACAAAGTCTGAAAACCTTCTGTCTGACTCTGAAGAGAGACAAGAATAGACTAAGAAATCCAGCAAAGCTGAATTACTGCATAAAAAATGAACCAACCAAACATAAAAAAAAAAAACAACAAAACCAACCCAAACCCCTCTATACCTACCAGGTGGAATAAGAATATAATAATCTGGGCAATTGTGATTTTTATCTCTAACTGTGTATCTCATGCATCTCTTGAGTTTTATTTTGTAGATGCTGGAATTCACAATTCTGATGTTGTTAGCCTCCAAAATAAGATATTCTCTGGTTTTTCTGAGATTTTTCAGTGTAACTTCAGCCATGTTATTCTCATCTTTTACAGTTCCTATGGTGTAGTTAATATGATCATCTATAAAAAAAAAATAGCAAACAATGATTTTATGACAATTTTTAAGAACCAACAAATGTTTTGCACACCCATCACTACATGCATTTTAAATATCAAAAATACAGCTAAAATAGCTGCTCCTTATTCTTTCTTTTGATTTATTTTTATTTGCCTAAAAAAAATAAATAGACAAAGCAGAAAATTTTCTTAGGAAAATATTCTTTTAAATATTTCCCTAGTTAGGAAAACAAAATAATTACAAATATGAACATTCCAGGTTTGTTTTAACTTAAAATGTCAGTTAAAAGTTAAATATTTTGTTTTGACACATTGAATCATTTGTTTGAACAGGAATTTCAGATTTTCTTATTCAAAGCATTTCATAACAATCTAGCAAATAATGATTATAGTCTGTTCCTGAAAATTAGAAAGGAGAGATCCATAATTCTTAAAAGAAATGAACCAATATCCAAACCATAGTTCGTTCTTTAGTTATGAATGGCGATTTGCAGCACGTGATTATCAGCATAATAGGGAGAAATTAGGGAGGGCCTAGTGGAATGAATGTAGGTTTCTTGCAGCCCTGATATCAACAGCCTAGTACAGGGAAATTTAAAAGAATTATAAATGGAGATGAGAAGACCAGAAATGTTCTGTATTTGCGTTCACTGATTTGGTCAAATTTCAAGACTGAGGAAAAATAAGGAATTTTATTCTCACCACAAGGCTCTTCAGTTGTCACTGTGGAAGCTTCTATAAGAAAAGAAAAAAAAAAAATAAGGTATAGCTCAGCAGGTTTGGGTTTTTTTCACAGAATATTGGAGGATGGTGACCAATACTGCCCAAACCTCTTCATTCAAAATATTCAATGCAAGTAATTTTATTTGCACTCCACTCACATTTGAAAAGGGGAAGAAAATGTCGACTATGTATAACTCCATTTTTAACTAGTAATTTTAGGGATCATGTGTCTTTCATCATTTTCCAATGACATCACTGACTACAAATCAAACTGGTTATTAATAACATTTCTGCATATAAAGTTACACAGGAAAATTCCAAAATTGCACATTCTCATAACAGTATGATAAATTATAGCAGCTTTCCAGGATACATACACTGTGGAACAGGCAACTGAACAGTATTGAATGTCACTAAAGAAACGAAATATACCTACTTTTTGCACAGCTACTCTACTACCTTTGAAAAGAGGTTTATGCAACTATACAGATCAGTTTACAAGTATTTTAACACTGAAATACCCAAAAGAAATTATGAGCTGGCATCTAGAAAATCTGTATGGAATCTTGAGTAAATCATTGCATCCTGAAAACAATTCCTTACAATATGCGAAGGCGTAAGTATTACCAAAAGAGATTGACTTTTTTTTTTGATTATTTTTTTTTCATAGAAGATAGGCCCTAGATTTGTATTCCTCCAGGCTGGTAGTCACCTGACTGAGTAGTGCCAGGTAGTTAAACTTAGAGTGTCTGGTGGAGAGTTACCAAGATGGTTAGGGGCAGATGTGCAAGTAAAAGCTAAGATCAGTCTGTCAGAGAGCTGACAGCAGCCTACAGCTACTCGAAGGGCAGTTACACAGATGATCAGTCCAAATCCTGGATGTACTTTGCTCAGGCACACACATACATTTTACTGACCTGAGTAATTTCTTACAGCCCTCTTGTAATAATAAGGTGTGTAAGTCCTTGCAATATTCTAATATTGCCCAAGAAAATGCTAATGCTGAGTGAAACAAAAGAGAAACCACTAGAAAATAAACACACAGATCTTGGATGCATTCATACTTCTTGCTGCTTCGGCAAATTTCTGTGAATATCAAGAGGAGTACTGACACATTAATTGACAGATTTACCCTCCTACTATGCTACTGTGTGGAAATAATTTCTATTTTTCACTTGCTTGACAAGTAGTAAATGTGGTATCTTTAATATTACTCAAACTATTAAGATTTCTAAAAAAAAACCCTTATGTTTAATGAAGTTGTATGATTAATTTGTGTGCTTAAGTTTGATAAAAGATTTCAAAACTAATTCTCTCATTTTAACATGTTTGCTGTGCTTGAAGTATCATAGTTGTAATAACTGTGTGCAAGTTTGTCACCGATTGTGTGAGTGGGGATGATCCCAGTGTTTGCTGGCATGCTGACTGGTGAGATGGTGCTGTGCAAGGATGTTGAATTGTAATAATCTGTAAGGAAATAAACAACATATCAGTATTAAAAAGAAAAATTCATTATTTTGTATGTCTATGTCATCAGAAATATCTTACACTACAGCTTTTCTCCATTTTTTTTTCTTCTATGACTCTCATACTTACTAAGGACTTTTGCAATGTACAATTTATTTTTTTTTTATCATTATTTAGGCATAATACAGGATGAAAACAAAAATAAAGGTGTTAATAAGTGTGATCTGGGAAAAAGTAAAACATTTTGCTATATTCTTATAGTAAAATACAATTATGAATAGTGCTTGTGCTCTTCCGGAAACTAGCACTCCAGTAGTGGTTGTTTGCCAGATCACATACCTTGCTTACTATATTACTTACTGTATCTCAGTATTTATCTCCCTGTCTATAAACCACATTTCTCTTTTCAGTCCATTCCTTTTGCTCTTTCTTTGGCCAAAGTGTTACTGAGAGAGGTCGGCATTTGGATATTACTCTGATGACTGCAAGACTTGGCCATCAGGTACCAAATCCTGGAAATAATCTTGATACGGCCACTATGCCAAATTGCAGATATCTTTTCTGTTTGATTAACCATAAGTTGAAAAAGGCTAACCAGAGGCTGAATTACTTAGTTTTCCCCTGCAGTTCAGAGAGCATCTAAAGGAAAAAGGCAAACCTGATGAAGCATTCTTGAAGGCAATGGGACTGAGTGTGGTGAGGGCAGCAGCGCTGCTGTGTGGTAGGTTGCTGAGTCCCGTGGCAGGGACAGAGCCTGCATGCGTGGAAAGGTATGTGCTGTCTGCAGGAGAGACACCTGTGGTAAGAGGTACAGCAGTTTCATTAATGCTTCAGAGGCTGCCCTGTCAAGGCAAGACACAAAGCTGCACACAAGACAGGGCTGATGTGCTGGAGCACTCTCATACCGAGGCACTGTGAATTGTTATTAAGCAAAGGCACATCAAAAACTTGAGGTGTTAGGGGGTCCAAGAGGTGTCAGATGAATTCTTTTTGATGATGACCGCACATCTTTCGTGCTAAATGCTGAATTTTAAAATATACTCAAATTCATGTCTCAAAACCAGACTTGTCTGCTATTCTTGCCTCTTAAGATAGCATATTTCATTTCATTGGGCTGAATGAAAAAGCATTACACACTTCATAAGATAACTATACACAGGAAAAGGAAATAGGAAATGATCAGAAAAAGACATCAAGAAATGATCAGAAAAAGACATCAATGCAGTTCTGTCATGTAAAGTTTCTTACCAGGTGTGGTCGTGGCTGATTCACCTCCTTTAAAAAAAAAAAAAAAAGAAAAAAAGAAATGGAAAGTCTTGATTAAACTTTCAAGGAATTAAACACAATCACAGGCCAAAAAATTTCTTTCCCAAGTATCAGCTGAGCTCTCCTCAGGCAATTACACATTCTTAAGTAAGATTTAGTGGCATGTAGCAACAGCCAGACACCCAAGACATCAAGCATATGGTATGTGGATGGATATTGTCCACAATAAAAAAAAAAAAAAAATCAGTTTTCCTTGAGCCAGGCCTCTGTGCTCGGCAGCCTAAGGGGTGGAGAGAGCATCGGAAATGCTGCGGTGGATGCCAGTTCAGCTGAAACAGAAGAGCAGCAATGCCACAGCCCCAAATTCTCTGTTGCCTTCAGTGGTGCCTGGAGGCAAGAGTGATGTGGAGCATGCAGGTGGAGGTGTTATAAAGGAAGGAGAGTTGGTGTTTGTCAGATTTTCATCTCCTGCTGCACAATGAGGGGAAAAAATATAATCAGGTGAGCAATGTGTGAAAGTGAGAAGATCATTGCAAGCAGAATGGCTGCCACCTGCTCTCTGAATCATACCTCTTACTCCAGCACTGGCAAAAAGTACACCTGCATATTGCTCTCCATGTCCTGCACAGGCTGTGCAATGCATTTACTTGAATTTATTGCAAGAGCATGGCTTGAGATCAGGTCTGCAAGACCACTAATTCCAAATTCCCACCAATTTGTCTGGGATGGCTTTGTGACAAAAGGATTTGATCATTCTTTAGCAAGGTGTGGGGGATGGACTGACTTCAGGTGCTTGAAAACACTAGCTGAAGGGGGTGAATTGATGTGCAACCTGCAAAAAATCAAAACTGACTAGGGTGTTTTTGTTTTGTGTTGTTGACCCAGGAAGAATCCTCTTCCCACAATTACCAGATATTGCTCTGGTGCCCAAGGAGCTCTGCACGAATAGCAGGAAAATGCCACTGTGGCAGCTCAGCATGAAGCTCTCATCTAAGAGTTCAAGGGGAAGGGGTGTCCATAAGGAAGACATGAACTCTTAACAACAACAACAACATGAACTCATAACAACAACATCTTATAGCTTGAATTCTAACTGCTTTCTTTGAAAAGCATGTGCCAAATCCTCACCTTTGATTTAATTAAAATAAAACCCCTAAATATGTCCTCATCACATTACCAAATTTTGCTGCAGTATAATTGGCCTCAGACAATATAGATCACCAGATTAACAGTGATGGAGTTAACCAGTGTATCATAGGAGTAGATGCTAGTTCAGCTAAAACAAAAGAGGAGCAATGACGCGGTCCTGAATCCACTGTTACCTTCAGCGGTGCCTGGAGGTGAGAGTGATGTGGAGCGTGCATGTGGAGGTGACACAGGGGAGGGAGAGCTGCCAGTTGCCAAATATTCATCTCCTGCTGCATAGTGGGGAAAAGATATCACCAGGTGAGCAATACATGAAGGTGAGATGTTCATCTATAGTAGAAAAAGACCAATGGTTTGAACAGCTTTCTCCAAACCATGTTTCTCAGGACAGATTTGATTGGGGGACACTTAAATGTTTTCATGTTTATCAATGTATTTTTCTACACCAAAAGCTAGAACCCTCAAAATCTTTCACATCATCACACAGGAGTGCATACAAGCATAACAATATCAACAGAGGTTGACCTATAGCTGAATGAAAAGTGATTTTACTGCTAAGAAGAGATACCAACACTAAATCTGTTGTCAAGATAATCTTCACTATACAAGACCTGTAAAAGCTGAGCCTTGGCATTTCTGAAATCCGTATACTTTCCCTAACACTAATTTTTAAATGGCAGCACCTTTCCTGGATCATCCTGCTGATATTTAAGCATCTCTCCAAATAACTCGTATCTCCAGGTTATAAATTACTTCCTGACTTGAGCTGGGAGCTATGATCTTTTCATACCTATAAAAACAAGCCTCATTTTTACACTCTACTTCGAAATCCTGACCCAAAATATTTTGTATTTGTGTAATGTAAAATTTCTGTTGCAGGAAAGAAAAAAATAAATGGCAATGGTTGGAACCAGGAGTTTGTTCTTATCACTATATTTTTTTTACTTGTTTTGATTAAAAGCATCTACTTTGACATTAGAATCCTGAAGTCCATCCTGAAACTATGTCTGTTCCCTCAAGACGTGTCTCTCTAACACAGCCCGCTATGCTTTCAGCAAGGAACAAACCCACTTGTTCACACATTCCTTGATGTGACTGTCCACAGACTTTCATTTGCCCATTTGACTCTTGCTTTCTCTCCCTTTTTCTACTAGTTCTTTCCCACTAATTCTTTTTCTTTTTTAAATGTGTGCTTTTCAGATAGTACTATGCAGGTGGACTTGGATATGAACAGACAGTGTGCACTTGCAGCCCAGAAGGCCAATCACATCCTATGCTGCATCAAAAGAAGCGTGGCCAGCAGGTTGAGAGAGGTGATTCTGCCACTTTGCTCTAGTAAGACCTCACCTCAAATATTGCGTCCAACTCTGGACCCCTCAACACAGGAAGGACATGGACCTGATGGAGCAGGTCCAGAGGAGGGCCACAAAAATGATTGGGGACTAGAATACCCCTCCTACAAAGACAGGCTGAGGGAGCTATCGTTGTTCAGCCTGGAGAAGGGAAGGCATTGGGGAGACCTAATAGCAACCTTCCAGTACCTGAAGGGGGCCTACAAGAAGGCTGGAGAAGGGCTGTTTACAAAGGCCTGTGGGATGAGGGGCAATGGTTTTAAATTAGGGAAGAGCAAATTGAGATTGGATGTTAGGAACAAGTTATTTACCACAAGGGTAGTGGAACAGTGGAACAGATTGCCCAGGGAAGTAGTTGAGGCCCCATCCCTGGAGATACTCAAGGTCAGGCTCGACAAGGCTCTGAATGACCTGATCTAATTGAGGATGACCCTGCTTACTGCAGAGAGGTTGGACTAGATGATCTTTAGAGGTCCTTTCCAACCCAAACCATTCTACGATTCTATGATTCTACTTCACTGACTATAATTTCTCTGTTACTTCAGTTTCCCTACATGGTACTGCACAACTGTTGTAGCTCTACTCTTGAAAATAAACTCCTTCAACCTTTAAAGTAAAAATTCAGGTTTATGTGAAAAACTGCAGTACTTATGAGAGATACATGTTGTGTTGCCCTGTTCATGTGTCAGCATTAAAACTATGTCTGTCATCCCTGACACAGAAGCTCAACATAGGCAGATCTCCCAGTACTCCAAGGATTTTCTCCTCATTGACCTCCCAAACACCATTACGTACTGGCTGCCCAATAGCCACCATGGATTCTGCATCCTGTATGGACAGTTCAGAAGACCAACAACAACCATTAAAAAACATGACCAGTGATGACAAAGTCAGCTTTGGAGAGAGAGCAATCTTATGTATGCTCAGAACTGTCATGAAATATGTACAATTCATGATATAAAAATGAACATAAACACAAGCTAAAATCCTGTACTTCTCTAGTAAACAGTTAAACTTTTGTGGACTGCACATTATTCAAGATCTCTTCCTACAAATTAAAATTTGGAAAAAACCTAGTAGTCTGATATTTTAAAAAAAATTATCAACAGTAGTCACATGAAACTCAGTTGAAATTTTTAACACAGAGCTAGCTACTTCATTCCCTATAGAAATGGAGAGGAGTGTAGTCTAAAATCTGGTCCATGATATTAGGATATGGGCCTGCTTATAGTTTGTCTGAAATCTTACAAAATTATCAAAATAAAACTGCTTTTAATTGTAAAAATATTATCTATAAGACATGTAGTAGAGCAACGAGAGACTGAATAACATGAGTTTAGAAGCCACTATGTTAAGAGTTCTAGTATATTAACTCATTCATATTTATGTATCTCCATTGAAATACAGGACCATGTATTCTCAGAGCTATAGAATGTTAGAATATGAAGCTTTCTAACCTGAAAAACGTTACAGATGAGAAACAAAAATACAGATTGCCTTTTCAACTATTGATGTATCTTCAGTATCTGGCTCATAAGCTTGACACAGAGTTGTAGTTCTCATTGTCTCATTTACTTCCTTCAGACTCCTGTGAATGTAATTTTCCCCATTCTCTCCCTTTGTCAAGCTTGGAATACTGCTGCTAGCTTAAAAATAGCATGAGGTTTATTGCTCATTCATGGCAACAGGTGCTAAATGTTACACACTATCATAGAACTCCAGGTTGGAACCTTAACAGACCACCTAGTCTGACTGCCCTGCTCAGACCAGTATCAACTAGAGCAGTTCAGTTCTTAAAATTGTTTGGGAAATAGTAGTTCTAGATTGTCCTTTTTTTTCCCTCCAAATAAGCACTGTCATTTTGATAGAATTTCATGGCAGTTTTATGTCTTTCTAAGCATTTTAAAGGTCTCCTGCTCTTCTATTCTATGATTTATTATAGCAATGGACTAGGATGCAGTTGAAAATAATTCAATAGGTGGCACCAGAACACTAAAAAAAATCCTATCAAACAACAAAGCAGATACATTTCCCCATGTAACCTTATTGAGAGATACTACATAAACTAAAGGAAAATAAAGAAGGATTTCAACACACCAGATTGCGTTACTCCAATATTGATAGGCATACTGCTACAATTAATTTATTTTTCCCAAAAATGTTCCACAGGTAACAAATATGACTGAGCTAGCCTTGGGCTAACAAAATTAACTTCAGAGTCAAAACTGTTTGCTCAAGTTTATATTCTAAAACAAAAGTCTGGAATCTTGAAGACTGAAATCTAAGAATATCTTTACAATTTAATAAGGATGTTCAACCCCCCCAAAACATGCTGTGTGGTATTAAAGCCTTATGATTATCAAACTAAGCAAGTTGGTCTGGGTTTAAACAAGAACTGTATCAACCTTTTTCTCAAATATTAAGCTGCATCAAGCCATAAGACATTTTTAAGATCAAATATATAGGATAGGCTCAGATAGCCTACACGGATTAATTAAAGCACACAAAAAGTTCGTACTACTGAAGGAACTTTTCTAAGCTTCCCTTTCCCTTTTCTTGATTTGGCCACCAGTTGGGTCCTGCTGACTTAACTGAAAGATCTGCAACCCATCAGTAATATTTGAGCAGATGTAGCCTTAATCAGGTGTCCTGAAAAAAGATAAAACCAGCACATCCCCTGGGTAGATGGGACCTTGGCTAATAAGTTTCATTCACTTTCTTCTCTGGCTGTCAGTTGGCAGAGTGTAGCTGCTGCTTGGAAGAAAAGCTTTACATGGAATGACAGACTGTCAATGAAATACACCTTAAACAGATGAGCTGACCACTCTTTCTCCTGAAAGCTGAAAGACATACAGGCCATGAGAGTGAAACATGGGACTACCATATTTTGAAGAAACCTTTCTATTTTCAACAAGAAGAGAAACTGCAAAAACTGTGGAAGAGACTAGGCCACAAAAAATAGCCAAGCACTTCAAACCTCAAGGACAGCAGGCTGTACAGGTCACATCTGGAGGTACAGGAGCTGCTATATTGCTGCTGCAGTAGTGACAGCGCTCACTGCACTGAACTGTGGTGGCACCCATGTAAAAAATTAATGCTCACTGCTGTCCTCTTAGGAAAGACAAATTAAACTGAAAATGCTTTCCACTTGGCAGGACCAAGCGACTCAACAGAAGACAACTCAGACCTAGAATATCTTAAAAGACACTGTAAGTTAGTCCAGGGTCTGATCTTCTTGAGCAGAAGGAAGCACTAGCACACATTTCCTGTGTGCATGTGCTATTAAAGGAAACTCCAGCTGATAAGATGGAGCTACTGTTGAATCTGCATGAAGAACCTAAAAACATTGTCATGTTTATATGGGCAAAAATACATGAGCTGATGAGAGGAAACATGCCTTTTAAATCCATTCTGCTGCTTAATTTGCACAGTGGGTAAAATGGACCTGGTTTTGTATTTCCTGCTGGGCTGGGCAGGGGACTGCGCTTGCATGCTGGTAGTTCAGGCTGTCCCCTCTGAGCACCAGAGCGCTGCCGCATTGCATTCCTTGATGAACTCAGCATACAGCAATGTGGAAGGGAGGATGCCTTTCTGCTAATAGTGCATTTGATATTTTATCTAGCATGGTACCATACCAGCTGGCTTTTCACATCCAGCTGCACTCCATGTGTCTTTGCCAGACCTGGGAGGGGTCAGAGGAAGTAATCCTTCCTCTCAGTCTTGTGTCTGCACAACCACTGGCAGCAGGGGTTTTCTGCTAGGAAAAATGCTTAGTGATTCTGCAGAGCTGCTGCCCTTTTCCCAGGGTCTCTCCACCCTTTGACATATTGGACAGACCCCAGCAACCCCCATCGAGCAGCACTTCACAGAAGCAGCCAGTGTACATCCAGATTCTGTCTTCCTTCTTTCTACAGCAGAACGGCACTGCTTCAGCAGGGTCAGGGCTCTTCGCATCTGCACAGAAAGCAACAGGATGTGGTCTACTTGTTCAAATGGAGTAAATCTCTTTGAGGGGGTCTTCTAGCAAACAGCACAGACATTAGTCAGCTTCACTGCAAGCCAATACTAAATTGCAAAAAAAGAACAGTTCCTGGTAGGAGGTGAGGGGTGAATAAGGCAAGGAGCCTTACAAAATGCTGCCAGCCTCCCTTCTTTGATTTATTTTTAAACGTCAAGTAGGCTAGGATGTAATTCACACCTACTTTAAAGCTCCCTTGTGCTGACAGAACCAGCTAAAGGGATCTTAAAGTAAGTGAGCATCAGGACCAGAGATGTTACTGCTTCCTTTTGCTGCAAATATGAAATAAAAGGGATTCATTGCTACTCTATACATAAATCTGGGCAGACCTATGAATAGGCTAGCAGGCACTTAAATACCTGAGTAACTCTGTACCACAGAGGACCCCTCAATGTTGTACATAGGATCAAGTATGCTGAAGCGCTTTCATAATCACAGACATTTTATTCTTTATCACTAACTCTGCAAAAGAAAAAAAAAAACCAACAACAACAAAAAAAAACCCACAACAAAAAAAGCCTGTTCCTAGTTTCTGGTCAAACTGCTGCTTTTTGAAAATTGATTAAAAGATTGCTCACAATAAAAGAAGTTCACAATAAAAATATGTGAAATTTTGCATTACAAACCCAAATTATTCACTTGAGTTTAATATGTTGAAATATCTCAGTTACCTGAAAAGTGAGGGTTCTAATAAAAATGTCTACACTTTTGATCGTTGAAGATGCAGCACAAAATCACTTCAAAGTAATCCATAATCTAATTGGTAAAAATATTCCTACAGCAATCATAGGAATGCTATACATTTACTGTAGCTGAGAATTAAAATTAAATAAATATTAGAATTTCTGTTCCCAAAGGCAATATTTACAATATTTATTTTCAACAGAAATTAGGGACAAAAAGTCAACACTGTAAATTTTCATCTAACAGAAATTCTAAAATGTTTTCATTGAGAAATGCCAAATATTTCCTTTTGGTAACAGGTTGTAACTTGCATTCTGACTCTTCAGAATTATAATTAAAATAGTTTCCATTTGAATTTCTCAAAATATTTCTTTTTACACAAGTTCGTTAATAATTTACCCCAATAGTGGCTCCTTAACATGCTGCAATCATTGCCTAAGAGCCTGATCCACCCAGAATGGCAATTGTCTCTCTCCTCTTCAATTTCAGAGTCAACTATAAGCATTAGCAGCATTTACAGTATTGGAGAAGGCAAAAAATTCAAACTAACGGGCAATCAGATATAAGGACAGCAGCCAGGAGAAAGAGATGGAATTAAGAAGAACTTATAGCTGGCAGATACGAGGAAGAATGCAATGTTGCAGGTTCAGAAAAGAGGAGGAAATACAAATTTCAAAGTTTGCCAACATTTAGCAGCTGAAAAAAATTAGTACCAGGCATAACTTCTGCTAACATACAGAGCTTGTCTTAAGGAAAGGATAAGAAGAAAATCACAAGAAAAATACTGATTTTTTTTTTTTTTCCACTTAACTAACCTGAAATTAAATGAAATCATAGAATCATAGAATTGTTAAGGTTGGAAAAGTCCTCCAATCTCTGCACTTGTTTTTGCCAAATTGTTTAATCTAATACTTTAACTGTTTGAGCTAATGTTTACCAATATCATATGTGGTAGTACTTTCCTGTATCACTTATATTACAGGTAGAGCAAACAATTACAAGAGACCCATTTTTAAAGTATAAAATAGTAGACCAAATGGAAAAAAACCCATACTAACAAACATCCACATAAGAAGAGCCCTAGGCAAATACAATTTAAAAAAAAACAAAAAAATTGAAAAAATTTGACAAGGACTTGAAGAAGGTACCACCATAAACACTGAGTTAATAGTCAGCTGTAGCTACCACTCCCCTGCACTTACCTAAGGGAGACAGGCAGCGACCAGGAAGTCGTTTGTGACCACAACAGTGAGAAAGAAGTTGAGGTAAGAGTGGCAGAAATATTTCTGACCATTTAAAAAAAAAAAAAGACTTTTCTAATTCTGATTATGCAAAACAAAAGTAAGAGTTTAATTTTTCCTGAGAAATAAATAAAAATGCAGAGAAAACCATAAATTTCTCTCAAGAAATATTAATTTCATGGAAACAACATTTGTTACCAATGATATCTAGAATTTCTCAAAACCATAAACCTGAAGTAGAAAAAAAAAATAAACCCAACAATTCAAATACTTTTTTTCCATTAACTATGAGCTCTTGCAAACTTAAAATAAATATCCAGGAATATTGTGTATTTAGCAGAACAAAGGCATTTCTATCAATTGCCTTGCACTTTAAATGACATCCTTAGTCTTCACAGGAGAACTTTAACTACAGTAACCCACTTGTACAACTACAGCTAACGACATCTTTGCTGCTTTGTGGTTTCTCTCATGCTGTTTACTTCTGTTTTTCTTCTACAGAACTCTACTCAAAAGGAAGAGGGTGCAGCATACTGTGGTTTAGAGCTTAAGTACTTCCAAATGGTGAAACTGAGTTACCATAGCACCCACATGCTCAAGCAATCAGACCTATCTTAGAGCTAAACCACAACTTCTCTAGCACAGTTCTGAAATTTCCCTATTAAATTCCTTTTCATCAAATTTGCATTTGTAATTATTTTTAGTTGTACAGGTTCATTATTATGATACAGTGGGTGGTGGCAATCTTTGGGATACAGACCAGGCTGTTTTGCAGGGAGTGTTTGTCACCGTGTGAATTGGCTGCTAGAGGGGAGAATATTAAACCCTAATATAACAGTTACTTCAAGTATGAAACAGTGGCTACTGTGAACAGCCATTAAGAAACACCTGTACATGAGGAATGGATGGTTGGCTATGATACTTGCTTGGCAATTTTGTGCTACATAAAAAAGAAAAACTTACAATGCTTGCTTTGCCTTTTGTATATTTTCACTAGTGCCGTACGTATAAAGTCAAGAGCCAGACTCAACATTGGTATTGTGCTTGTCTATTGTCAGTCCCTAACTCTAGTTATGACTTTTCTAGCCCTGATGTACCTTCCTTGATTTTCCTCTCCCACATCTACCAAGAGCAGCAAGAAACACTTGCTCCATATTGTTCTGCTTAATAACACCAACAGGCAGAATTTGCTGGCTTTTCTGAATGCCTATTGTTTATGGCAAGCAGGAGGAGGAAAGAACATGCAATAGTACACTGTCCTCTCAATTCCTACTCCCATGTTTTTGCACTTGATGACTCTATTAGTTCTGGGGAGCTATTGAGCATAGCTGAAGGCAATTCAGTTTTCAGAAGTTTCGACCACGAAAGGAGGCTGCAGCCACGAACTCACTGCCTATTGGTGAGAGTGCGAGGTAGGGGCAAACTTCTTAATCTCAGACTATCTCATTGGATCACAGTTTATTTGAATATCTGACTCGCTTCTCTATCTACCTCTGAGTTCTTCAAGTTAAAAGCATTATCTGGTATTGTAGATCTCTTCCTGACTGCACATTATATTTCACATAATTTTGCCAGTAATGGAAAAAAGAAGCTTGTAAATATTTCTCTAAATTATCTTTAATGAGTTTAAACATAAAACCATAAACAGTTTAGTATTGTACAAATAGCAGCATTATAGAAATGGATAATATAAAGCCTGTTGAAATCAGGAGTATCTTCTGTTTGGCAGAGATCTATTAGCATGAAGTCCTTGGATCAACAGCTCTGTACCTACTGGGAGCATTATGTCAGCAGGGACTCTAATCAGTAAGTTTTCAAAAAGATGGAACTAGTTATTTTTAGTAAGAAATTAATATTTCTTTCAAGAAATTACACCTGTCTCTTAATTTTCCTCTAGTCCATTGCTACGTTAAAGACACACAAAAAAAAATAGATAACTGGCCTGGAGAAGCTCAGGAAGGAGTGGAGATGATAGAGATAAATAGTTGATATTCAGGTGCTCTGAACATCACAGTATCGAGGTTGGAAAGGACCTCAAGGATCATCTAGTCCAACCATTTAAGCTAAAGAAATACAGTTTAAATGATATGGCCCAGCATCCTGTCAAGCTGAGCCTTAAAACTGTCTAAAGCTGAGGAATCCACTGCTTCCCTTGGAAGATTATTCCAATGTCTAATTGCTCCCACAGTGCAAAATATTCCTCTGGAGTCCAATCATAATCTCCCCAGGAGCAACATGTATCCATCCACACCTATGTTTCTGACATCACCTGAATTTGCAAATATGTAGCTTTCCAACAAAATAGGATCAAAGCACAATCAAAAATGTAAAGAAAACACATAAACTTTGGAAAGAAACTATAACAATTCCTTTAAACTCATTTTTTTATAACCTTAGATGCACATTGTATTCTGAACAGTAAATTTTTAAATTGAATTCTGATTTTTCAAGGTGAAGTTGCTTCTCCTTAATTTAATTTTATTTATGATGTAGAAATATCACTATTCCTCAATTCCAACCATAACTCCTCATGTTATAAGTCGTGTTACAACTTATTCCTGGAAAGGTTTCAGCCAGACAAAATGGAGAAAATAAAGGAAGATTTTTGGTGTTGCAAAGGGAATATTAAAATGAAAAAACAAACAAACAAACAAAAAAAAAAACAAGAAAAAAAACTTGAGATAAGCATTCATCAATTTTTAGAAAAAGTCTATGCTACAAACAGGATCCCCAAAATAACAATCTTGTGCTTTTGCAAATTCACCCTTTTACTATCACAAATGGCTAGTCTCTAACAAACCACTTGTTCATGTGAGAATGGCTTGAGAACAGTTTTGAGGAGAAGGACTTGGGCGTGCTGGTTGATGAAAAGCTCAATATGAGCCGGCAGTGTGCTCTTGCAGCCCAGAAGGCCAACTGTACCCCAGGCTGCATCAAAAGAAGTGTGGCCTGCAGTTTGAGGGAGGTGATCCTCATCATCTACTCTGCTTTCACGAGATCCCACCTGGAGTAATGTGTACAATTATGGAGCTGCCAACATAAGAAGGACATCGACCTGTTGGAGAGGGTCCAGAGGAGGGCCACGAAGAAGATCAGAGTGGTGGAGCACCTCTCCTATGGGGATAGGCTGCAAGAGCTGGGTCTGCCCAGCCTAGAGAATAGGAAGCTCTAGGGTGACATTATAGCAGTCTTCCAGTACCTGAAGGGGGCCTACAAGAAAGCTGGGGAAGGGCTTTTTACAAGAGATTGTAGTGATAAGATGAGGGGAAGCATATTTAAGCTAGAAGAGGGTAGATTTAGATTACATATGAGAAGGAAATTCTTTACAGTGAGGGTGGTGAGACACTAGAACAGGCTGCCCAGGGAAGCTGTGGATGCCCCCTCCCTGGAAGTGTTCAAGGCCAGGTTGGATGAGGCCTTTGAGCAACCTGGTCTAGTGGGAGCTGTCCCTGCCCTTGGCAGGGGGACTGGAACTAGATGATCTTTAAGGTCCCTTCCAACCCAAACCAGTCAATGATTCTATGATTCTGTGATTCGATTTTAATGCATTGAAGAATTTTTTTAAAGAAAAAAAGACACATAAAAGTATCACAGGAGCACCATGGCTTCACCTTGGCTGAGGCCTGAGGGCAGGGCAAGCAGAGCTGAGTGGTACCAACCACCCTCATTGCAGTAAGACCAGATTGTGATGAACTACAGAGCAACAACCCACCAGAGAGCTGCAAAGGTGTAGTGGGGTGTTCCTGAGGGCTGCTCTGACACTGACAGCACCTGGCTATCAAGGTAGGTGATAGCAGGCAGCGGCTGGGGACAGAAGCAGCCCAGAGCCCCACAAGTCTCTCCAGGGCTGCAGTCACAGAATACCTCTGGTTTAGTGACACAGATTAACGCTTGGTACTAGCTGTGCTATTCTCACAGGACAGTTCTTCCCCTCACCAAGGTGAAGCTCCCAGTAATTCAGTATTGTTGCAAAACCCACGTGTTTCAGATAGTGCCTTGAATACAAAATTTCTCACACTTGCACGAGATGCCAAGTGACTCATACGACTGGTGATCTGAGGACTGCAGTGATGTTTGCTGCTCCTGAAGCATTCCTATTACAGAACCCAAAGCTGAGGGAAGTCAGCAGCTGTCTTTGATGGGAACAGGTCTTAAGGTTCAGATGAGGACATTGGAGTCAGAGTGAGGATTTGACTTTACCTGCTCACAAGAATGACATGACTGCTTCATTGTATTCTCTGATGATTGTGCAGTTCAGGCTTAAAGAAAACTATCTGCTCTATTCCACCAAAGAGTAATGTGCATACCACTGCTCTGTACCTCCAGTGCATAGCACTAGGTTTTACTCTGCTCAGTTACTGCACAGCTGACTGCACAGCTTCAGCCTTTCAAAGATCCTTAACTACAGCAAAAAGGCACAAATCCGAATAAAGATATAGAATAAAAAAAAAAATCATTTTCCAGTGATCTGTCATTTCTATTTCTACAGCTTCTTGCTCCAAGCTTAACAGGACCCTTAGCACTCCCTGTGTTCCACGAGCCGAAGTCCCAGCCTCACATCTCCAAGCAGCAATGCTCTAAACTATCCTGCTAGTCTCAGTCATGTCCTGTGACCCAGATTTCTTCCAGCATGAAGAGAAGATCCTAACCAACACTGGCTGATAGACATCTAACTTCTGTTTCTTAGAAGGATATAGAGTACAGAGGGAAAAAATCAGCCAGCTCAGTGGAGAACTGTTCCCATATCAACTCTGCCGGCTGGGCAGCTTCCTCACCCTCCTGGGGCTGCCAGCTGTAGCCAGCAGACTCTTTGTTTCAAAGGAGACTGATTTTACTTGGTTGCTATTGTGACTTTTTCTTTTATCCTCCAGACATTCAAGCCAGAAATGATTGGAACTGAATATCATTTAACAAATGTGGTACTGAATAACATTTTTCTTGTTCATAAAATACTGTGACAAACAGTATTCAGTGATCAACAGCTAAATCAACTGTATACTTGTTAGGGCACAATTTAAAACACAGTAAAATATACACACAAAATGTTGATAGGAAGCATCATATAAGGGTCAGATTCTACCACCATTTTTCATGCAAAGATAGTTTGAAAAATAAATCATTCAGTGAAGCATATCGATATCCTTTAGAGAAACTCCCTATTAAAAATTATGTATATGTTTCCTATGCAAACTAAAATTGAATCATTCATTTTTAATTGAAACCCCAAAATTGCCAGTATTTAATTTACTCAAAGTTTCCTGTATTTGATGTATAGCTTGAAATCCATCTTGTACTCAGCCAGCTTGAGAAAAGTTGTGACTGCGACCAAGTCCTACCCATGGATTCCAAAATTTTCTACTGTGTGAGTGGTTGCACATACTCTCCGTCTCTGTGCCTCTGTAACATCACGTGCAAAGATGAGATAATGGCACTATGCTACTAAACTGGCATATTGCAATTAGATATTAATTTAAAATTATGAAGTTTACAGAGAAGGGATCTGAAAATGCTATTTAAAAAAAATACTCTCACATCCGTCTGATTACATAAACAGGAACTGTTGTAGGGCTGTAGAGAAACTCCTAGAACTCAAGCTCCCCAGAATACCATGCACGAACATACAAAAGCCTCTCGCTATCTCAAAATCTGGGTTGCAAAACCTAGGCTCTGCCCCTTCAGGGAAGTCGAACCAGTGCGATCAAGAAGGGACCTCTACTTCATACCATGCGAGAAACAATGATGAACAGATTTCAGAGGAGAGCTGAGCATGTACAACTTCTCCTGAATTCATTAAAAACTTTGAGTGAAAGTGGTCACTCAATCCCCTCCCTTCTTTATTTTTCTTTTGAACAGCCAGGTCTCCAGTTTTACTGCCCAACTCTAGGCAATTATTTACATTTTAAATGTGTCCTTTTTTTTCCTCTTTCTCTGTTTGCCATTGTCATTATAACTAACTTGAGATGTGAGCCCTGACTTTAATAACAATCTAACAATCACAAGCAAAAAGAAAGGAAAACAATTTGCCTGATTTTGCTTTAAATCCTGTGCTGACCATTCTTTTCTAAAAGACAGTGCTTGCTGAACATTTCAGGAGATGAAAATAAAGGCTCAGAATGGAAGAACTCCACTATGCTCACAGAGATTGTGGTGCCCTAAATTCTATCAGAGGACCTGCGAAATGTAAAACTGACATTCCTCAGGATTTGAAAAAGACTAATTTCAGTATTGTCTTAAATAATTCAAGGCAAAAAGAAAATAAAGAGTCTATGCTTCCATCTTGTCTCTGTGGCAAGCAACTTTCATTAGCATTTCATAAATATTTTTCCCATATTTATTAATATTTTTAAATTAAAAAATTGTAACTGAGCAGTCTGGGAAAGAAAAGTAAAATCAAGATACTACATAAAGACGCTAGACAAGAATTTATTTAGGAAAACAATTTTATGGACCTTTCAGAGTATAGGGACTCAGGGAAAGCCCTCAGGTCAGAGCTAAGAGAACATCCAATTTCATGCTCCAAATAATTTTACACTCTTTATATAGGCACAGCAATGAACAAGCCAGGAAATTCAGCAGACCTGTAAACATTTGTGATGTCTAATAATAAGAAAGATGTATATAGTAGCATTACACATCTTATGACAATAGCAAGAAAACTCCCACTTGGGAGTGGGAGGTCAGAAACCCAATTTTAGCTGTAAAATAAGTATCAGTTTGTAAACACACATGCACAAAAACGTAGCAGATTGGAAGTAGCATATATGATGTCTTCTGTGAGGACAGATGGAAAAGTTGAAGCAGAAAGAAACAGTCAGTGCAAAAGCGGGTAAGATTTTACCTTTTGAAGTCTATGCTTTAACAGTATTTGGTTGAAACGCTGATGAATTTACGACCATGTGACTTGGTAAAATCAACTACTCTTTCATTTTTATCTAAGGGAATATATCAGAATTTTTTCAATTGTGTAGATTAAGACACTTGGAGATATTATTTAACACCTATACAGCATTTCATACATATGTTGACCAAATTTGACAATATGAACAAATAAAAAAAAAACAAACAGAAAGTCCTGGTAGGTGTTCAAGAAAGCACTTCTGCACACAAATTCATCTTTGACTTCAATCGGAATTAAGCCTGTAATTTGAATCATTTTAGATGTTCTGAGTCAGGACTGCTACAGAATTCAGCGTGTAAGCATCTAACAGATCCCTAATATCAACCCAGCAACAAAAACAAACAGGGAGTGAGGACTGACAGCACTCAATTCAGTATTCAGCTTTACTGGCTTGGAAAGGCACCTGAGCATTTTCTCTGCCTGCCTCTTGGTACATATAAACCAGCTCCCGTATGTCCATGGACTGCTCTGCATCAATATGTATGCTGTTGGGGTACTTAAATAAACTCAACTATGACTAAAACCCTGTTCAATCTACAGCATCCACAGCCAAAATCTGTGCTGGTCTGTCTGTTTCTATAACATATTTATCAGCAGTCCTGGTTAACAGGAGAGGTCCTGGAGGACTGGAAGCTTGCCAATGTGACACCCATCTTCAAGAATGGCCAGAAGGAGGATCCAGGGAACTACAGGCCTGTCAGCCTGACCTTGGTGTCAGGGAAGATTATGGAGCGGCTCATCTTCGGTGCGCTCACATGGCAAGTTCAGGACAACCAGGGGATCAGGCCCAGCCAATATGGGTGTACAAAGGGCAGGTCCTGCTTGACCAACCCGATCTCCTTCTCTGACCAGGTGACCCTCCTAGTGGATGAGGGAAAGGCTGTGGATGTTGTATACCTGGACGTTAGTAAAGCATTTGATGCATTCTCCCACAGCATCCTGCTAGAGAAGCTGGCAGCTCATGGCCTAGACAGATTTACTGTTTGCTGGGTTAAAAATTGTCTGGCTGGCTGGCTGAGCTGAGCCCAGAGAGTCATGGTAAATGGAGTTAAATCTAGTTGGTGTCTGGTCACTAGTGGTGTTCCCCAGGACTCAGTACTCGGGCCAGTCCTGTTTAACATCTTCATCAATGATTTAGATGAGGGGATTGAGTGTACTCTCAGTGAGTTTGCAGATGACACAAAATTAGGTGGGAGTGTTGATCTGCTTGAGGGCAGGAAGGCTCTTCAGAGAGATCTAGATAGGTTGGATCAGTGGGCTAAAACCAATTGCATGAGGTTTAATAAGGACCCAGCCAAGTGCTGGGTCCTGCACTTTGGTCGTAACAACCCCATGCAAAGATACAGGCTTGGGGATGAGTGGCTGGAGAGCTGCCTGGCAGAGAACGACCTGGGGATGTTGGTTGACAGCCAGCTGAACATGAGCCAACAGTATGCCCAGGTGGCCAAGAGAGCCAACAGCATCCTGGCCTGTATCAGAAAAGAAGTGGCCAACAGGAGTAAGGAAGTGATTGTGCCCTTGTACTCAGCACTGGTGAGACTACACCTTGAGTACTGTGTCCGGTTTTGGCCACTGCAGTATAAGAAGGACATTGAGGTGCTGGAGCTGGTACAGAGAAAGGCAACGAAGCTGGTGAAGGGTTTGGAAAACATGTCTTATGAGGAGAGAGGGAGCTGGGATTGTTTAGTCTGAAGAAGAGGAGGCTGAGAGAAGACCTTATTGCTCTCTGCAGCTACCTGAAGAGAGGTTATAGCGAGGCGGGTGTTGGCCTCTTCTCCCTAGTAACTAACAATAGGACAAGAGGAAATGGCCTCAGGTTGTGCCAGGGGAGGTTTAGATTGGACATTAGGAAGAAATTCTTTACTGAAAGAGTGGTTAGGCATTGGAACAGCCTGCCCAGGGAAGTGGTGGAGTCACCATCCTTGGAGGTGTTCAAAGGGCAATTGTATACAGCACTTCAGGGCATGGTCTAGTGATCATGAGCCTATTGAGTAGTAGGTTGAACTTGATGATCCTAGAGGTCTTTTCTAACCTTAATTATTCTGTTATTCTGTAATTATACTGCAAACTGACAATTTCAAGACAGTTTCATTCATATTAAAATTATGAAAGACAGTTTATAATGGTACCCGACATTAGCATGGCAATTCAGACCACTATATCCAAAGACTCAAACAGGCTGCAGCATTTCAGTTAGATTTTCAAGATTGCCCTTACATCCGGAAATTTTGAAAAATCTATACAAAAGTAAATTTCTAGATTCTCTCTTCGCTGCACAAGATTGTTTTGTAGGAAATTTAATGGTCAAGAATACATGATGGTCAGCCCGTTCTAACATCCGTTGCAAAAACAATCCCCTGTGCATTATTAGTACAATGTGATGTCTTTCCTTTTGGAAATAAATTATGTTCTTCATGTACATTTACATAACCAAGACCCAAAGAAATTAAGGACAGATCAAGAGCATCTGCAGCGATAACAGTTTAAAGCAATCTGAAATATTCTAGTGAAAGATAAGGCAGGAAACCACCAGCCTTCTATATATTGACAGGGCCAAAGAAAACCTTTACAAAGGTTAGCAACCTCCCAAGAAAACAAGAAACACAGTGATCACGGAATGGAACATCCTACCCGAAACATACTGTGTTTCTGTAGGGTGTGAGTAGCCAATCCTCTAATGTCACAGCAGACAACTGAATGACAACTAAATGACAACAAATTAAAGGCTGTCAATTCATTTTGGCACATGTCTGGGGCAAATAGCTACTGCAAAGGAATATGGTTCTCTGGTGAATAGAAACAGAACTTTTACAAAAGCATTGTCCAAAGAATGGAAGAAATGGCACTGAGGTCCCCAACATCTCCCACACTGAGCTGACATCCCCGTGTTCAACCCCCCATCATGGGTGATTGGGAAACTGCCTGTTGCAGAAGAGCTGGCTTTGCAGAAGTAAGTGACTGATGGCTGAGTGGGATCCCACTGCACTCAGTATCATGAGTAATTTCTCAAATTAGACTGATTACAATCTATTTGACCATGCCTTTTTCCCCTGTGAACAAGAGTCTACATGACTTGAGGAATGTGGGCCTTGTGCCAGAGCATCTGCTCTCCAGCCAGGAGTGCAGGTGCTTCTACTTGTGCAAAGATATGCAACGCTAACGTGGCTTAATCACAAAGCATGTTATGCCTTTCAGTTTTAAATTATTTGCCGTTGCTAATGAAAGTCATCTTTTACCTCATTGATGTTAATGAGCTTTGGCACTACGCTACCAAATGCGGCTGTAAAAATCCTGCTTCTGCAGCTAGTTTTCTTACTGCTTGTTCAGGGGCCTCTCTGTCTTGCTTTGCTGTATCCTGTAGTCACATCCTTTTTGGCTATGAGTCATTACAGTTAATTAGCCACACGGTCAAACTCCCATTTCAGTATAGATCAGCTTCAGTTTAGATTTGAGTGGTTTAACCATGGGAGGGTTCTAACCTGGTGATTAGAAGTTCCTGATTCACTGCTTCTTATGATGTGGTTTCAGCAGCCTGTCTCCAAACTGCAATGGTCTCATGTTCAAGGGGCTGATCTCTTCCTGCCTAGCTCTGTTCAATATTTTATCATCATAAACCTGCTTCTGTCACACTCCAGGAAACTGGTCTGTGATTCCGATGATGCTTCCACAGCACAAATATCTCCATCTAAAAGATGTGTCCAGTTTCCATAGCCTAAATTCTGACCAGTTTTTACACTAGAGTTTCACTACGAACTTGCAGTTGCTTCAGAATTGCCATCTAGGTTGCCTGTTTTAGGATGCCTTAACCAGCTTGCTATCTCTCTGCCAAGTGGTTCAGAAATTCTGAGACTCAGAGGCAACAAGATCGAGATTGGTTCAGCTTTCTACAGAGACAGTAATTTAGATCTGCTTGTCCAAGCAAGCCTGTGACACATGACCATAGCACTGTGTTTATCTTCCTAGCCTTGACCAAATCTCACTGGAGGAATACTGTTGGACTTCAGGCAAATTACCAAGCTTAATGAAAATATATGTTTCTTTCCAAATGGTAACCTACCAACTTCAGAGAAATTTTCAAGATAGACTCAGTCAGCCCCATGTAATAACTTATTCTTAAAGATAAATAAAAATTTGTTTCCCTTATTCCTGCCAGACACAAGAATAAAAAGAAAATACCCATTTTCACCTAGTCTGTAACTTTGTCTGAAATGCATATGTATTCGTGAAATAGAACACTGCTGAATTTATTTAATAATTTAAGATTGTATATTTAACAGTTTTGAACAAAGATAAGAACAGACACAGGAACTAAAAGCAAATAATGATTACAAATGTACAAGAAGAGTTCCATTAGCTATGAATTATGGGAATGTACTCTTGTTCACCTGCAAAACTAATAAGGTAGACAAGTAGCCAGAGCTGGATTTTGCTTCTACTCTGATACCACAAGAAAGAGGCTGAGTTGCATCAGCAGATACCTAGCTCACAAGGCACGCTTTAAACTGTACACAGTATAAGGGAAATCAGGGATAACTTTTCAAGCATTTTGATGTTTTAATACTGCTTGGAACTAAAGGACTTCTTTCAATTTCCTTGTAAATGGCAGCCTGCAAGAACTATATGGTGTCACAGGATGTGGCTGCCTTAATTTTATCTGCATTTGCAGAGCACTGGTCTGTACTTAGCAAACCAGCTCTCCGCTTGCACTCTAAGCGCCTTGCTGTTCCCATGTCAAGGCTGCCTGTCAACCCACAAATGAGTAAACTTCCTCACTGAGGTAAGGTGAATAGTAGCAATGTACAAAAATATTAACACTTCAGCCTACATCATTTGAAAACAGAATTTTGCAGAATTAAACTACCACAGAAAGTGTAGTTGCCCAAAAGATTCAGCTTTCATTTTCAGCATGCTTCTTCAGCTACAAAACACTACACAAGCAGCCTCTATAATGTCAGAAGCCTCATGGTACGTCACACTATAAGGCAGTTACTATTTAAGAAATAAGATTGATTGTAGTTTACCTTCCATGAACATTACACTGTACACAGAAAATCTAGTGACTGTCCTAGATTAGGATGATCTGAGTTGCCCAGTACAAATATTACAAGTACTTTTTCCTTTTAGAGTTCTGTTATTGCCGTTTCAAGTATTCTCTAATTACTGAATGTTCATTGATCTAAAGTCCAAAGAGTCACCCCTAAAATAATGATTCCTGTAGTACACTGACTACCTCTGCCATAGCAACTGATGCATTTGGGCATTGGTTTGTATTTGTATTGTAAATTCATATGCATAAGTCCTTCTAGAAATTTTGGGTGAATCCCACGTCATTCAGATCTGAAGCTTACTTCCTAAAGACAACGTTCACAAGCTTTATGAAGAGTTATTTCCTAAAAAAAAAAAAAATCTAGCATAACAAAACAAACACACAAACAGGTTCCATTTCTTCTCTTTCCTACTGCTCATAGAAGCAAACACGCTGTGCTGTTACACTGCTGTGTGTACACCCTTTCCCACACCACTAACAGACCCTGGTTTCTAACATTGCCTTATTCTTTCACACAGTGAATGGGAATCTCTCTGGGGCCAAGTGCAGGAAAACTTTGTAAAAAGGCAGCTTTAGTCTTCTGTTTGATGGCTCAATGCCTCATTAATTTTTAACAAACTCGTAGACACACCAAGATATTCACAGCTTTTCTCATACGTTGGAATAATTTGTTAACTTACCATTTATGTTATTTTCTGAATTAATTTCTTCTTCATTATGATAATAATTACTTTGAATTTTACCTACAGCTGCTGATATTTTTAGTTAGCTTCACTTCAGATGGATTTCCAGCTTCAGAAGAACACCTCTAATACATAAACAAATATTCGTAACCCAGATTGCATTTTTTCCTATGGTTTAACTGCTCCCTCTCCATTTAGGCTCAGGTACACACTCACACAGTGTGTTAACATAACTTCCTTACAGGCTCTAGGATTGCAGTTTGTTTATTTTTTTTATATTTTCTTTCAGTTCATTCTAAAATGCTTTCTCCTAGAGGAAATTTCCAAACAACATTTGCCCCAGAAAACACTAGCGCTTACAGTCTGCAGAAATGGCACTGGGGATTTCAGAGGAGATGTAACTTCTGCTCCGCTCAAATTATACCGAGAACATAGCATATTTTATTTGCAATACATTACATTTATGTAATATACATCTATCGCTTTCTAATACCAAGTGTGCATAGACTTTTATGAGACTAGCTCCAAATACCTAGTTACAAGACAGGAGGTCTTCGTGGTAAATCTCTGCCAAGGCCCTGAACGGTGCAAGATATCCCCATTTTCCAGTCTAACTTTGTCGTATTTGCAGTGAGACTCTATGAATGTGTGTCTTGTCCTCACAAAGAATACAAACTTGATTACTGTGTACTTCCAAAGCATTGGGAACTAAATGGAGAAGGATTTTTCAAAGCAGCTTTAAAATTGTCAGAGGTAAAAACAAATTACTGCATCTGCATATTCTCATCTGTGCTTTTCTTAAGTAGAATATATTGCCTGTAAAGAAGTGTCAGTTGAAACACGACATTAAACTAAGATCATATTTAGTTAAAAAGTGGTGACACTGCAACAAGAGCAACACAATCACTGGACACAGTACATTAAGAGGCATCCAAGTGGCCTCAGATTTCATCCTTAATCATCAACAGAAATGGATGACTATTTCTATACCAACAAATCTGAAAACATTTCCAAGATTACCAGATCAAGCATACCAGACATCAAAAGGGAAGCACCTTCATCTGCCATACTCCGGTTGCTACATGAAGGAAGCCTAAATTGCAAGAGGGAAGGGAGCATCAGCATGTGCTGGAATGTCTCCCTGGACAGCAAGGGGTCCAAGGCTGCAAGGGGCAGCTTAGATCATATCACTATCTGCAGAAGAGATGCAGTCAAAGATATTTACACCCGAGCATTTCACATCATCTTTCTTATCTACCTTATAATTTTTTAAGGATGTTTTTATTTTGTAGCTTGCATTATTAAACTTTTGAAAAGGATTCCTATTGATACAAACAGGTTTTTTAATTTAAAGAAACTCAACAAATTATTCTTTCTGGCTGCTTAACAGAACTACAAAAATGAGAAAACAGCAAAAAAAAAATAATTTGATTTTAGTAAAGTTTCCCTGAAAGACAAATTATAAGTACCATCGAAAATAAGGGCTTCTACCCTAGATTAAAGGTATATTTATATAAAGAAATACAGAAATTCATTTGAATTTATTACTACTCTGCTGACAGTACAAAGGTACTGCAATGGATCTGGATGTGTCCTTGAAATGCCTCTGGCCTTGTAAGCCAAGTGGCAGAAATGGGGTTTTGCAGAAGATAAACAACCATTACATCTCTAGAGAATCCTTTGAATTCCCCCAAATCTGGAGAATCTGTACTGCATGATGTTTAAACCTCTATTTTATTTTTTTATCATCTCTAGCACGCAGACAATTCTTGCTCTGAATCATTCAGACTTTGCTGGATTGTTTTCCTGATTGTTTCTTTTTGTCCAACAACTTTCTGAGTGACCTTTAGAAGTCAGCTCCCTGGCTCCGTTTCTGTTTAACCTAGGAATAATGACTTTTCTTTGCTTAAGTGTTTTGAGCTCTGTGTAACAGCACGTTATTTATGAGGGTGCACTGAAGTCTATTTATGAAGCAGAAATACTTTATATAAGCTCTACAAGGTGACAATTTGCTGTGATGAACAGGTGTCCCAAGGCTCTTTTCTTTTGCATTTTCCTTAATGTTAGCAGCACTTACTAAAATAATTATGTGGTCTGACTTCTGCAAATACATATTTTTTCCTCTCTAGTGACACAAACATTTGGAAGGTAATTTTGTGATGAAAAATGTTCTGTGGTTGTTTTGAGGAAACTGTGTTTCTTGTTCTCACCTAGAAGATATATGTGACAGTCACTGACATTAGGTTTCACTCAAAATCAGTTATTAATAGGTGCATGAAATAATCAAGGTTCAGGTACATTTCCGAATGTAGAAAGCTATTTTAAAACCTTTGGCATTTATGAAGAGTTATTGTATTTCTACTTACATGCATAAAGTCACACGCTACAAAGAACTGTCACCCCATTAATGGTTTGGGAATCCTGAACGGTGGCTATATAGTGGCTAAGGGATTAAGCATTGTGTCTCTAGCTTGATAGTGATATATTTTCACTATAAAGAATGACGGTAAAGTTCACTCAAACTTAAACTAGTGAACAACTCTTTGCTTTCTCAGTGGCACAGATTTAAATAAGTCGAATCAGTAAAATCTTACTAATTTTAATGACAGGCTACTTTTTTTCTCAGGCAAAAATCTCACAAATGTAGTTTGAAAGCTTTTCCAGGTAAGAATTTTCTGATGAGAAGTTATAATAATTTCAGTAGTGCAGCTCTAACCATTATTAAGATATGAATGAGATGCCTTCCTGACTGGAAAAAAAGATGTATTTTTCTAAATTAGACATTGCTGTTTCTCCTGTGCATTCATTCTGCACAACATGCCTACTCTCTAGACAAGAGAGACATTCTCAGCAACTTCTTTGAGCAAGAACTCCTCCCCCCTCACATTTAAGAACTGCCTTTAATCTTTGTTATAAGTGGAAGAATCACAGTATTCTACCTACACTTCCTGGAAACTCAGCGTAGGCCTCTGCTTTTATGACATTATCCATCAAAGGTCAGACAATTTTCCATACTTGTCTAGAGAAAAAGTTCTACCCATCTTGATGAATCAATTCAAGAGTGCTAATGCTTCTCCCTCAAAATGAATCAGATATAATCACTAAGAAAACAGAGGACGTTACTTCCATGACTATAAGTGTGCTCAGAATTACAGTCTTAGCAGATTCCACAGCCTCTCCCACTATGGGCCCCCAATTCAGCTCTTCCCCAGCTTTGGAGATGGCAACCAGAGGGAATAAGCAGCAAAGCAGTCAGTAGTGGCTACCTCGAGCTTAGCTCTGCACTAGTTCTGGCAGCTATCAGAAAGTATGATGTAAATTAGGGAGCATGGGACACCAAGCGATAATTTTTAAAAAGGAAAAAAAAAAAGGGAGGGGGGAGTGAATAAAAGGCATTTTTTCATGCTACCACAAGAAATGCTGGAGATTAGCCAATAAGCTTTCATCCTCTTTAGATTCACGTGTAAAATGCTGATCACACCTTCAGTACTTATTTACTCCATACACATAAAAGGAATCCCCATTTACTGGGCAAAAAATCCCATGCTGTTTGTTTTAACATCAGGACTGCCGTTACTAAGCTAATTATCAATATATCAGCACATTATGTATTGTAAACCACAGTGAAGGTCAAAGTGTCCAAAACATATAAGGGATTTAGGAGCCTAAGTGATCCTTAAGAAATCTGCTATATCCATATAAAAAATAAACAAACAAAACCAAACACACACAAACAAAAAATCCAAAATAACACCACCAGAACAAACAACCAAAAAAGCCCTGTCAGTTTCTCTGGCAACAGCATAAAGCAACTTGACTGAAATCAGTTTGTGCTGCAGGGATCCTGATGTGATCCAAGGAGACCAAAATATTTTCTTTTATTATCTTGGCATTACAGCAGTAACACAATATTTGCTTAACATCTTAAAAAGTCTTGAAATAGTCAACAACTCAGTTTTCCTTTTCCCCTCATACATCTCTTACACCTGAGCAAAGGTATCAACTATTTCTTACAATGTTTTGCAGTTAAATTTCCTACCAACATCCACTTTGAAAGTGTTGTTGCTAATTAAGGGTATAAGAACAAAGGCTACAACTCAAAACAGATAAAATATGATGGTTTTTAAGTGGAATCTTCCTCCTACTCCCATCTCAATTCTATGCTCCATTAGATAGGAAGTATACTTCCTCCAAATTGAAACTTAACACATTCTGAAAACTGTAATTCTGCATTTCCTGACGTCACATAGATCTAGTGGACATTGTTATAAATGTTATCAGTATTCACGTGATCTACTTTAAATGTGGCACCTACTTGAAGATGTTTTTGCAAGAAGGAAGATGCCTCAAACAACATTTAAAGTCCTTTATCAAATAA
Organism: Baryphthengus martii; assembly: GCA_013396935.1. Lineage (NCBI taxonomy): Eukaryota > Metazoa > Chordata > Aves > Coraciiformes > Momotidae > Baryphthengus > Baryphthengus martii. The sequence continues at coordinate 113,621 of VWZK01037658.1, forward strand.
ATAACATCAATAAATGCAATGTCCATTTTGATACAAATAATTGAAAACAATACAAAAATAATGATAACACTAACATAAAACAAGTGACTTTTGTGATGACAAACATAATAGAAACAGTTGTCATCCTCAGAACCAATGGGTTGCCCTCGGTGAAGAGATGCAGGAGTATGGCAGGTTTCACACTATACTACTGCAACGAACCAAATATGTAACTAGACCTCATTAGGTGTTTTAATTTAAAAAAACCCCAACACAACAACAAAAACAACAACCCCACACACACCCAACCCCATACATCAACACACAACAAACCTGTTGTTCACTTTCATTCCAAATATTGGAAGACTAGCTATGAAAAAGCTTGATTTGCTTCATTCATCACGTTGCCAGAAGAAATTCAATGCAAACAGTCACAGATATGTGTGACACTTACCATGTATAATGACTATTTTATAATAAAATTGTACACACATAAGCTGTTCCAAAAGACACTATCTGGGGAGCTAAAGTAATTATTCAAGAGATGGGAAATGTCAATTTACATTGCCAGTGCAAAGCCCTGGTTCTTTTCCTTTCCTAACGCTTACAAACTTTCATAGAGATCTTTCATTGTGTGATTGCAGACTGTTTTGGTCCAGCATAGAAATGCTCCAGAGCATGCAGTGAAGATACTTGCTACCTGGAGAGCTAATTCTGTGTATGCGTCGTGGAGTTAGAGAGGCAGAGGAACACAAAAAAAAAAAAAAAAAAATTAAAAAATTGACATCTCACAGGAAAGTAGTTGTACAATGATGGTTACAGTAACATGATTATATTCCAACTCTGTCACAGGACTCCTGTATGATGCTATAAAATGTGCTTACACTAAATTTTGCATACAGCAATCTTTAATAAATGGTCTGCATTTAACAGGTTCTTCTCTTAATTTTACTAATCTGATTCACAGAATTAGTGACCTTTCAAAACTGCAAATTTACTGAAGTAAGGGGTGCTTTAATGGGTATGGTGCTTGGCCTAGATTAAGCCTTCTAATTCAGTAGATTGATTTTCTCTTTGGATCATGTTATTACCACAAATATGAAAATCAGTATGTGTGCAGCATTTAGCTGCAGAAGATGAGCATCATCATCAAAAAGAAGCTTAAACTAATATTTCTAGGTGCAGAAAGTTTTGAATATCTATTCCATACATATAGCCTGAACTATATGTTGAGCAACACAGATATAATAATACAGTGGATGTATTTTCATTCTGTACACAGAGAAGACAATTCTGTAGTGGAAAAATGGTATGTGATGGTAAAAACTGACAGAAGTTATAAAGACTATGCTACTTCCTGAAAATGGAGTACTCTGCTTCACCATCTTTATGTCACTCCATACATGTGATTTCTTAGTTTTTAAAAGTATCCTCTGCCCTCAAAAAAAAAAAATAAAAAAAATCAGAAACTGTGAAAGGGTGCAAACCTGCTTTCCCTAGGCTTTATCACCAGGACTGGGATGTGCATATTTCCTTGCTCAGGTGTACCCTATGGGGTTAAGGAAGTACTGATAGCATTAGGACTTTTTCATCTTTAGTGTAGGAGAGTGCTAGAAGACTTTCATCAATTAATTTTGCAGATACTTGGTGACAGCATAGGAGTGGTAAAACTCCTGGACTTCAACTGGTATCTCAAGCCCTGCAGTATGACGTAGATGATTTCTATCAATTTTTCTTGTCTTTCTCTTTCCTTCTCTTTTCAGCTGCTCTGTTCCCCACTGCCATTTCAGTCCTAGCATCCAATCACTTCTCTTAAACATATTTCATCATCTTTCCTCTGTCACTTTGGGGTAGCAATAGCTGTACCATCACATCCTGAGTCTCAATCCCACAACACTGATCTCTCTTTGTTTGACTTCATATATGATCAGAACTTCTTTCTGAATATTAATTCTTATAACTGCAGAAAAATTTCATTAAAGATACTGATTGCATCCACTAACACTATGGAGATCTAACATCAGCCATAAATTATTAGATTTATCACTCTATCAATCATTGCAGTGTTTTTAGATTTATCACTCTATCAATCATTGCAGTGTTTTTCAGAGACTATAATAAAGATCTTAAATGACTTTTTAAAAAGTCACCTACTTGCTTCCTGCTACCTATGTTCGCTCATTGCCACAAGGACAAGCTGACATAACAATGAGAGCTCAGATTTTACAGAAAACCAATATTTTTAAACAGTTACTACACAATATAATAGCTTTATTGAAGACTCTAGTCACACTTGTATCATGGCAAACTACTGTAATAGCAAATACAGCCATTCTACACCCTTAGCACTTCACAACAAAACCTTTTCACTCAAACTTGCAGCCATCTAGAACCCAATAATCCTTATGACCCTGAACTCCAATTCAACAAATTAATCACAACCAATTCCACACACACAAAAAAAACCCACCGTACAGTTCAATAAATATTTTTTAAAACATTCTGTACTGTAATAGAGATCCAGGTCACACTTGAATTAACTGCAGACAATGCCCAGAGCTTGTGTCTACAGAGTTCACTATCTGATATTCAGAAAATATGATGTCAGCCTCTGCAATCCTGAAGATAGTTTCTGTATTTCTTTCTCCTTGCCTTTTTTCAAGAGAAAAGTGTTATAAGTGTGATTAGCCTAAATAAATCTTTTAAGTCAATTACAAGTCAGAATTAGTTTATTATGTTTATTACTATTTATGAGCACTTAGGAAAAATGCTGAATGCAATATAACAGTTTTCTGAACTGAACAGCATGTGGTCCCTCTCTTTCATATACAGATGCTGTTCACATCAGCTCATCTCCTGCAAATAGAAGGATCTTGTATCTGCTACAAGAATTGAGAATCAGAGCGGTGAGATTATACGCTCTTCTATACAAGAAAGTGAATGTGTATATGTGTTTGCAACACACCATCTACACATTCTGTTATTTGTTTACCATATTTCACTGGCTGATGGCATAATGCAATATGTCAATGAAAAGATTAAACAGCTGGAGAAAATAATCATTGCAAATAGATACAGTGCTTTTATAAGTGATCTGATTTTTTATTGTTTCTATATAGTAAGAAGGGAGCTTTGGAGCACTGAAAGTTTTTACCTGCAGCAGTTTTATCATTAAGTGTCATCTTCCAGAAATATGTGCATCAGTTGTAGTCACTTAAAGAAGTTATAAGAGCATGAAGACCTGCAATACGTGGACCTGTGTAGGACAGTTTTAGATCCAGGGAATAATTTTTTCAGCTTTATGCTGCTTTGAAGATGATGTTGTATGTCCCTATCTCAGAAAAGGAAACAAACAGCACAGGGGATTATGCAAGCTCTTCAGCTAGGCACATATGCTACTATTACTTTTTCCCTTATGTGCTTTTCCTCTTGCCTCTATACGACCCATTTTTAAGAAATCTCTATGCTATTCCAAAGAAGATCATAAACTCTTTGAAGACAAGATCATATTTCATCCTACATTTGCACAGCACCTGGCCCAACAAGAATGCTTGGTTGTGACTGTGGCATTAGCCCCACTGTACACACAGGTGGGATGGTGACACATATGCAGGAGCAGTTCCTTCCTGACTTTCAAAGTGTTCAGGATTCACAACTTCAGAAAAAGCTTCAGAAAATATTAACTTGCAGCTGCACACTGCAATCATTCACATTGTCTCAGTGACCAATGCATGTTGGTTTTCTCAAAATCCAATACATGTCTTCTATGAGAAAACAGTTATCAAGCTAATGGCAAAGCAGAATCTTGAGTTTGAAGACACTCAGTAGGTAAAAAAAAAAAAAAGGTGAATTTTATTTTCCTCTTCTTATATAAAGCCAGAGAAAATTCAACAAAATACATTAAAAAAAAACCCCACACAGGTAAAATAAATCCTGTAAGACGCTTGAAAGCTTTTTCAGACTTTCCACTGACGTCACCATTGAGGTGAGACTTAGGTGACCAGTAATTCTGTTGTAAAGAGAAACAGAGAGCATCAACTGCAGAGAAAGCAGCCAAAAATGGCACTTCTGACATGTTCTGTGTTAATAAAATGCCTTCATTGCTCAATGAAGAGTGTTTTTTAGAAGCTGTGGTTTGCAAGCAATCCTTCCCTTACCATTTAAGGCACAGTCCTGCCATGATGACACACTTGTCAACATCTCTGGAGCAGAATCACTCCCACGTTGAAAATGGCTCTCTTCCCAACATTAACACAAAAACTTTAAGCAACTACTTTGCCAAACACTTGTCTGTTTATTCAGGGTGGCACAAAACTGCATTTTAGTAGGCCCTTAAATCCAGCATTAATCACAGCAGGAAAGCAAGTACAGCTGTCATTTTTTCATCAGTTTTTGGAATAATCTGATCGTCCTATCTTGAAGTTTTTGTGAGATCTTTTCTCCTGAACACTTCTATGATTTCTAATGAACTTAATACATCCTGTACTGATTCAAAAGGCATCTATAGGGAAGATTTTCATAGTCAGTATACTTCTATAAATACTATCTTCCTACATATTAAAGCTTATCTGTTTTATCACTTAAAAACCCTCATAACCAAACTGGTCAACCTTCAGAAAAGTGTATTACTATTAAAATTTCACCTCTGAGTATTACAAAACCTGTAAGTATAACAAAGCCTTGATCCATTAACATCATGGATAAATAACTCTGTAGCTCTTGCATTCACTTCCTTGAACTTTCTCCCTCGTATTCAGCACCATTCCACTGTAATCCTCCTAATCTGTAAGTATGTAAATTGTCACTGGGCTAAGTAGCTATTATTCCTAATGTCTTCTAAGAGTGAGAATGAGTGTATTGGATGGCTTTCGGAAATATTTATTTCTAAGTCATTTGATTAGCAGACCAGGACAGCAAAATCAGAACTGCTACTAAGTTGTACTAACACATATTTCTTACTGTTGTTTCACATCTTTCCCTCAAACCTCAACCCCGTTTTATACTTCAGACTAGCACACTAGACTGCAGGTGTGTGGAGGATGTAGGAAAGTCTTTCAGTTCTGTTGAGGCAGCACAGTTGAGCACAGAAGCATTAATGAAACTGCAAACAAGGCCAAGTATTTTTGTGTACTTACTGGGCCGTCTCCAGTATCACAAATGTTATACTTCCACTCATAAACACTGATACATGGCATAGGCATGCACATTCACACACATTATTTGGGAATGAGGGAAAGCTGGATATTGCCTATAAGGGACTGACGGTAATAATGTCTTATTGCCATCAGGGACCAAGTGAAATAAATTACACTCTATTTAAAAAAAAGTTTCAGTATAATTTAAATTCTTCTGAGAAAAACTGATATGAATCAAGAAATCCTTCAGATACTCTATCTAAAGCTCACTAAAACCAAAAGATTTCTTTAAGTTGTATATGCATGTGATTCTGCATTCATTGTAGACACTGGAGGCCTACCTCAAGAAGATTAACTAAACTACTGCAGTAGCAACATTAGTCATCTTTCCTTTGATTATGTGAGTATATTATTTAAAATCCTATGCTGACAGACTCAACTTCGTCTGCATTTCTCTAGAATGGTTGGTTTACACTTATAAATGCTATCACTGAGAGTTCAAAACCACCTAAGTTAATAGACAAGCTCACTGCTGTATTTATCCCGAAGTGTGAAGTGTGCTTTGTAACATGAAGCCTTTTGCAGCTCTAGTTCATTTAGCACACCTTTTCATCTCATCCACAGAAACTGTTCTTGTGTCTCACCGACCAACTTCAACTATTACACTTAACATAGGTTAAAATGGAGACTGCAGTTGACATGATCATGCTGTAGAGAATTTCAGCCTTGTGAAGTTAAGCACAGTAACGGATGTTCTGACTGAGCACAAAAGTATCAGCTCCTCATTGACAACACCTGTGCTTTAGGACTCGGAACAAGGTAGAAACATACGCACAAGACATTTGTTTCATACTTTTCATTTTCTTTGCTGAGATACAAAATACTCTAATGCACAACTAGTTTTTTCAGATTAATTTGTGGTAGTTTACAGGTTGCAAGAGACAAGCATCTTTCAGAATATATAAGGGGTTATGACTATATTTTGCAAGAAGGTAAGCATTACTATCTTCAATTTAACAGATGATGAGACTGAGATCTGGAGAAATGGAAATGACTTAACACTGCACACCATGAGTTTCTGATACAGCCTAAACTGCTGCTGAGTTTTGTCTTTTAGATTTTATTCTAGAATCTTGACTGTGCTCTGTCTTTTTTTTCTTACCTTTTTTCACCTATATATGTCTTATTGCACAAGCATCTAGAAATAGTTCAGGGAGTAATACTACCGTAAATATTATCTTCACAGCTTCTGCAATGTATATGACTACCTGGAAAGGCTTTACTAGCTATCTATTTCTGTACCATCTCGGATGAGGTTCTGTATTCAACTACATTTCCCTGAGTATAAAATCTTTCAGCTTATATAGGGTGTATATGCTTCATTAAGCAAACTATTTCCTTATATATTGTACAGAAAGCTTCATTGTACGGCTTCATTTTTCTATAAGACTGCTAGTTTGATTATTTCTCTTTTTGTCAGAAAAAGAATGTATTTCAAAAGGCAATTAAAAATAATGCTCCATGCTCTACATTTATAATGCTCTACATTTTTGCAACAACAAAAAAAATCATTCATGCACAACAAAAGATCCCTCTAGAGCTCTGTGCAGAGTGATGGGGTTATGAATGAAGAACAGACAAATTGTAAGAGAAGTCTTTGAAACTAGAGAATAGAAATCTAAGCAAGCAGGCTAGCCGAGGAGACACTGAGAGGGAAAAACTGGAAGAACGGTACTGCAAAGTAGTGGTATAAAAGAAAAGTGGATCCTGTTAGCTATACAACACTATGGATAATATATGCTGGGACTGAAGTGCTCACAGTTAGTTTCTAAAATCCTGGCATTGAAGGCCTCAAACTGCTTTACTTGAAAGGGAAATAAGCCTGGAAATAGATAAAATGCTGTAACAGTTACTGGAACACCAGTGAACAAGATCTGTTTGCAAGTGTATGGATAGCCCTGAAATGCATCAGGACACCCAGTTACAATAGTCTGAGAGAACAGTAATGTTGCAGGGAAAACAACAACAACTTTCATAATTGTATCTGTTATTTTAATCTTGATATTTACAGGAGGAGTTTTGCAAAATTTAAAACTTTTTATTGTTTGTTTCTGTATTATTTTTTTTTTGCACTGAAGTGGTTCAGGGCCTAAACAGCTTTGAAGAGAGTAAACTATTCCCCCCTGAATGTATTGGATGTTCTGTACTTCTTAATTTTGCCTGAAAGAGATAACTGCTAGATTCCTAGTTATATATGATTAAAGATGAATAAATGTGAACAATGGCTATCTCTACACGATGGAGAAAGCAGCAGAGTTCAGGTACAACTGCTGTCTCCCAGGCAGGGCTGGCAGTCATGCCCCAGCAGTCATCCCAAAAGACATTTCTGCCTTGAGCAGAGCACAGACATCCAGTGCAACCCTATCTAAGATGCTGCCTTCCCATAGCACACGTGTTATTGCTATGATTTGAAAGGAGTTCACTCATAGCCACACATAGCTGAATTCATGTTAGCAAGCCTTGACCAGCACATGGTCCTTTTTCACAGTGCCTCTCATTCCTCTGCTGTCTCAGGTGCTATCATTGCAGCCACTTCTGCGCTGTGGTCCCCTGTGGTCCTCACTCCTGGGTCTGGCAGCATGGGAAGAACAGCCACCCAAAGAGGGGAGAATGACAGCAGCAAGACTTAAGGGCAAACCTGTGATGCAAAACACGGGGTAATGCAAAGACACTCAAGCTAACTCTAAATGAGGTAGTTGAATGAGTATGAAAAGCTGTCAAATCATGGCAGTAGAGAGTTCATTGTGGGTTAATTTGCTCTGACTTTCTGATGGGCCAGCTGTAACTGGCTTATGAATATTAACTCTTAAAACTAGATCAAGAACATAAACAGAGGACAGAACATTTTCATGGCCTGCTGTTCTCCTTTACTTGCTCCCAGCATGGTACAGTATATACCACAATAGAACTGCACAGCAAAAGAAAATAGGATAATTTTTATGCACCATATACAATGCGTTCACAATTTCAGTGTGGAGACTCCCTACTTGTTTAATGCATACACATGCTCCCAGGGAGGCAGGCAATTCTGCAGACAGGTCATGGGAGTCAGAAACACAGAGCTTGATTCCTGATACTTGGAACATTTAGGAAAGTCACTTCATCCTGTTTCCTCTCCCCACTTCTGCCTTATTTCATTACATATGCAATGCTTCTACCCCACTTCCTGTTGATTTGCTCTTCAGAACCTAAATATATAAACATAAGGTCACCAAATTAAAACTAAAACTAAAGGAAATGTTTCCAACATTCCATGCCACCAAGAGCTGGAGTTTATTTAGAACTGGTCTCTCCACGGCATTTTTGTAGCTTCAGGTTTATACTGGTAAAACATTCCCAGAGAGTCAATATACTGCTGTGAGTGAATACAGAATGACAAACAAATGTCTTTTCCATGCTATATAAGAAACACCCATTAGACCAGAACTCTTCCCCTATCTGCAGTTATAGTCAATACACCACATTAACAACCCTAACCATCTGCTCGCTGTAATTGTACAGGTCTAGGTGAATGGGTCCAAATCAGTAGCTAATTCTAGTCAAGAAACCACGTAGCTGTGCTAGTGTGCTGCTATGGTTCAATTAATATGTGCCCTGCTGGTGGCTTAGGTACACAACGATAATGAAAATGAACAGCTTCCAGTTTAGAAGTGGCTTGTGTTTGGCCAGGCACTGAGTTGAACTGCCTGCACCTTTGTGCATACATAAACTGTCTCAATTTATTTTGAATAAAATATGGAACTGTGCGAGATGTGAAAAGCAGGCAATGTGTTTCAAATGACTTAAGAGGTACCTGAGTACAGATCTTTGGGATATGTGCTTTAGAAAATCTTAAGTGTAACATTAAGATAAAAAAGAATATGATACCGTCCTAAACAGACCCTGCAATGGGGCATCTATGAGAGGAAACCATCAGAGGTAGTGCTCTAAAGCCTTCACTTCACTCTCCTCTTCCTTAATATCTATCCTCCTGCCAGAGCAATTCCTCTTATTCTTTATCCTACACAGAAAATCAGCCAATACTGCTAAATTCCGTTCCTTAAAAATTAGGTCAGACCTAATTAGGTCTGACCTTAAAAAAAGGACAGACCAATCCGTGAAAAAGCATTTCACATGAAGTCAGAGCCATAAGATGAACTATATTGACACTGATGTCTGTGCGAAGAAAATATAACACTTCCAGGTGGAAACCTGCACAGCTGTCGGGCGTGGAGACTGCATGGCCCCAAGGTTTCGTGTGCCTGTCGAAATTTGGTCCTTTTAACTTGGAAAATAAAAAAGTCACATCAAAAGTATCGAGCAATTATTTCATTTCCTGAAATGAAGGATGTGGCTCATAAGTGGGTAAAGGCTTTTGAAAGCTGTCAAATTGCTAATACTTTTAGGGAGGGTGGGGGAGGAACTAAATAAATGATCTAATGGAGGGGAAAAAAAAAAAAAAAAAAGTGCCCTTGTCCTACAAGCATTTTTTTTCTTTTTTTCTCCCTACGGAAACTTAATTCTTGGAGGGGGGAGGAGAAGCAGGGGGTTAGATTTTTTTGTTGGTTTTGCTGTGGTTTTTTATTTGGCTTGCTTGGGGGTGGGGGAAGTGTTTGCATAAACTGGTATTGATGCATAGTATCAGGTAGGCTAGCATTATGTTTTTGATTGGGAAGTCATCCTAGGTATTAGAAAGTGTTATGTTATCAATCTATTGCATGTAGGTAGAGATGAAAGACTAACAGTGCACAAAACACTGATGAATTTAATGGGACAATTCAGCAATGTAAATCTTCACAAGGACAGATCAAGCTCCAAGTTTGGTGTTTGTTGGTACCGTATATTGGTATATATAGGTACATCTACAAATACCACTACTTATCTATTTCTTACCAGGACAACCAGCTGGATACATGCCTTTTATTTGGAGGGGTCTATAGTGGAAAGGCTTTTGTGCAGGCTGTAACTATTCCTAATTTGCTGTTGTTGGTTTTATGTAATTTGGTATCCTTAAAAGTGGCTTGGCGATTACAGGAAATTAGAGGTGTTTTATAGGATGTCTGCACTTGTTGTGGAAGTCAGACAACCTTAAAAATTCTCCTGCTTCTTCAAAATCATTAGGTGTAATAGCCTCTTGGAGAACAATAATAGTAATAACAAAAGATGTCCCAAAGCCCATCCAACACTTACTAACAAATGACCGAAAACTGTTCTCCACCTTTTCCAAATGTGGAAATTACTCCTCCATTAGCAAACTTCTCTCTAGAAGACCACCCAGTTGCCCACCGCTACAAGGTAGAGTAATCTAACAAAGTAAAGATTAAGTAAAATGGTTCTGCCACTACACATTGAAAACAAGGTCAGTGAGCTTGAGGACTTGATACTGCAGTGTGAGATTGCTAATTGTTTTAAGTATACTAGAGAGTAATTAAAACTTATTTCTTCAAGACTCTCCTGTTTCGTAAATGTAGTGAGGAACTGTTTCAAGCTAGGCTACTGTATGTGGAAAGAGAAAAAATAACTCTTACTTGAAATAAAATACTTCTCTCTTCCAGCCCTCTCGGTTAGCTAACACTAACTGTGGAGGTGGTGAGAGAGCAGACAGTAACCTGCCCTTTCTGGAGAAAAGAGAGCGGTGGGAAGTCTCAGAAAGACTTATAAAATGGAAAGTAGGACACCAGATCTTTAAAAAAGGACAGGAAAACCAAGAGATTTTGTTCTTTTCCTCTACAGTACAGCATTCACTTGTTTTCTTACAATATCCAACAGCTAACAACCGGATTTATTCAGTGCTGCCTCTCTTCAGAGACTTTGAAGGACAAGAGAACTAATACTCAGGCTTCAAATGTTCTTTCTAGATGGTTATCCACTAAAGGCAAATCATTATTTTGCTTACATCTGTATAAACTCGGAGTTACTATAGTGATATGATGATAGAAGCGTGCATAAATTCAATGTATGTGAAAAGAGGTTTCAGCTCTGCATATAATTTGCTGCCATTTCAGAATATACGTTTCAAGCCACATTTTAGGATGAAGATGACTTTAGAGAAAAGCTTTTGTGTCTGCCATCGACTATTCCAAGTTACATTAACTAGCTAAACTGATGGAAGGCACATACACACAGAATGCTGCATTGTTTTTTCAAGAAAATATTTTCTTAAATATAGATCCATTTTTTTCTTTATATAAAGTATTGCCTCAAAATTGCTTTTCTCACTACTCATGTTATCTGTCACATGTAGCATGTGTTCCAGAATCAACCCATTGGGCTCTATCTTTCTCTTATAAAATTAAAAAAAAAGTCAAGCAACAAATTCACCTGCAGTGGAGTAATTAAACAGACAAAAATTTTGGATGATCTTTAAGAAACAGTTTTTGTAAAACAAATAAATAATTTATATTTGATAAAATAAGTAATTTCCAAACTGTAGAGATGAATTTACAATTATTATGTATTTTCACTAACCCCACTGCAGTAAAAAAAAATCAAACCGATTCAGAGATCAGGGAGTGGCTAAAATGGATAGGAAGACTTTTTCTCAAAGATTTTGAACAGAGAAATCAAAGTACTGCATCACGAGATGAAATCAAACATAAAGACTGTATTGAATAGGTTCACATAAGAGGTCTAAATGTATTGGGTTTTCAATTTGTTTAGATTTTTAATGGTTCGTATAACTCTCATGTATGACCATGCAGAAGACATTTTAGCCTTGTACTTTAATGCATCAGTCTTCCTGATCTAGGTTCTGATACCGTTCCATATAATTGTATTCTAGTTTCTGAACAAAGATGATATTTCTCCACTTTGCAAAGTTTTTAATTAGTTTTACTTTTACAGAGGACATTCAGGGATCAAAATGAGAGAAAGAAATATCAATTGCTACCTACCTTTGACAAAAGCATCCTGTCTCAGAAACGCAACGCCAAATGCTAAGAGTTTAAGCCACAAAACCATGGTTATTTCTGGAAATCAGGCGTATCCTTATGAAACAGCATGTGTTTCTCTCTGGAAAGCAAAATAAATGTTATCTATTTGCAAAAGAGTTTCTCTGCAAAACTTGAACCAAAAAGGAGAGTAACTAGGCATATACATTGCACTGCCTGCTTATCTGTGAAGGAGTTGCTTCCTCTGTTACCCCAAACTAACCACTCGCAAACTTGCTATGCAGTTAGTGATGTCAGAGCAAACTACTTCTTCAAAAAAAAAATTCTTTCAGTTTCCAGGAAGTCAAGAGGGTTCTTCTTAAGTTGCTGCAGTAAAGCTCAGCTTCCTTAATTCAAATGCAATAGGTTATTTTCAGCCATTTTCTTTTTATACTGAAGAGCTAAACAAGACAACTTTTTAAAGAACCATATTTAACAGTCATTTTTCTGTCCATATTCACTTTTCTACTACATATACTCATTGAGTTCTTTCTATATTGGGGATGCTTCTTAAGATTTCTGTTGAGAGAAAGAGAAATCCAAACCATTAAAGCCCTTAGATTGGCAACAAGACCTTCATAAAAAGATGCTTCCTTATGTGAAGTGACTGCTGATCCCTTTAAACATGTGGTGTATTTCTGAATCTTTTCACAAGGATACCATTCTAGGTATGACAATAATATGCTAGAAATGGATAGAGGTAGTCTAATTCTGTTTTCCATAATGTTCAGTTCCTAATTAGATAGCTCGATGAAATTCTTGACCATGACAATGCCAGAGGATTGTGGTTCCTTTCCTGCAGCTGATGCAAGGTAGTTCATGCACTGAGATAGTACTTAAAAACCTGATATCAAATGCCCCTTATAAAGTAGATTACAGAGGGAATAAATGTTACGATTGCTTCTCCTCTTGAAGGTTTCAAAGGTTTTAAAAGTACCAGAAGAATCCTGTCACAAGGCAGATAAAGAAGGGAAGAGAATATATTTGTGCTTATTCTTCATATAAGTCTTTAGAGGACTTCCTAAGCACCATCAGGAAAAAGTTGCACAAATTCCTATAATAATTGACAGATCACGAGTGAATCAAACTTCTCATAAGATTAAACCCAGCTTCTACACATGCAGCTTTGAGTTGTTTTATAAGAAAGGCCAAAATCTTAGCTTTCATTAAGCAGTATGTCTCTATACAAACTGGTTGTAATAACAATTATATTGTAAATATGCTCAGAACAAAACTGACATAGTGATGTCACTCTTACACTCCAGAGACTCCAACTTTGATATACAATAACTTCATCATCCTGGAGTTGTTGCAAATTGAATTTGGACTATAGCCATACGTTGTCTGCAGCATTGACATCTTAGTACTTGCTAGCCTAGACAAAACCAGGATAACAGAAGGGCTGAAGTGTGCCATCTGATGAGTAGAGCACATGATATCCTGTAGAGAATTTCACAGAAAGGCTCTCAGCAAGAACCAGGCTTCATTTCTACCTGACCTTCCCCAGCAGTTTTGTACAACCTCCACACAAATTTTCAAGTTATGTCCCCAAGACAAATTCGTGCACAATGGACCTTTTCTGACTGTGTGATATTTACAGAGCCTTCACAGAACTTAAATATTTTAACATATCATATATATTATTTAATGATAACATCACACACTCTAGACATCAGGCCAATTGGGTATAATATTATTACACTCATTTAACAGTTGACAAGCCCTAGAATGTCAACTGTTAGAATTACTGACCAAAGTTACAAACAAAACTCATGGAAGATTCAGAGACCCAAGCTATATATTGTAAATCTCCATGAAGTGCTAGAGAAGAAAAATCTCTCCGAGAGCAGATCCTTCAACCAGGAAATTATTTCAGTGACCTTTTTCTGGCAATGAACCATTGCCCTGTAACTAAGAGAGAACAAACTCCTTGAGAGAAATTACATAGTGTCTTTGATTTCAGATTAGTCTCAGATATTTCAATATTCCATCTGCTTGCAGTGCATTTGAAATACAAATCTCAGTAGTCTGTCTGTTTGACATTTGTCTATATGGGTGACTGAGGAAGAAATAAAGGACATCATGGTACTAAAACACTGGCTTTTCAAAGAGTAATTAAGAAGCCAATACTTTTACTGATAGATGCCATGTGCATTTTAGGCATTATGTTCTCAAAACAGCTGCAGATCTGGCATAAGAAGGAGGAAGGAAATGTGTGACAAAAAGAAAACTCTCTCAAGATTTCTCCCCTCATAATAAGCCTTTGAAAGCAGGTAATCATCCACTACATACACAAAGCTAGGAGCTACACAATAGAAAGTTCAGATTTAAGCAGAAACATAGAATCAGCCAAGGGGAATCAGTATACTCTGATAGCATTTTCATTAGTCAGAAAATCCTAAACGTCGCAGGATATAAAGCTGTATATATTGGAGGACTTCAGAACTGACAGAGCAATCTCTGCTCTGCTGATTAACAAAGGAGGGCAGTTTAGCTCCTCTCAGCCACAGGGAATGTCAGGAAAGGGTTGTTGTACACTTGCTGAGTGGAAAACATGGTCCATAAAAGCAGTTGCTCCAGAAAAAGAAAGAGAAGATGGTTTGAAGGGGAAATTCTTACAGCTCTTCTGCTTCACTCTTCTTTCAAGGAGAGATTGCTTGTTTTTGCTAGCTAAGATTACTGATTGTGAGCAAGTCAAAGAACAGACTACAAACTATGGAAATTTCAGTTCTAGTGTGGTTCAGACCTGTGCTGAATGCAATACTATAAAGACACTGTAGTGGGATTTTACACTTAACATCTTATCTTAAACTCCATACCACATGGGTTCAGTTAGCATCTTTCTAAACATTAATTTATTTTGGCTACACTGATGTATTTAAACCCAATGCATTACTTTCTATTTATGGCTCACCCAGAATTAATCAAAACTGTGTTTAAGTCTATCAGAATACATGCAGTGTTTTCCCAAATATAAATTGCAATTTTCTTCCCAAAGATAAACCCAAGTCCCCACTTTTGAGGAAGCGGGAGTGGAATAGTTTACTGTACTTGCAGATTAAGCATTGAGTTATTAAGATAAATAATTTCTCAGCCTTCATTTTGAATGAGCCAAATGATTAAATTATGAAACTGTACCACTATAGTGTGGAACACTTGCCTGGTGCCGAAAAGAATCAAAGCCAGAACCAGCAATTTGTACTATTAAGGATTCCTACAATGACAATAAAAAAAGTGTAGCTGCCTAAGTTACCTACCTCTTCGGAAGTCTCTCTCTTGTAAGCTATTAAGAGAGCCAAATTAATGAGAAAAAAAAAACAAATAAAATCCCTGTAAGAAGTAAATATTTCCTTATCTGATTCATCTATCTTGCAATACAGTAGATTTGTTAAATTACCATAAATGTCTCCATATTCCGTGCAGTTAAACATCAGCTCAAAGGGCAATTATACCAAAACTGCAATAAAATTCTA
Source organism: Baryphthengus martii (assembly GCA_013396935.1). Classification (NCBI taxonomy): domain Eukaryota; kingdom Metazoa; phylum Chordata; class Aves; order Coraciiformes; family Momotidae; genus Baryphthengus; species Baryphthengus martii. Next base: position 129,176 of record VWZK01037658.1, read on the forward strand.
AAAATATGACATGCCAATAACAATCAGTTTTCTTTTCAATTTACATCTGAAGCCTTTGGAAAAATCACAAATACGTGCCTCCTGTTTGATATCAAATATTTAAAGAATAGAGTCCTTGAAATACAGAGAAAACAAAGAGAATTCAAAGTAGAAAGAAATAAAGCAGTATGTCCTTCCTCCAGATAAGCTGCAATAATTGCTATGAATCATTTCACATTTTACATGAAAATACATTGAAAGCATCATAATAAAATTGATTCATTCCATACTAATTAATTAGGTGGTTTATGACATAAATACTTGTTACATAACACTAATTATGTCATTTGAAAATATTTTTCTGCTGAAGCTACCACATATTTGCAGATAAATTAAAAAAAAAATTAAAAATGGAAAGGCAGACAACAAATTAAACAAACTCACAAGAAATAACAGAAACATAAATCAAGTCGCATTTCAGAACCAGTTAATATTTTACAAGTATATATGCAGGTTATATTCAGCTTCAACATCAAAAATACACCACAACTGGGTTTGATTGACAGTCACAAAAAAAAAAATAATGTTTGGCTCTACTGTGAGAGTGAAATTAAGTCTCAAAGAAACATATAATTAGATTCTATATTTTAAGATACTCTATGCTTGTAATAGGATAGTGCAAGGTGAGAGAAACCCAAAATACTTTATAGAAAGATGCAATAAAAATTCCCACTGTTTTTGATATACAGTGGTTTACATATGACCCAGATATTCCAAATGAGAATAATAATTGTCGACTAAGGAGATCGTGATAAAGATATCATTAACCCTCATTCCCAATTCTCTTTCTTTCCCAATCTCAGTAGCCTTGGCTAGATCTAATATATACAGCATTTGATATAAGCCTTGAACCAGTAGCACCACTCTACCAGGGAGGTATTTCCCTTCTAACCACACACCCACTGTTCTCAGCAGAGTAACTTGAGTTTAGATGGAAAGAGGAGTCTTAGCACAGTACAGCCCTAAACTATCTCCCTAAATGGGAGAGTGGGTGAACAGCTGTTTCTGCTTCCAGGGCTGAGCTGTAGCCCTAGACCTAGTCATTTGTCTCCCTGAGTAAGCCAGGAAGGAGGTCTAGTTCTCTCAGTGCTAATGAGACTGCAGCATCAGAGCAGAGTTGTGATCCTCAAAACACTACAAACACCCATCCTCCTGAACAATCTCTCATAACACATCAGGTAAAAATGCTGTAGTTACTCAGTGACTGATCTCAGTGCAAAAGCTCTGCCCAGATCCCAAGCAATCTTAGAACTTGCTGAGAGAGACCAAGATCTCTAATAGCCTCCACAGTCACTGCCAACTTTTTTTTCTACCAGGAGGTTTTTCTGTAACTCTGTTTTGTAAGTTGTGCTGCACAAAGGCATCAGATCACAGAGTGCACTGGGCACAGTGTGATCCTCAAACACTACTGCACAAAGCATTTCACATTTTTTACTTCTGAAGACATCGTTACTTACCCGTGGTTCTGCCTGGCCATGTCCTATCACACTGCGTAGGCAAACGCAACACAGAGGAAAAGAAAATTCATCTGAACATGCTGGATTCTGTGGTTAAGCAGATTTTCTTTCCCAGAGTATTTCACTGACTTTCAAACAGAATTGAATGGACAGCTTGGGCTATACTTCTTCATGCAGGAGCTCAGAGTATGAAGTCACCCATAAAGGAAATTGTACTCAAGTGGGAAACCTGCAAAAAGGGGCCATAGCATTTTTAATACATCTAACAAGGGGGAAGGATGAGCAAAGACTGGAGAGTAAAAAGATACTTATGTAGGCCAAATGAACATAAGCACTTCTGTATAGCTCTGCTCTACAATACCTTTACTAGGAGGTGATTTGAGGTGTGTGGCATCTTGCTCTTTTCAGGACAGACTCCTGCCTTTTTTTCCCTCCTCCAAGTAACAGGGATATCTGTGTGAGAAACTGAGACATATAACCCTTCTGCCCCAGAACAACTGCATCATATGCCAATGTAGCTAAAAAATCCCTTACTATTCTTTGTGGAGAAGCCAAGGAGTTGGTTTCTATTCCAATGGAGGGTAGAGAAGGTAGAGAATAGCCATAAAACCCACCGCTACTTACCCTAGAGGCAGGGAGAGCACAAACTCTTCAACCATGTAAGAGACTGTGTCTCCCCCCTCTTCCACTTCACAGTGTTCCCAAAACCATTCCCTGTATCTGCCTGGTACCACAGAGCTGGGAGGAAACAGACTGAAAATATGGAGGAAGGCAAGAGTAGCAGTAACGAGCATATGAGTAGCATTTTCACACAGCCACAAGTCCAATAAATGTGTGATTCAGGTTGGATTGTTGTGGGTTGCCCTCCCAAAATTGGGCCACCCTGTATCTGCCATCAGGTATCAAATAACAGCCACGCTTACCCTGCACGCTAACACCTACAGGGCCTGTGTCACCCAAACGTTATCATTCCTGGTGCTTGCTGTGTTCAATGCCATAGGAACTGTGACTGAGAGATTTCATTGCCATCTCATTGCTTTTGGTCTCTTCATACAAATTCACGCTGCTTGGTTTCACTCTGTGTTCATTTCCCTAAGAGTTTAGCCAAATAATGATGGGGCATTTACCTTTATCAACACAACTTCCATGTCCAAATTTCCAGTAAATATGGTGTCACTTTGGCATTCATCACAAAGAATTTTAACTGTTACTTTTTTTTTTTTTAATTCAGGCAGTGACGTTCTCCACTAGTACCTAAAGCTCATACTGTTTTGTGTTAATGTGTTTACAAAACATTGTATACGTCAGTTTTCTCAAGAAACGTATCCTTTGTTTGCTGGGGTTTTTTTTATCCAGAGACTTTGAAAGAATAAAGTACAGAGTATGTAATTCAATAAAAATGAAATTCTCAAGCTACTCTATACCTTGTTTGGATTTAAAGTTAGGCACCCTTACTTTGTTTTGCATAATTTTCTGTGGATGGAACTCAGCTCATATGGCTCAGCTCAGTTACACCAATGTTCAACATGGCTGCATACCAGAATTAAGCAATTCCACAGAATCTGAAGGCACACACTTTAGGAAACATTAAGGAATACAGGATAAATCCATCCCAAGGGCAACTCTGTTTAAATCAAGGTGGCTACCCCCATAATACATTTCATCCTATAAAATTAATTTGACAGCCTTACTGTGAAAACATTGTTTGTGCTAGAGAATACACATTATAATATCTCCAATTTTTTGTTGAATATTTGCTAGAGAATCTATTTTGCGTACATTTTTCAGGCTGGTTTGCAATTGCCAAGAACTACTTCTTGAAGAAAGAAAATATTTTTACTTAATGTGTCATATTGGATCAAATTATTTTAAGGTCAAGAGTAAACAATACAGTTCTTTGTGCAGGCATACTGCTATGCTGCTATCAACCCTCAGGCAATGATGATTTGACATCTTCACTTCATATGTTCCCTGCATGATCTATGCTATACCTGCTCAGGACAGAGATCGTATTTTGGTATCCCTGAGGCACTATTCACAATCTGGCCCACAATGAGCAATAAGTCTGTGATAAGCTCTCAGAAGTGCCAGACACTTACTTCTTGCTTACACTTAAAATCATTCCAGGATAACACTAGGCACAGTTATTGTGAAATGGTTGTTCTTGAATAGCTCTGCTAAACACGCTCCTTTAGAATTTGCTGCCCTTAGACAGTGAGTATATCCATAAACACTGCAGCAGATTTGTGCTGAACATCTGCTCCTCCTCCTGATTCTGAATGAGTGCTGGATGCTGAGAACAGCTCAGAATTTAGCTTCATATATGGTGTTCAAAAACTGCACAATGAATGAGTTCATTTCATGTTATGAAACACCAAATAAACATTTTTTACACATTATGTCTTTTCTTCATATCATTCCATCATCCAGTTTGAAATAGAAAATGAAAATATTTGCTACCCATGGACTAACTCTTTGTTGAATACTCATTCGGAAGAGCCCTTCAAGAATGGCAGATTTTTCCTTCTTTTAGTCAGATTCTCTTTTTTTTTCCCAGTTTCATTTCTCCTAGTACTAACCTCTAGATCTTTATAGACACTCATGTGACTTTGTCTCAGCAAATGAACAACAGAGCTTTAAAAAGCCATGAGCTGAATGCCAGGCACGGATCTGTGCCCTGCACAATCACACAAACTCAGGAGTACTGCAGCTGGAGGTACTAAACAAGCACCCTCTGTGCAGGATCCCCTCTATTACCTTCACCAGATCCACCCTGGCTTTAGCAAAACTGATTACTTGCTTGCCGATTGTTTCCTGTTAGTTAATCCGTGTCTGCTATTTAATGTTCCCAAATTATATGCAAAATTATATATGACTATATGACAGACAGCAGGAAATGCTGTTTTACCTGCACGATATAGAAAGTCGTAATTGTGTCATATTTGCAGAAGCCCTAACAGAATATGAGTCAAAGCAATAGTAGTATCAGCCAACACAAAAGAGCCCTTGTAGAAAAATAAGAAAATGCCTATAGAAACAATCTTTTCCAAAGTATTTCCATTCTGGTTGCAAAATGGCACACGTACTTCATTGTGGTTCACTGGATATTGCCTTATCACTTGAACATTGTTTCCTGTGTGCTCTGTAGTATAAAGACATTCCTGTTTGTCTGAAGCTAGTGTTTGAAATAACCACACAGGGTGGGGATTTTTAATTTTTTTTTTTTTTGTTAAAAAGCACAACTTTAGCTGAAGCAAGCCAGGACCAGTGTCAGGGAAAGCTACTGAACTTATTACTTGGGCAATCTTTCCACAATGTGATAATTCTGAACCAACTGATGGTTAGTCTGTGTTGTAAATGAGTGGAGCAGCTTGCTTTCTGCTAGTTTTCAGCCCAAGTTTCAGTTTTTCCCAAGTAGGTGTCTTCTGTGATGTTAATTTATGTATTGTTTGCTTCTAGCACTGTGTTCTGCTTCCCACCTTGGATGCCAGATTCATTGTCATATACTATTAGCTATGGTCTGCAAGTCTTCCCACTGTTTTGCTATCTGACAGTGCTTATATCCAACAGTATTTGTGCTCTTTTTTTTCCCAATAAGATACAGGATAACATTATACCAAATTCTTTCCTAACATCCAAACTATAATTATTTTTTTGGATGGAAATACATTCCCACAGTTGATTGCAGTCACTATGGCACAGAAGCACAAAAATGCCTTTGAGCAAGGTATTTACAAACATAAACCACAAATATTTACCTAGAAGGCTGGTGTGCTCACAGTGATGCTGTCGGTCATCTTCTGATAGCCCATCTTGTACCATTCTCCACATTTTGACATGATTTTACTCTCTGGGGCTGTCCAAACAGGTTAGATAGATGTCTCCAAACATAAGCATGTGGCAGGCATTACTTCTTCCTCAGTGGCTTGTCAAGAAACTACTGCTATAAAGCTAAAAGAGTCCAGAAGATTTCTGTAACCTTAACTCAAATATCCATCTTTGAATCTGAAACTGTTAGGAAACCTGACTGGTCCCACAGACTTACCTTGCATGTCAGGGTCTGTATCACACCTCCCTTCCTTAGTTTCCCTGCCTGTAAGCTCTTCAATTTATTTTCATGTACACAAACTGTAAGCCATCTTAAAGTGTGGCAGGTTCATAATGTTGATGCTCAGGAAAAAAAAGAATAAATAAAAATCTATCTAACGTTGCACTGATTGTCTGTGTTTATTCTCACACTATAAAAACAACAAAGTAATTAGCATAAGCAGTAAATTCAAAGTCTCTTTAAAGAAAAAGAGTTATGAAAACTGGAATAAAACATTGAGAAATAGTTCACTAGAAGCAGAAACAAACATAAAATGATTTCTGTAACATTGAAAATCCAACGAAGCTACATCCTGAGACATATATTTTTGAAATACATTTTTTAAGTATTGCCCCACAAATACTTTCTGCTGAGTGTTGTGAAAGTCCGCATATCTTGTTTATTTGGTCCTTTAGTAGAAGTGCTAAAAAAAAATAAAAAAAATCAGATATTACCATCCATCTTCCCTGATTGACAAAGTGAGTCACTGATTTATATTTTAAACACACTACAAGTCAAAAATGAGGGAAGGGTGTGGGGCAGATGTAAAGAATATGTGAGATGTATTGCAATAACATGGAAAGAAAGTTACTTGCTGTGTGTTATATGTATTTCTTGATCAAAGTATTTCAAATTTATTCATTGTCTGCAATAGTTACATTAAATCCAAATTTACCAAACTATGAGCATTCTCATTTTCTCTTCTTTCTACCTCCATACTGATTTTATCCTTTCTTATAATCAAAAATTGTTTGTTTCAAGATATAGGAAACACTTAACTGCAGATTAAAAATAACAACAGAAGATAAAAACTGAAGACAATACTAGATTATTCAGGAAAAATTAGATCTGCAGTTAGGACCCACCAAAATTAAGATGATCTGGCTAATCTTTTTAGATGACGTTCATTTGGCCTTCTGCAAACTTCTACAGTAGTCAGAAATTTCAGTGAAAATTGTCTTACTTGGGTAGACTGGTGTCTAGTCTGACTGAGGAGCGCAGAAGCTAAATCTGAGCAAAAGTGAAAGACTCAATTAAGCATTTAAGTTTCATTAAAAGGATTAAAAATGAGTATCATATAAAGTCATTTAGGCAATTTCAAATATGTCCCTATCACTTCTTGCTAGTGTGCATCAAGTCATCTAATAAAGGTTTAGAAATATTTGAAATATAAAATTTTAATGTAACAGCCAGGTAAACTGTAAACTCTTGTGTAACACACAAATTGTGGCAGAGTGCCAAGCAAATACTTGAGTGATTTAAAGACATATAAAGAGGAAAGATAGGGCTTGGAAATTAAACACTCTGAAATCAAAAGATTTGTTTCATTATTTTTGTTTTATAGCTTATATCAGTTTCACTGTAGGATATTTTGTAACTAACACTCCAAGACATTTAGCACAAATTCGTTATTTTAACTGTGTCAGAATAGCTCAAGTAACATATTGCTGGGGCCTTATAAACAAATACAATATGTTTACTGCCTACAATGAATTGGAATAGCCAAAAATAGCCAAAAGATAGTGCAAGATGAGAAAAAGCTCATAACCTATCATGCCAAAATAATCCGTGATGTGATATTCCCAAAACACCTGGAATTCTCAGAGTATGTAAACAATTCAATCACAACAGAAGTAAAATAGTATCAGATTGCTTTAGTTCAAGAAAAAAAACATTTCACATATCTCAAAGAGATAACACAGTTTCACAATTGCTAATTTTATAATTTGTAGTCATGTGTACACTGCCAGAAATCTAGTCTCTGTCAGAAAAAAAAAACAAAACAAAGAAAAAAAAAAAGCCTAGTATCACTATAGTTTCTTCAGGTTTTGGTTTTTTTATTAAAAAAAGTGATAAAAGTGTTAGTGATATAAATTGGCACGGTGAGAATAGCTCATTTTTCCCATATCAAGTCCAGGCTAACATACTAACTGAGGCACTGTGCTCTCCCCCTCCTAAGAAAAGCATAAAATATTTGTACATCCTCATTCTGCCTTATAGCATGTGTTATTTCCTATGTTTAGTAAGTTGGGAAACATCACAGAAGATGAAACTCCATGCAATAATTATTTAGCAAGAGGCTATGCCTGTCATCTTCTCATAAGAAGATCCGCTTCAGAGTTTATGAAATTTTAAAAAAAGAAAAAGTTCTTCCTTGAGACAAATGTATACTGAGAAATATATCAACCTCATTTCAGTTTGACATCCTAGCTTTCTTTTCAGTTTGCCCCACACTGATCGATGGAGACACATTCTGAAGGGGTGAAGTTTCCGTCAGATTTTGCCCCCTCCTCCAGCACACTGTCATTTTAGGTAGAAGGGACAAACCACTGTGAAAAAATACAGATTCACAAAGCAGTTTTTCTAAGAAAAGCAATTAATCTGTTCATTTTCCTTTCCTCCTTCTACTATAAACAGGAACATAAAGACGGATGTTGATCATGAACAAAATAAGACCAGCTTGCCCTCCACTGTCTCTGATACAGAAAATACTTTGTGCTACTCCTTGCCCTTGGAATCTTCCTTTCTCCAAGTTTTTCCACATTGGCCTGAAAAAATACCTACCAATGTCTAAACTTTCTCACTACTGTTCACAGATAGCTAACCTTCTTGAACCATAAACCTTTGAGGATAGACTTATACTTCCTTCTCAGTGGAAGCAGTATCTTTTTCATACTAATACAACATTCAGGCAGTGAGCACGCCAAATATCAGTTCTGAGGAAACCAAGCTCCAACCAAACACTTGACTTTGGGGTGAGGTGGGAAGTATAGCCTTCATTCCATTTTGTTTGCATGAGGAACATGAGCAGGGTGAGAAAACAGAAGTTCCAAAATGAGGTGGGAAGAGCTTTTTTTGCTGTATTCACAGTGGCCTCCGCTCTGCTCCAAGAAGTAACAAGAAGTAGAAAAAGTGTATTTGAGTAAGTATGGTTTTCTTATATATATATATGCCCTAGCTCGGTTTTGAAAAGCTGAGCAGGCTGAAAAATGTACGTATTCTTTGTACAACCATCCAGCCATGTGAATGCTCTGGAGATCATACCTCTTTACTTATTTAGCTATTTTAAAGAGTTTTATGCTTTCATTAACATTCAAATTATTTAAGGAAAAGAAAAAAATAGTTTGCTTTGCATTATCTGTAGTAGCTAAATCGTGCAAAGCCATTTATATAAATTATCTACACCGGTCTCCAAAACCTCTTAAAATTGCTTATCGATCAAGTGAAAGGTTGAAAGGAAAAACAAAAACCAAAAGTCCTGTCAAATAGATTACCTATGTTGTATCTAAGCAAATACCTGCTTAAGCTACTTTACTGCTGATACTGCTTTTTATGCTGTGTCTATCAGTAGTTTATGCATTGGATGTAAGTCTTGTTTAACTGCAATATTAGATACATTTAATACCTTTACTGCCAGTTACACCAGGAAAGATCAGTAGCAGTGTTGTCAAGACCGTTGGAGTCAGACTCATAGGCCTCAAAAAAAGCTTTCACTGAAGTTGATATAATGGAAAAACAATAAAAATTCCTGATTTCTGCTTTCTGCTTTTGCCTCAGCTTGGCCTGCAAAGTGATGCTGTCCTCAGCTTTCCAAGTTGGTTTCACTTTCTGGTTCCTGCGTAATTACCAAGGCCCAGCAACGAGGCAGAGCTGCAAAATTCATGAGGGCCGGATATAAGATTTTCTGGCTAAGAAATAGAAGCTACCTTGTTGAAGGAGACAGATCTCTTATGAAGATGGACTTTCTGGAAATCAGCTAAGGCATTTTGATGCAGTCCACTGCTGGTCTCTGAAGTTAAGAAATACTCTGGGAGCAGAAAACAGCACCAACTCCCCACTTCCCCAATCTCAATTTAACATATTGAAACCCTTTATGTCACTGCCTGCCTTCTTACCTTTGGATTGTTTGGATGAAAAGACTGGTCTTTTGCAGACAATCTAATGAATACCTCTGATTGCATTTTGTACACCAGAGGAACCAAGCTCCGTGTCACCAGTTTGACTGTGTATCTGAAGTGCCACAGTAGCAAGCACTTTCTTACTGAAAGTAGAAAAGTGGCAGATAAGTGCTACCCAAATTCTCATCTAAGGGCTACCTTAAAGATTCAGCAAAACTTTTTCAGTCAGTTGCCTTAGGTTCTTCTAAATTGATAAGCTGGTTTCTTAGCTCTTGTCATGATACATCGGATGATTTGAAGTTTGCACTGAATTAAAGCGTATATGACACCGATTCCCAGGTCCTGCAGGACCAATGAACCATGCTCTGGGGCAGTGTAGGGGTTGCAGAAGTGTGCAGAAATTTGAAGTTCTGTCCAGTCCAAGTGCTGAGAGCACATCTCTTGCTCTGCCTGGCCCCTGGCTGCTCTTTCATTTTGTTAATGGCTTCTGGTTGACAAGATAGGACTTGAACATGTTGTATGGGACAAAATGGTCCATTAGCTAGCCTTCCCTAATATTACTTTTCAGTAGCACGTTTGATGGGATGCATATTGTGTCTCAGTGTGTTTTGACTTGTAGCTCAACCACATATTTCAACCTAATTATTATATACAGAGTTGCTAGTATCTCCTCTTTCCTTTACCAGCTAATGAGGTGTTAGTAGGAGTTTTCTACATTTAGAAAGCCATAGCTTTTGCTTTCTGGACATTTCTGCAGCATTTATTGGAATAGTTTGAACATTTTCATGTTTGGAAGACATACTGTATTATTAGTGCAGAGATCTATGTTGTCCATCTCCTGAGCTGGGAACAAGCAATGAGAGCATCTTTCTTTTTTTTTTTGACCGATGTCTCCTAACCACAATACTTTTCAGGGAAATGCGTGCTTTGGTTATTCAGGCTCCAGCACACGCGTTCTGGACAAACAACACAAATATCTGTGGAAGGGATGTGGGAGAAAAGTAGATTGTGAACTAAGAACTGGTGATCACTCACTGCAGTGCAGATGAAAGCAAGATGCTGGTAATAACCTCAGCAGAGAAAGTGTGAACGCTGGTGCAATCTACTTCACTATTCCCCATCAAGCTGCCAGGTTGCTGTACTCTACACTTGGTTCTAGAGGCATTGGGGAGTCCTAAGTTCTCCAAAGGGGCAATGATACACAGGATCCTCAATTTCTGCATAGGTATATATAGGAACTTGTACATGAGAACATACACATGTGAAGTTGCAAAATAGTTGGCATTTTTAGATGGAAGCGTTATCAGGCTAAGAGGGCTCTTTACATATTTTATGTTTGTGTAACATGGAACATACTCTGTGTTCCATGTAACACAAAAACCTTTGGTCATACACCTGTTTTAAGCAACTCATATTGCTCAGCTCAGCAAGTTAATGTTTACATTTGCTACTAAAATGAATGTTTATAGCATTTAAAAGGCCACTCCTTGGAAGCTTTAAGCTCTAAGAACCAGAGAAAATACACACTAGCAAGAGACCTGGTAATTTAGATTTACAGCTTGACCTTGAATTATTGGAAAATATTTTATAACATTCTAGATTTATGTTCTTCCTCCTGGAGATGCTGACATTAAAAATGAGGCTAGTCTTCAAGAAGCAAGTTCACCTCTGGTTTTCTTAACAAAAGATGGTGTCCTTTGCGCTGTAGGTATCTCGTAACAATGCAACATAAGCCAGACAATCTTTCAAGTAACCTATGTGTTCCTTTAATTATTTTATAGCTAAAGGCTTTAAATCCAAGATGTGGTATGTACTTCCTTATGTTCACAACTGCATAGAGACTGAGCAAAAATTCTGGCTCTCATTATGAAGCTTTCTTGAAATTATTATATTCTTTTTTTCTGTATTCAAACTTTAAAAGTACCTTTTCTCTTCTCAGATTTATAGCCTACAAAACTTTTTCACTATAGCATATCAGAATTTCAAAATTATATCAAACAAAATAGCCACTCTCAGCTACAGAAAGAAATTCAGAGGTAAAAATCTTTAAAACCTTATGGTCTCAACTCCTGTATAATAAGTGAAATAGGCTCCTTGTCCTCTAATTAATAAAATCTGTTAGAATAGGATTTCACTATAGAAAACTTAAATACAACCATCATTCCCTTAATAGCTTAAACTGATAGTGACAGACTTGCTTATAATTAATCATTTAATCTATGTAGGAGGCAAGACAAAAACTTACCTACGTGTTATCACATTGTTTTCTGTTACAGAGTTTTGCAGCTCTTATTTATCTTACTCATAAAAGTATAGGGAATTGGAGCACGTGATGAAGAAACAGAGCATGATCAAACTAAGTTTATCAGTCTGGACCCCAAAAAAAAAATTAAAAGGGAATGTTATTGCTGTTTTTAATTAGCTGGTTTGTGCTTATAGAGAGGACACAGTCAAACACTTCTTATAGGTGCAAAATAAAAGGATGAAGAACAACAGGCACCAATTGCATCAAGCAAAATCATGAGTTTGTATGATGAGTCAAAATTTCACAAGGACAACCATCCAGTAGAATGAGCTGCCCAGAGCAGCTATGGAGCACCCATCCTGAGAGTCAAAACTCAGAAAAGGCTGTGAGCAACTCACATGGAAGTAAGCTCTGCTCTAAGAAGGAGATACAGGCCGACAATGTCCTGAGAACTTTGCTAGGCTAGGTTATTCGGAAACTCTGGTGAGAAAGCAGAGTTTCACCAAGTGCTTTGAAAAGGAGGTGTGGAGTTGGTTTCTGAAATTCCATGGGTTTTTTTGTGAGGGATTGGGGTTTTTTTTTGTTTGCAACAGCTTCAAAAAATGAAAGATTTTGTACAGTTACTTTCCCTTTCTTAGTTTCCAGGATGAACTACAAAAAACCTTCAGATTTTATTTTATTTTTTTCTTCAACGGATTGCTAGGAATAGATTACAAATTATCAGAGGTTCCCTTTCTCATTTGGGGCCACTGACTGACCATAATAAGAATGTATTAAGGCATTAGATGTATTTATTTGAAATACCTGATTCCGAAATTCAAACGTTTTTTCAAGCAGAACTCCTAACAAGAAGGATTTGTGACAGGGAGTCTACAAGATTTACTTTGAAGAAAAAGAATGTGTGTTTAAGAGACCCACAAACCTTCAAAAGAACACCTCCTTCAAAAAGCCACACCTCACAGCTATAAGGGATTTTCAGAAGCTAATGTATTTACATAAAGTGGAAAGACTTGCAAGCTGTACAAGGCAATTACTGGAAACAGTGGTGTAGTATTGGACAAAAAAGTCGTGATTTTTCTTGTGTGTTTTTTTTTCTTTCCAAAGAAATCCATTAGTTCTTTCATCTACGCTAAAACTATAGGCCAAATCCTGTAGTCTTTACTGAAAAAAAAAAAAAAAAAAA
>VWZK01037658.1:142119-228730 GCA_013396935.1 Baryphthengus martii
AAAAAAAAAAAAAGCCATTTTACAGATCTCCTGCTGGTCTCCTGTACAAAGAAAATGAATACTCAAATGAGGTGAAGGGCAGAAATAAAAGGAGCTAGAAAATACAGTCCATATGGAAAGAAAAACTGCATTTAAAATGCATCCAATAAACACTAGAGATCTATTACAGTGTATTTGAGCAGCTTTGCCTGACATTTTTATAACTATTTGTATTTGTTTGTACAAACACATATATGCACATGTATACACAAACACTTCATTCCACATATAACTATCCAGGTTAGAAAGACTACCCCTACTCATTTTTACTCATAACATTGAACTATATATACTCTGGAATCATCAGCTATTATCTCCCTGAGATAGCACTCTATAGTCTCTTATTTCTGCATATTTCAAATCAACTTTGGGAACATATTAAAACTACATTTCAGGAAGAGAAAGGTAGAAACAATAAAAGATACAAATAAGCAGTAGTGTCTAGTTAGGCATTTGGTTTTCTTTTTCTCTTTTAAAAATATTCTCTCCACTCCCCTTCTGGTTAATGCATGAACACTCCTGCCTTCTGCATTCCACCTTTACATTTTTACTTATCGCTAGAATTAGTCCTACACTGCTGCAGGGAGAGGTGGAGAATCTTTAAAATTATTTTTGCAGCACAGAGTAGGACTAGCAGAATTCTTCATCAACATGTGTGTGCACATGCACACACGAGCACAAGTGCACACCAACAACCACTCTTCCACTGAAGATCCTTACCTGATTTGTAACTGCCAGTAAGGACTGGAAAAAAAATTCCACACTGCAAAGTGTGGTAGAATGAACATCTGGTATTTTTGTATATCAGTTCTCCAGATTTCATCAAGGGAATCTCTTCCCACTACTATAAACACAGTAGTATCATTCAGTCTGCTCACAATAATGTATTTTAATCTAGCAATTCTTCCCAATGTGGCGAGAATATCTAAAAAGTAAGATAAGGCTACTCATATTTACCCTCACTTAGTAACCAGGAATTTTTAACTAAAAATGTAATTAATTTTTAAAACTATCTTAAATAATTGAAAAATATTAGTAACCATTGATCAGTTCCCATTAAATCAATTACTCTAGCTAATGCTTCATACTGTTTAAAATTATATTGCATATTTGAAGAGAAAAAAAATAAGAATTCATTTTTCTATACATCATGTCCAGCATATAAATTCTATTAAAAAAAAAGAAAAAAAAAATATCAAGGTTCTGTACTTGTAAGTATCTACATAGCTGACTAAGAAGATTATAGACAAATATCTTCTAATTTTTCTCTTCATAATTAACAAGTTAGCTCTGAAATGCTAGGACTCTGAAGTGATGGTACTTCTTGTGGATACTTGAATGGTGAATTCTGAGGATGGTCATGAATCAGTAATTGAATCCAGCTTTCCTTTAATAGATTTGCATACAGAGCTATAACTGAAAGGAGCTTGCAGAATTGCACATGAAGTATGTTTGGGGCATCTTACAATTATTTATTTTTTCTGAATATCCAGTCCTCTATAATTAATCTTATGCTTTTCATTTTTTCCCCTTAAACTTCAATTTACTCTTTTGATTTTTTTATTTTTTTATAGATATTGATATTTCCTGCCTATTTGATACGGTATTTTGGAGATAAAAATGCTTCTGGTATTTTTTTTTCCAAAAATATAAGAAAACATTTCTGATACCATTATTTTATAAATAATGATATCATGGATTAGAATAAAAAGAAAACAGACAAACTTCAAGATAGCACAAACTATGCAGCAGGAAAAAAAAAAGACTTTCAAAACTAATCTCTTAATCCTGGCATATGATTTAAAATAACAGCGCAATATAATAATCGGATTGTAGGGAGAGGGAAAGACAGATAACATGATCTTTACAGTCAGTACCAATCACTGACAGAGACCTAGGCATACTCCGTACAGAAGCTGTTAGAAATTGTTCCCTTCTTTATGGCATTTCACTAGAAAACAAACAAGAACAAAAAAACAAACTACCTCTGGAAAGAACAGACCATGAAGAAGAATTTTTTTACTTTCTATTACAAAAGTGAAGTAAATGTTTTCATTTATGCCACTCTGGAGTGACCCCAACTGCCTTTTTTGTCATTTGATTTCTTATGGGAATCTGAAATATTTCTGCTTTGAAACTTTTTTTTTAACATGACCGTTTCTTCCGAACAGTCTACCATCACCCACCTTCTACTAAAACTGTGAGCATTAAGAGTCTATGTAATCACTTCAGTAAATGCAATAAAACCTTCCAGACATTTTCCAATACTTTGCTCAAATTTTGAACTCTGCCACCTTAAGGTTTCTGTGCAGAGGCTGTGATTTAGTAACATTACTGAAAACCATAGGCCTGGAAACCTTTAACTGAGTTCTTGGTGATTTCATAGGAAGAAATACAGCCTCTCAGGCCTCTTCATTTTCCCATGTGGATATTATTGCAAGCTAGAGAAGACTAGCTCCAGAAAGCAGAGACTAGATGTACGCAGCAGTTTTCCCACTTCATGTTCCTTGAACAAATGCTAGGAGAGAAACTTCACTCCTTAAAGTAGGTGCACCACTTGCTCCCCGCTGCTGACTGCAGATGCTAGACAACCCAAAAAACATCACGCAGCACAGGAAAGGACTAGGTCATTTCTGCCTCGTCTGTATGTTCGAGGTCCTGTCATGCCATAGCACCTATAGTTCTTGCCTCTGGGGACTGAAGATGCCTTTTTACTGCATCACTAATCTGCTTGTTTCAGAGCTCAAGCAAACTGCTGGTAGATGAGGAACTAAACCATTTTCATCTTCAAATACTGGTAGGGTTCAATATGCTCAAATCATGTTCCGGCAGAGAACTCTGATAATTGCAAAATATATTTTTTCAGGTCTGTTTTCTAAAATAAACATAGGTTTTTTGATTAAGATTTGTGAGTCCAATAACAGCACAACATGCATCTAACAAATATATTTTCACATAAACCTTTGGTTTGCCAGTAAGAAGCCTATCAGGTACTGTCTGGGGAGGGGGAAGGTTCTCATAAGCAAGTCATCCCTTTATATTTTTAATCTGCAAACTTCAAAACAGTAGAAATTCATATAGAGGAAGTCAGAGTTACTGTAAAGTGTCAGGTTTCTGAACGTCTTACCGCCAGCTCCCCTCTCACCCTTTAATTCACATACCTATTGACACAACTTTAAAGCCTTGTTATTTCTTTTGTATCATCACTGCTGTAATAACAAGTGTTTCACATACTGCAGAACTGCAAAAACAGAAATGTGAGAGGGTCAGAAGAAAACACTGACAAAGACATGACAATGAGAGGAGATAGTTTATATTAGGAAATTACAGAGAAATTATAGTGCTCTACCTGTAATGCTTCTAAGCAGTCCCCAGTGTAATAATATATAGTTCTGTTTTTTTCTGGAGTATATAGGACACAGTATAAGCACTATGAAAAATATATCAACCTGTTGCCATTAGAGTCAGTTTGCACAACATCCAAAGAGCATGACACACTAACACAATACAGTTATTTGATGTACACAGGTGACTGCTTCCTACTCCGCCTTGCTACAGCTCACAAGCAGAAAGCCTTGTCATTATATAGAATCACCATAAAATTGCTTAGGTTGGAAGAGACCTTAGAGATCATCTAATCCAACCTCCCTGCCATGGGCAGGGATGCCTCTCAACTAGACCAGGTTGCTCAAGGCCTCATCCAACCCAGCCCTGAACATCTCCAGGGAGGGGGCATCCACAACTTTTCTGGGCAATCTATTCCAATCTCTCACCACCCTTGTACTGAAGAATTTCTTCCTAAAATCCAGTCTCCATCACCATTTCTAACCCTCTCCTTCCCAGGTGGAATTCATAGAAACACAGCTGTAGGAGTGGGTGAAAGGGCTGGCAGTGCTATATGCGCAGGTGGGTGCAGAAGCCTGCCCGAAGGTTGTACTGAGTCAGGCTCTGGACAGCCAACATTGAGAAGATGCTGCTCTCTGTACTATCACAGGTTATTTCACAAAGCCGGAGTCATTTTTGTTCTGAAGGCAAGGAGTCAAGAGGCCAGAAAGAGGTTGTAAAAAGAGTAATTTCAGAGATTTTTCAGTCCTTTGGCGTAAGGTATTCACCTCTACCTAGAAAAGGGGGAGATGTGAAATCAGCAGCTGAACAGCTGTAGTACTCTGAATTCTAGGACACATATCTACAATCACCTCTGCTATTAAGAGGAGGATCTCAGGTGGCTTGGAAGGAAAATATCTAGTAGGGCACACTGACAGAATAAAAGCTATTACTTTTTAGGCCTTTACTAAAGAATTTCAATGGATTTAATTTAATTTCAAGAGGGTTTTGAGAGCCAATATTGTGTAGATTTTTATCAAGGGTTACCTTACCATAAGCACGAAGCTTCCTTTTTTAATGTGTCTTTTGAAGGTTTTTCAAAGCAATGATTTTTTCTTTTGAGAGACTTCTATCACAGCCTGTGCCATGCTCTGTGGGAGAAGTTTTAATCCATGCTGCTTCTGCTGTTACTCATAGTTTCAAAAAAGAGCGATGCAAATATTCATAATATCCTCAGAAAGAAATATAGAGAATACTTCTGTGCTTTCATAGTAGTCTAATTCTAATTCTTTCTCTAGAAAAAGAAATCTTTTCAGGCATTTATTTCAAAGATAAAATAGGCAACTGCTCAGAATAACCAAATTGATAATAATTTGTCTATATTGTCTTTGCCAGCAGCTCCTGTCTGACCATATATTTATTAGAGAATTCTTTTCTTATTAACATTAACTGCATGTTAATGAAGTCCTATTTTATATTAAAAATATAATTAAGTAAAAAAAGTTTTCCACCTTATTCTTGTGATGATTTCAGAAAAGCACAGATTGGTAGTCAGACATTCCCCTTCAAAATACTGTGCAATACCAGAAATCTTGTGGTTCTCTGCAGGGCCAGAAAATACTGCCTGTGGGTAGACAAGAAACTTTCCAAATGTTCCAACAGTGCAATACTTTGTTCCTCATGTCTTCCAGGCAAAGTCCCTAAAACTTCCGTGCAAGAACCATACAGAGACAGAGTCAACATCTCCCCATAGAAGCTACAAGGGAGAAAAATGAGGAGCTCTTCCACAGCGGCCCCTCCTCCAAGATCCACCATTAAAAGCACTTGCAAGTGAAGTGTTTGATAGAAAACCAAACCTAATGGTGAATTTCAACCCTTTTATCAAGCTTGCAAGATGCACAAATGCTTTACATAAAATATATAGAGATCCTTATCAGCAGAATCGCTTTCAGAAAAGCATAATTCAAACCCTTATGAGTTACCATTGGACTGGCAGAAAAAAGAAAAAAAAAAAAAAAAAAAGAGAAGTGTTTTCTGCATGAATCTTGACAAGAGAAGTCCTTCCTCCTCTAAGATGAGGAACTGCCTGACATGCAAGACTTGCTACTCTTGCAGCCACATGAAGAGCAAGAGAAACAGAGGACAGGAATATCGGAGACATGATGTAAAGTGATGAATATGCTAAAATTAGTTAATGTTCCTATTCATTTTATGAAGGGAGGGTAAGTTTGTTGTTTGTTTGGGTTTTTATTAAACCAAAAATGCTAGAAGGTTATGAAAAGTGAAAAAGTAGAGATTTTCAATCTCAATGCACAAATACACACTTGTGTACATGCACGTGTATTAGCATAAATACACGTGTTTCTCTTTTTAAGAACATCGATTTGAAAGCAGGTCTTATGAGGAGAAAAACACCCTCATCTGCCTCATAATTGTATCAAAAATAATGTCAGGGACTAGCTTAGCTAAGGCAACCACTACTCTGGTCTTAAAGACAGATTGTCCCCTAATTCATCATTTTACCTTTCCAAATAATTACGTGCTTTATGAGGGCTAAATATTTTCACTAGAAGAAGGGAAATTCTTCTTATTCCTTTTGTTCACTGTCAGTTTAAACTGGTGTTGCTCAGAGCTGGAATGAAATACAATGAAATGACTGAGTAGAAAATTAACATTTTGTCAAAGGTCAGAAACTGGTTCAACAACCTTGAGCTATGCATAAAGCAGCAGCACATAAGTACAGTACAGAGGACTACACGTTCATCTTCTTTAGGCTGCAAAGTTTAACTATTTTCTTTGTAATACCTTTATTGATCTTGTTAAATCTAATTTGAGACGGCACTGAAATTTTCTGATATACTGTATCTGCTTTTCTTCAAGTGGCTGTTAAGCTGTGACACAGATGTGAGTCGCTGGTTAGCCTACACAGTTCAAAATACATTTACGTGATACTCCCCCTCCCCTCCCTGCCTGCACACATTGAATGTGAGGCTGCAGATTTCTTTTGGGGAAGGCAGCAATGCGAAAAATCATCATGAGGATGTAGTAAGGGAAGAGGCATGCTCTTTATGCAGAAGGGTGGGAGAGAAGATAGCAAATAGCTGCAGTGGGAAAATAAAAAAAGAGGAAGCATCCATTGAAATGAAACACTGTGTGCTGGGTCAAGCAGGGATGGAGCTAATTGCCTCAGAGCAGCCAGCACATTGTGAGCTTGTGACTAAAATTGCATTGGGAGCGCACCTGTGTTTTAGGTGTTGCTAAACAGTGCTTGCAGGGTGTCAAGGCTTTCTCTGTTCCTCCCTCTGCCCCCCTCCAGGGAGCAGGCTGGGGTGGGCAAGTGGCTGGGAGAGGACACAGCCAGGATGGCAACCCAGACTCACCAAAGGGATTTTGCATGCCACATAATGCTAGGCTCAGCAGTGAAACTGGGGATTTTGCCTTCCCAAAGTAGCCACTATTTGGAGGCTGACTGGTCTGCGTGTGGGAGGTGGTAAGTGACTATCTTGCATCACTTCACCTTCATCTCACTCCTTCTCCTCTGTTTTTTTAAACTGTTTTTATCTTGATCCACAAGTTTTCTCACATTTGCTCTTTTGATTCTCTGCCCCATGCCACTGTGGAGGAGCAAACAATAAGTAGGGTGGAGGCTTACTTGCTGGCTGGGGTGAACACACCATAGACTGAGAATAGGAAAATATCAGAACCATACTTATGGTCAAGTTATAAATCAGCCTGGAAGTTTTAGAGACTATGATTAGGGATTTTAGACACTATGTTTGAGATGTTTCCCCCCCATTTTTTTATTATTATTATTTCCTTTACCTGAATTATCACATAGGTAGTGAAAAAAAAAAACAAAAACAAAAAAACAGAGATTTATTTTTTTTTCCTTAATTTTTCTCCCAGGAGCTGAAGAGAATTTTAGAAAAAATAATTTAATACACAGCTTACACTGCCTTTCTCTGAATCCTAAACCAACTATAGGTGCAAGCATAATTACTTATACCTAGACACGGGCCAAATTTAGGAAAAAGCATGAGTTGGTTTACAGGTAGGTGTTCAATACAGGGTAGGCAGACTGCTCTGCCAACTGAAGCTGGGGCTGTGTTGGCAGACTTGGCTAGCAGTCAGTAAGCTCACACAGACAGTATGGAAGCAACCCACCTCTGACAATATTTTAATATTTATTCATTTTTACTTACCTATTTGTTCCTATCAATTTTGGGCTGCTGAGACCAACTGCACTGATGTCAACAGAACGAGAACATCACTGTCAGAAAATACCGTAGCGAGAATCCTAGCTTGCAGCCATAATTATAACTTCTGTACAAAGTTCATAACTATTTATTATTGTTATTATTTAATAAAAGCAACATGGTTGTTGCCTTGAGAGAGAAAAGGCCATGGTTTTGAGAAACATGATGGTTTGCACTGTGTACATTTTAATTTATGCACGAAGATACTTTCTCAAGCTGATAGATTTTACTCCATTTGAAGGTGCTCCATTTTCCTCAGAAAAGTAGTCCCCATCCTTGATGTAGGAAACTATACAGGTGTGCACCCTGCTTTTCCTTACTTAGGTCTTCCTAGAGTCATAAAACAAAAGGTGCACGCTTATACACAAAAAGTATCCACGCCAAGCTTTCCTACCTGACGGGCTGCTGATTTTAACACTTTATCATTGAATCAACGTCACTGCTTTGAAGCTGTAGCCTGTACAAAGTGCACTCCTTAGTAGTCAGAGCCGCTCATTTGGAAAGAATTTTTGTTTTTTAAGCAACTTTTTTTAATTATAAAAAAAATATCTGTGTTTTGGGAAATAAAGCCACAGAGACAATGCATGGGAGACCTTCAACTTAAACATATTTCAGTGGAAACTCTGCCTGCTGCCCTCCTACGTACAGGAGAGCTTGTGCACACTTAAACCACAATAAAAGGATGCCACAGCACTGCCTTTACTGCTCAGTGGTAGATTGACTGAGAAGTTGTTATCTTCATGCTGGGTAAGGCTCAATCTGAGTAACAGGAAGCAGAATTTTTCCAAATAAAATAATTTGAACTACCTAGGGTGAACTTACCCGCTGGTGCTTACCTTCCCACTGCAGAGAGAAGACGGCAGCTGCACAGTCTCCATCTAAACTAGAAGTGCCTGATTTAGAGTGTTTTACTGGTTAAGCTGTGGATGAGCAGGGGGAGCTAAGCAGTGTCTTTCATCCCTTGTAAGACTCTTCAGGGCCTTGCTCCACAGCTTTGCTTTGCGGTAGCACGAATATCAGAACTGACCCCATTTTTCCCTTTTGGTCAATGGGGATAATCAGAAAAGGCTCAGGAAGTTCTGGGGCACAAGACAGATGACTGAAAAGCTGAGAAGAAAAGGAAGGAGTCTTTAAAAAAAGAATAAACAAAAAACAAACAACAAAAAAATCCACACAAACAACTGAAAAAAACAAACAAACAAAACCAACAACAAACCCCCACACCTCAAATTTCGCTCTGGCCCTCTCTCAACCTGGTAACACCTCTCCTCTCCTCTATCATCAATCACCACTTTGGCTTCTCTTCTCTAATTAAATAAGTCTGGAGCTGACTTGGAAAGAAAACCAGCTCCTCCAAAACAGAGAAGTTTCCTATTTGCTTGTGTGATGAAGTAGGAGCCTGTCTGGTTAATTGGTGGCATAACCTACATTATTTTAATGAATTTTCTATGAAGTGGGATACACAGAGGTGCCGTGTCAACATAGCCTGAGATCATCACAATCATCCTCAGACAAGCTTTGAAATTAGTTCTAAGTGGCAGTACTTTGTGTGGAGTCTAACAAAATATGTATAAGCACCAGCCAAAATAAATGATGATCATCCCCCCCCGCAGAGGCTTACCAGTACCTGAAATACATGAACTCTCAAATTTGCAGCTCAAACAATCTACTTAAGAATTACAATTTTTTTGACAATGGAAGAGTTTTGTAATCTGTTCAAGGATGGATTTTTCTCTACAAAAAAATTCATCATACAGGACTATTTTCTGTGAAATATTAAAATTAACAGATTGTAAATGTACAAATTCATATAATTACTGAGGCCGATGTAAAATGATTACAGCGTTGAGAACTGCTCTGAAAAAAAACCAAAGAGTCTGACTCCTGGTGCTTTCCATCAAGTCCAGAAACTCTGAAACAGTTTAGTTTGCTAGCAGTTTTGTAACGTTTCTTCTAGCTATGAGATTTGCCTGACAAGACCCTTTGCCTGAAATATACTTTTGATATCTGAAGCAGGTTTGAAATTTATACTTCCTATTTAATGTTTAACTAACTACTGTTTTAAAGTTCTGAGCCAAAATGTCCTGTCCCAAGTAAACCAAATCTCTTCATTTTTTACTTTCATTTTCCACTTCTGCTTTTCTTTGCCAGTCAGATCATTTGGAGCTGAACCACAGTGCCACAACAGGCTTTCTAACCCGACAGTTTCCACATTTTCTGTATGATTAATCATTTCTTCCTCTTCTACGTCCGAATAAAATAAATTTCAAGGCTATGCATTAAAATCTTTTTAAAATAGTGCCATGTCTGCTCTCTTGCAGCTAAAGCGGACTTCTGATTTCAGTGCTGGAGATGAGGAAGCATCTCAGAGTTTCTGCATGAAGGAAGAAACTTGGTGACTAATAGGCTGTACGAAGTAGACATCTTCCTAAGAGGGAGCCTGGGTGGAATCTGAAAACAACTCCCCTTTCAAAGTCTCAGTGCTCCTGTCATTCCAGGCACAACTGAAGACAGTAATAGGGCATGAGGATTCTCCCTCAATTTTCCCCTCAAGCCTGCAGCTATTTGAGGCACACATTTCCTCGTCAGGACCAGCTAACAGCCTTGCAGCAAGCAAGTAGCATGGCACAGCTGCCCTAGGAAGCCCTGGAAAAGAGAGAGCCCCATAACAAGGGCCATTAGCAGAGAGCACTAAATAATTTTTATATGTACATATTTTATTTTTAATGTATATGCAGAAATCATATCTATATACACATATACACACACAACTGCAGCAAGTAAACCCCATTTACAACAGATGATCTTCAGTCCTGACACAGCTGCATCAGAACTTGCAATAAATATGCTTTACTTGTGCTACAAAGTTGTTTTTTTTTTAAACCTATTTTAATTATGCATCTTGACATGTCCCCCTCCTGTGCAATGGTCAAAAAAAGCTGTGACAGTGGGATTTGTTGTGGTTTGTTTTTTTTTTAATAAGGAAATACGAAGATGCTGCTTATTCATGTAGTAGCCCACGAGACATTCTTTCCTACTGTAGGAAAGAGGATGTGCATCTACAGCCATGCTTGTGCGTTCATTTCACTGTTGTGTGCATTAGGACTTGAAAGTAAATCCCAGACCACCAGCCATACCTTTCCGGAGTCTGGATCTTAGAGCTAATCCCCCAACTTCGCTCCACAGCACTCATGTCCCTTATAGCAGAGTACAACACAGAGCACACCTCAACCACCACAGGTTTTTTTTAAACTTTAGTCCCTGATGAATTAATTTCCAATGAAGATTTACTTTAAGTGAAAAGCCTCTAACAAATAATGTTAAGTAGTAACACCAGCCAGACACATACTATCAGTTCACTAGGTTCAATCAAAATGACTAGTTGACTGAGTCTGATTCTTCATATTCAGGGAAAGTTTTTTAAAAGGAAATTCCAATAAATATTTTTTTTCCTCAGTTCCTCTGACCAGTTTAACTATGTACTGCTTCAGTAATAAAAGATTTAAAAAAAAAATAAAATCACCATTAAACTATAGGCCACATGGAGTGCTCTTCTCTTCTTTTCCCAGTGTGTTAATCGCCTACTTCAGCTTTTCTGTGACCCTGAGGAGAGGAGAACATTCCTTTCAACCTCACTGATGTGTTTTTCTGATTGTGCTAACATGCCTTTTCACCCAGCAGCAGTCCAGGCAGAGCTGGCTGGTTTGGTACAATCTGGAAGGCTGTTGTAATAACAGAACAAAAAAGCACAAGGAAGGGCTTGATGGCTGTATAAAATTCCACCTGAGCTCTGGTCCCCACAAAAGTGCAACAGTCTCAGCAATCAACATGACCAGCCAGTCTCAGGGAATCCAGCAGCTTCTTCAGGCAGAAAAACGTGCCAAGGACAAACTGGAAGAAGCCAAAAAAAGTAAGTACTTGGCTTGATTTTACTGTAGTTTCTAACTGCAAACTCCTCAGAATTACAGTGGCTCACAGAAATTTCATCTCTATATGTCACAGTTGTGCTGCTCCTATTCTTTCTTCTTCCTTGCGTTCAATAATAATAAATTCAAATATTTTTATTCTCGTCATAGATAAGCAAGAAGTTAAAAAATATAAAAATTAAGGTGCCCACTAGAATAATTTAAATCAAAGAAACAGTGGGAAGTCTCTGCTAGGAGAATTAACTGTTTCCTCCTTTCTACATTTATCTCCCAGTGATTTCATGCAAACTATGTTGACTTTATTCTTTTGAATGTAGGTACCAATCACATAAGTCATTGACCTGCATTAGCACCAAAACATTAATGCTGTTTCACGGAGTTATGTTTCTTTAGAAACCAGAAGCAGGAAACAACATAGTCCTCCCTCCAGGACTCAACTAAAATGCATGAAGGTGTCATGTGGAGCAAGAGTATAATGAAAGAATGTATTTTGTTTTCCAGGGAGAAATAGAAGCTCAGCAATTTGTGTAGTTTCTATACCCTTTCTACACAAAAATCAGCATTGCTGTGTGCTTATTTAATAATTAATGTGACAAGTTAATTTGGGCAGCACCACACAAAAAATAAGTAGAAGGGCAATACCCCTTCCCTGAGTGCTCAGACACTGCCTGTGGCTTGCAGAAGCAACAAAGGGGAAAAAAATATAAAACCCAAAATAAATATGTATATATAAAAAAATAAAATAAAAAAATAATCACACCTTCATAAACAAGAAGGCTCACAAAAGAAAAAAAAAAAAAGTGTTTAGGGGTTGTTGCTCCCAGCCTGAAAGCAAGGAATAACTAAGAAGTGCTTTGACTCTTATATAGCCAAATGAGGTGCTCTGGGTGGCATGGGCCTTACCATATCATGTAGGGCAGAGGAAGCACATTGTTCACCAAAGCAAGAAGCAAGAAAGCATATGGCCTGGAAAGGCATACCTCCAGTGGTGGGAGCAGTTTGGCCTGAATATAGGCTGCAGAATTAAGCCTTTGGCTATAATAGCTTGATATTGATTATCCTTCACTGTTGGTTTGGGGTGGGTTTTTCTTTGGTTTTTTGATTTCATTTGTGTTTGTTTTATAAACCAGAAAAGTCAGTTCAGCTTTTTCTAAAACAGCCAGTTAAAAAGAGGCTTTCTAAATTAAAGAACTCCAAAAACGAAAAGTATCATAACATAAAACTAATGACTGAAGGTCAGTGTCTTGCAGAATCCAAACACAGTTACAGGTGCATTTACTCTGCTCTGCAAAAACCACACTCCCCTGTCATCACCTCAGTCCCACACAGAGTGCTTATGATAAGCACAAGGCTTCTTACAGATAAAGTATCTTCCAGACCCCTCTGAGTCAGAAACTTGAATGAAATCACTGCCTATGCTTACCCCAAAACTAATACCCTGGTAGGAGTTATTCAACAACTACAGAAAAACAACTATTAAGAATTTTGCTACCGGTAAAAATATTTCATCAATATGACTTTCTTCTCTAATACTTTTAAGGCCAAACATTTTTTTTTCTTTATAAAAATTATTAAGGAAAATAAAAATTTCTCATACATAAAAATGTGGGCAGGAGAGGGAGTGGGAGATGGGAGGGGGGTAAAGACAGCAGAGCCAGATTCTTTTCGGTGGCACCCATTTAAAGGGCAAGAGGCAATAGCACAAATTTAAACATAAGAAAACTACTCTCTAACTGTGGATGGGTTCAAAGCCATGCACGGGCTGCCCAGAGAGGCTGTGGAGTCTCCATTCTCAGAGAGGTTCAAAACCCACTGAATATGGCCCTGATCAAATTACCCCCACCGAGCCTGTTCTGAGCAGGGTGTTGGAGCGGATCCTAGAGGCCCCCTTTCAGCCTCAGCAGCTCTGCATGATCCCAGTAAAAAACTCAAGCATTTCTAAGAGATTTGATTCCTAGGTATAGCAGATCAAGGGCAAATGGTTTAAATAACTAATGAAGTGGAATCATCATTTACAGCCTAAAGACTTTTGTGGATCTTTTCATTCATGTTAAATACTGCCAACAGTTTCTACCAGGGTGTGAATAGCAAAGCTTTTGTGAATTTTAGAACCTCATAATTACATAAAAGGTCAGGTCTTCCTGATTTCTGTTTTTCTAAGGACTAGTCCAGCCTGGATTTTGTGCTAAGATAAGCGTTATAGATAATAGAAGTGAATAATTATACCCAGAAAATCATTATTATATTCAATAATACAAGATGTTTGCAGTGAAGCTACAAAATGAAATAAATAAATTTTTAAAAATTCCTATATTGTCCTTGATTTAAATATTTTTCATACCAATGTCAATATACCACCTTAGACACCTAATTATACCAGCATTACTTAAATAAAGCAGGATGCAGACAAAAAGGATTCTTCTAGTGCCAAATCTGGTTATACCAAGTCAGAATCACCTCAACAGTTTCTTTCCCAGAATGATTCTTCAGTTAGATCAGCATAAAGGATTGTCTCTGATCACAGAAACTAAGATAAAAGGAAATACATAAAATGCAGCCAATATAACCAGTGCAATCAGTTAACCTGTGCACATACAATTCAGTGAAACAAGGCGAGGACATGCTGCTTCACCCCAGAAAATGACAGCCCAGATCCACCCAGCACCAGTTCAAATCAGCAGCTTCTGCTCAGGGCTTGGCTCCCTTCAGATCTGGGCTGCAAGTGAACCCGCCCAGCGAGCGCTAACGCAGTTCTGTTCCCACTAAACTGTACATATGACCTCCTTTGTCGCCATAAACAGTCACTGCACACCACCACTGTACCAATGAGCCCAACTAATCTATTTGCATTGTAACATGAGAAGAATGAAGGGCAGGTTGTTCATGGGACAGAACGAGGAAAAGTCATTTTCAAGGAAACGTGATTAGCAAACCTGCCCCTGTGAAAACCCGTCAGTGTTTACAGCTGATACTCACATAACCAGATCAAAATGTAGCATGAACATAGATAATATTGTATATAAACAGATAATAGGCCTAGTTTTTACTGACATACGTGCAGCTGTTTGTAATGCAAAATCCACTCTGGATAATTGAAAAACTAGCAAATAATTAAAATTGTATTTATAGATATGACGCAAAGCAGAAACGTAGTGCTAAAGCTCCTCTGTACATGGCAGGGTTTTTAATACTTCTTGCTCAATACTCTTTATCCTGGTTTGCAATATCTTTACTATATCATTGGCTGATATCATTTATACTTGACAAATTATAAAAAAGTTTGTTGTTATATGCACACATGCAAGGCTGACACTATTAAATTGATTAAACAGAAACCAAAGCAGTCTGCAATTCTTTGGCTTTTATACACAGCGCTGCTTTATCTATATTTTTTGCTTTCAGTCATATTTGGATCCTGGAAATAAGTGAGCATTGTCAGAGCCAAGATATCAATTCCTGAAAACCCTCTTGAGTAAAAGAAGAGAAACAAATGTGTCATGAACGCTGGGTTTAGCAAAACTTGTTTTCCTATAGATTTCTGTATCTTGGCTTGAATTTCTAGAGCCTAATAAAATATTCAGATGAAAGATTTCAGGAAATCAGATTGAAACCAAATGTTAATCAAAATAATATATTGTAAACAGAATTATATTTGTGGTGTTCTCTTGGATGATATCCAGGACATATTTTATCTACTGAAAAAGCTATATATACTGGGGTTTTTTTGTATTTTATTAAAAGTGCAAAACAGTCTTCTCAAAATGAGCATCCCTAAGCCCCATTTTGCAGACATCTAACACTCTCAAAGACTACTCAGAATTGGTTGCCTATTTGGCAACTTCTTCATATGACGTGATTTCTATGCAGAAATTCAGCTGCAATCCTAGACGATATGTTTGAAAACAGAAAGCCAATTTTAGCAAGGCAGGTTTTGGAAAGTAAATATTTCAGCAAATTAGAATACAGCATTTTTGCTTTCTACTATCTTTTTCTTCCAAGATCTAAAAAACTCAAACAACCTGAAAATCCTCACCAGCTCTTTTGGATCCAATCAAAGTTAGGTACTTCATTGACTTCACAGAAAGACCTAGAAAAAAAGACTACAACCTTTCTCCATGCTAATTCCTTCCCGTGTTAGGCAAAAAAATCTAACACAGGGCTGACATTCTAGAAAGTTGGTTAAGATTCTGCCACTTTAACATGGTGCCTAGCAGTGTACACAGGCTGTCAGCTACCATTATCATCGTCTCTTCAAACTTGGAGCTTTCTGTACCTCACCTTTATGATCCTAGAGAAAATGTAGTAAGGACAGTTTGATTGGCCCATCCTCCTGCATTTCTTGCCCTCTTTTTGCATGATCGTGGAAGAACTGCAATGCTCTGCCACCCTTCAGCGTCTAAGGTTTGATTTCAGCTTGGCTGTGCTCTGCAGAGCATCTCATCCAGAAGATGAGTAAGATTTTGAAAAGGCAATCCTCTACCACACAACTAAGGTAGCAGACAAGTGGTTAATAACAGACTAATTAATTAATTTTAGTTTGTCTCTAGTGAAACAGCAGGTTAAGCTCTAGCTTCTGCTTAACTTAATCAGGTGCAGCATATGCACTATCACATATGTTGGCAGTTGCCGAGTCTGTCCACAACGTTGTTGAACTAGCAGTAATTTACTCACAGCTTTTCCACTTAATTAAATAGGAAGCAGCAGGTTCCTGCTGTGCCAATCCTAAAGGCATCATGGAAAAGTGAAATGGTTGCCACCCTACAGTGACACCCTATGTATTGTGCTTACTCGGGTGCACTGATATGTATGTATATATACACTTTTTGGTTCACTAGCTGCATTGGCAGAGGCAAATGAACTGTTGTTTTACAGATAATCTCTTTCCATTTTCTGCATTTTAAACGGATTTATTTATCTATCCAGTGGCCAAATATGCAACATATTTACTACAGATGGCCCCGCAGATGGAATTTGAAATTAAAGTCCCACTGATTTTGAAATAATTTAATTTGTTATAGAGATCCAGTTCCTCAGCTGGTGGAATTGGCAGAGCTTCATCACAGTCACTCTCCCCAACCTCCAGCTCCAGAGAATCACCCCCCGGGCTCCGCTCCTAGAGGAAAATTCTATAAAAGGCTGATCAACTCCAAATTTTGAGAGAAGAATAAGGGCAATTTGAAAATACAGGCCTAAACCTAGTTCCAAATTTTGTTGTCCAGACCGATGTCAAGCTCTTACACAATCTGTCAACTCACATACTGATCCCAAAACTTCATATAGTGAGTGGAAGAAGCCAAGGGAATTGGCCCTTCTCAAACAAATACAAATTCTGGGAAACTATGTGATAGGTTTTAAACTGCCTCTCTGCCCCTCTATAAATAATCACAGTGTCTCAGTGGCAGAAGGACTCTGAGAAAAAATTAACTACAGAAAAGAGCACTGAACTGATGAACTGAGAGTCAGTAAAGCTATCTAGTCCCTCATCAGGTTGTCCCTTACTGTTAAAAGCTTTTAATACAATCACACACCCCAGGTCCCACAATGAGCACATCCACAAAATCAAACACTCCAGGAATCAAGATTTCAAAAGAAAATTCACATTTCAGTCATCCTTCTGCTTCTACTTACCCATCTGCAGATAATTACTTCAGAAAGAGCCAACAACCACACAAAAAAAATTACTGCTGGATCAGGCATTTTGCCCAGGCTTTTGTTGAATCTTAAGCATATCAAAACCAACAGTCTTCTTCCCAACATTCAGACTTCTCAGTGTGCCATGCCCAGGGGAAGCAGGTTGCTGTATGCCACACCTGATAAGGATTCAGAAGCCCAGCACAGGTGTAACCAATCCAATGTAGCAGCCTGTGGAAAATAAATCAGAAATACTAATGCTTGTATCTCTACTAGCTTAGGTGGAGAATGTTCTGTACAGTTTCAGAAAAGGTACCATTTCCAACTTTCATGCTTGAAAGATATTTTTACAAAAACCCAAAACACAAAACACCAAACTTACCAAAGTATTCATATTGCTCAGTGATGTTAAGTAGGTAGTTACAATAAGTAAATAAATAAATGGATGTTTCATGCATCAGATCAAGATGCTTTTTTCAGTTGCGTAGCCTCCACTCTTTCATTCTTGTGATATTCTAATTTAAGTAACTAAGAAAGAGTTTTTTTACCCATCAGAGAGTTTTTTCCCATTAAGAAAACGGAGAAAGGTTATCCCCTCCTACTCTTAAAATTCTAGTTGTACAGCAGAAAGAGACCCCAAAAATCAGTATCAGCCTAGGTGTCTCAAATATAACATTGTCAACTTTCAAGGCAAGAAGTTTCTAGCCCCATCAATTTCAAAGTGACTTTTGCCTCATGAAGTAGTGTAGCAGAGTCCTGGAGAGATCCACACAACTTTACTGACTTTGAAGAAAACAGGCAGAAAGTGACGCATCACCGTGGGATGGTTATGACATGTTCAACACTTGCTTTGTGTAAAAACTTAAGCATCACTTTCCCATCAAACCTTTTATACTCCTATCCTTTACATAATATCCCTGCTAGGCCCAGGAACTACCTTATACCTAGACCTGCAATGACTCATGTGGCCTTGATTTGACACAAGACCTTAGCATTTCACCTAAGACAAAGTTAACTATTCACAGTGAACAAAATTAAGAATGTAAATGAGCGCATTCAGGAGGAAGGCTCTAGTTTCCACCACAGCCTAAAATGCCACCTTACAGATCACCCTCCTGCTTAAAAAGGGAAAAAAAAGACGTTACCATCACTCTCATATTTTATATGCATTGGTAAGGCAATACCATTGACCTCCTTTTTCTATTAATCACTTACCTTTGCATTTAACAAATGCTAGGGGAAAAGTATCAGGGAGATGAGGACAAAGCCTGAAGGTTGCAATTCAGTTTGATAGCTGTTGAGAAGTATTTTGCAGTACTTTGGAAATCTGCCAGCTCTAAGCAGAATCCAGTTGGTGTGGGACGAAGGGATGCTGGCAACCAATCAATATCGCAAATCTTACAAAATAACGTCTTTTCTCATCAGTGACAACTAAAATCTGTTATCTGGCTGTTACTATTGCTGATGAAGGAAAGATAGATATTTATTTAAACACCAAGCTGTGATTTAAAAAAAAAAAAAAAAGGCACAAAAAAAAAAAAGCACTTGTGTTATGAGAAAATGTCTAGTTACAAAAAGACTTCTGTTGTTAGCAAACCAACAAGCTTTCCATTTGATGTGTGCTTTTGGAAAGGGAGTTGGTCTCAGAAGATGGCTACTTGTGTGACCGGTTTTCAACCAAAAAGTACCCTACCTAAATCACTTGGGCTCTTCAGACCATTCATGCACCAATAAAGCTGCTGCTGACTTTTCTTGAAGCTTTGTCCATGTTACTATGTCACGTAAAATACTTCTGATTCAGAGAGATTCATGTTTTGGGATACAATGACAAGTGTGAAGTCACTATTTCTTCCCTCATTAGGAAAGGGAAAGAGGCTGAAGCAGGCCAAAGAAGAAGCCATAGCTGAGATAGACCACTACCGCTTACAGAGGGAGAAGGAATTTAGAAACAAACAAACAAATGTAAGTAAGAAAATTGCATATGTTTTTTTTCCTAGTGTCAATCTTCTCAATGGTAAAACAATTTCCTTCAAACCATGTAAACATGCAGATCTCTGCAAACCAACATGATCACACAGGGATGTGCCCTGTGATGCGTATATGCTTCATTTTGACTTCTTCATAAGTTTTGAATGCATTTGTAGAAGGTATTGTGGACTTTCGCCACTAAAATTGATCAGATTCTGTACTTGGTTCATGCTTGCCCTTTGAAAACGTATCTCCTTTAAGGAATAATACCTTTGGGATCCTCTTTCTTTAAGTCCAGACAGACCTCCTGTCTGCCTTGAAACTAGAGGTTTCAGTAAGGTGGGTGTTTCAATAAAAGCAAAGATTTAAAATCTTTCTTTCTATTTCTGTTCCACTTTAGCTGACTTTTTTTGACTGAATACAAGACTGCATCTTTGATGAAGTGAAATCACTAAAACTTGAGTTTTTCACTACATTTTCATACCAAATGTGGTCTGGCTTATATTGTCATATATGAATTACAGTACATTTTATACATTTCTGCCATCTTGCAGTTTTCTCTAGTTTTTTCCTGAAGGTTCATAAACTGTTCTCTTTTTACATGGTGACCTTCCTCTTACATTTTTGATCTTGGTTTTCCCCCTGCTTATTTTGTGTAAAGGCAAGGAAATTACATGTGTAAAAAGAACCACAAAAAAAAAAAAAAAAAAGCCAAAGAAGTCAAAAAACTCCTGCTTTACGAACCTGTCATTTCAGTCACACGTCACACAAAAAAATTCCCAGCAGAGATCACAAGCCATAAGAACAGATATACATACAAAGTCTCTAACATACACTGCCAGCCCCCAGACACACTGTCGCACAGCCAGGCTGCGTGGAGTTATCTCATACGTACAATTTTGGATGTTTACTGACACTAAAATAAAGTAATAATATCTCTAAAATTTGTTCTCCTTTCCATCAAGCTAGACTTCTTGTTTTAGTTCTGAAATAGCAGAAAATAAAAGATGTTGCTTTAGTGTAAACACACATTTTTTCCCACAGACAAAATTCAAGCTGCAGGTAAGGGCCACTGTTCGTCGACTGAACGTTTCACACAAGCAGGACAGAGCACATACTTGCTCCTCGAATGACAGCGTGTGGTATGAGATCATCGCAGTACTCCTTCATATTCCCTGACCCCAATATGTCGAACATTTATCTACCCAGACAAATATCATTATTAACCTGTGCCTGGAAGGCTGTCAGGAGTTCCATCTAAGCCAGTGCGGAGGGAAATCTGATGCCTGGTTCAGTTTACTGGCTCACATATTCAGACACAAGTATTTTTAATTCTTTGTCACAGTCTCATTTAATGCTATTCCTCCTCTTACTTTGTGTTGATGTATCCAAACCGGGGTAAGCTTTCTCGTATTACAAGACATTCCACATCAGTCCAGAAGGAGAAGCAACAGAAAATAACAATTAATAACAATTAATTTGAGGTTAGAGTAACAATAGGCAATATCTATTTTGAAAATTTACAAAATTTAAGCCCAAACCTAAAACTAATTTTGTTAGTGCTCATGGTGTTTGTACTCAGGGTCTGAGATTACCGAACTCTGGAGATACGCAGCCGAGTTCTGAATTTTGTTAACTTTGGAATGACACTTACATAAAACTAGTATGGGCAAAATAAGGACAGACCTTCAAGGTCAGCAGAAATCATAAACTAAGCAGAGCATTATCTGCATTCTAACAAGAAAAAGGTCTTCAAATTCAGAAGGGAAAAAAAAAATTAGAAGAGTGTCTCAATTTACAGTATTATCAAGAACTTGCAGAGCACAATCCCAGTCTGTAGAGGCTCTTCTTAAAATTATCATACTTTTCTGGAGGTTTTTCAAAAGTATTTAGTAGCTGGATAACATCCAACCATCTGAGATCTCTGGAAAGTTATTTTCCCCAGTGGAAAAAAAAATCAGCTTCATAAATCTGGTCTAGGCTGTACAATCCTTCTCACACAAGACCGTTAAAACTTGTCTAAAAGCTAAAATAAAATGCCAGTCAAAAACAGCTACTAAAGAAAACTATAATATTTTTCTGATATTTGCAATTATGTCTATGTTCCATATTTCTTCCAAATCTCAAAGTGTGTTACATCTGGATTACAGATAAACTTCTTACTACATTGCTAGGTACTGATACATAGAATTGCAAAAGTGCAAAAGATCTTAGCTGCTTTTCCTTCTTTTAAGGACTAAGTTGGGCTGAAATCACATGAAAAAATAAAGCTAATGACTCTTCCCTTGTTTGTGGTCTTCCTTTAACATCACAGGGTTAGCTTCAGCTGCTACCCTGAGAACCATGGCAGGAACAAGAAGAATATGTTGCTTACACCTTTCTTACTCTGTCAGCATGCAGAAATGTATTCTGCTCTCCCTCATGGAATTCTTTAGCTGGAAACCAATTTCTCTGCTGCTATCTGAAGGACTTTTCCATAAGGAAAGAATTGAAGAGATGTTTGGACATTGGGGAGGAGGGAGCAAAGTCACAGATTTGGAACATGTGCATCTGTTTATAACATAACCTTGCTAAATATTCAGCAAGTCTAGAGTCAATTAAATTCTAAGTGAATGTCCTGATATTAACTGTGCCAGAAGCTGTCTGGTATTTCAGCAGATAAGAAAATGTAACATTAAAAGACCTCATCTGAGGCCTGTTGAAGGTTATACATCACTAACTGCTCAAGATATTTCAAGTACTCTGCTACCGCGATTATGCGTTGTCAGAAAGGCTGTCCCATGTTTTGCTCCTTAACCACGCTCACATTCATTCTCAGTGAGGCCAAAGAAAGAACACTAGCGATAGAACTTAGTTTACCAGTCATTAAACTAGACAATAAAATAAAATCAGCAATATAAAAGACAAAATATGTATGATGTTGTTCCCACAGTGAGCTGGGAAACTTTTGTTACAAGGGGTGATTTCCATGGCTAATGAGCATATGAAAGGGTACCCCCCCTTTAGTCCTGTTTTTGCTTGTACAGTTCAACCTAGATCATACCCTTATTGTTAGGAAGTGCTGTGACATGTTTGCATTATGTTTATGCCAGATGATGAAGAAAAGTACAATAACCATAGTCATATATAAACCCTTTACTTTGCTCAGAGGACTTCTGCTTTTCAGGTAATGGGCTCCCAAGGTAACCTCTCTGCTAAAATAGAAGAGCAAACTACAGAAACGATCCAAAATCTCATGAGCAGCTACCACAAGAACATGGAGAGCATGATGAAGAAGCTTTTGAGCACAATATGTGACATCAACCCTGAAGTTCACCCAAACCTCAGACACACAGTATAAGATCCATTGATGTCCTGAGGAAGGGTATTTGTAAAAGGTAGACTTCTTTTTTTGATAAGCATAAATATTTCCTCATGTGTTGTTTCTGTACGTTTGAGAAATAAAGAATACTAAAGCTAAAAGCACACAGTTCCACATAGGCTTTTAATGTGACAAGAATTATACACGGTTTCACAAGCATTTGTTGGAATATTGTTTCCTGTGGTAGCTAAGACCCTGTCATTTAGATGGGGGCAAGTCAACAACAGCAGAATGGATTATTATTTGACACCAGCAGCTTTTCAGTGGGAGTCTTTATTCCTTTTCTCTTTTAAAGTGTTCTGTGCTAGGACGTGGTGTTGCATAAAGTCTGTTTACCCCAATCTTTCCAGTGCTTCAAGACAAGTGACGTAGAATATCACAAAAAGAAGTTCTTTACTACGAGGGTGGTGGAACACTGGAAAAAGTTGCCCAGGGAAGTGGTGGAGGCTCCATCCCTGGAGATATTTGAGGTTAGGCTCAACGAGGCTCTGAGCAACCTGATCTAGTTGAGGATGTCCCTGCTCACTGCGGTGGGAGTTGGACTAGATGACCTTTGGAGGTCCCTTCCAACCCAGGGCAGTCTATTCTACGAAAAAACTTAAAGTGTTTTATTTCCTGATACACGGAGTGGTCATGTTATGGAATGTACAGGAACTTTATAACTTTTAGTCAAAAAGAATAGGCCAAAACATTTTAAATTTTTGTGTGCTAATTTAAAGTAAAATATAGCTGATATACACAATTATGTTCAAAACCATAAGCAAAGTGTTGTCCTGTTGTTTAACTACACCACAAACTTAGTATAGCTTTAAGCCTGAAAAAATGATGAGTAATTATTATTTAAGAAATTGCTTTGGTTCAAGGTGCAAACTAGTAGATCCATCACTATCTAAACATTTACACTGAAAGCACAGGAATCCATGCACTCAAACTCTACATCAGTTACCCTAAACGGTACCTTACTCCACAGGTTTTTCACAGAAATCATGTCAGTTAGAGTTCACTTCTGTTACCCTTAGGAACCCTGATGAGCTTCCCTCTGCAATGACACAGATTTCCCTTGGAATAAATTCTACTGAAGTTAGGAAAATACAATATGATCAGGTGCTTTCAAGGTGAAGCCCATTGAATCTGATGGGAGGCTGATGGGAGATACCGACGAAGTGGTGGTCTGACACATACCTGCATCCTGAACCCCCTTAAATGCCTTGTCTCCGCTACAAAATTACACTGAATTATAAAAGAATCTTGAAAAATTGTGATGACTAGCAAACAATAGCTACGATTTTGAGTCCGCATAGACACAGACAAATCATTTCAATTTCACAGCAGCTAGTCATAGGCAATCTCCTGTTCCAGCAGGGTTTACACAACTGACATGCTGTCATGTGTAAAATGACTGTAAAGCTGTAGTCAACTTAATGTCAGCAAACATGACTCCTCAAGGCCGTGCCTGGATGCTATATAATCTCTAAGCCCTGATTTTTACAATCTCCTGTGTTTGATTAAATTCTCTGGGGACATAGGGATGCTGAGGGATGGAGAAGGGACTAAAAATCCTATTGACATCAGCTGAAAGGCTCATTTATTTAGGAGTGCTTTGAATCAAGCTGTGATAGGATTTGATTTACTGAGAGGATGAAGGAACTCCAGACCTTGCTCACGGAGGTGAGCCAACACAGGGCAGTCAGGATTGCCTCATTGCCTAGGCACATATATCTCCAGTGCAGGTCATGGATGCAGTCCCAGTGCAGTGCTCAGTTTTGAACTATGTATTTTCTGTGAACTCAGATACCAAGGTGAATGCTAATCTCTCACAAGAGCTCACAGCAATGTTCAGGACAGCTCCACTTTCCCTTCTGAGCTACCTCAGCACCCTTTCTGCCAGTTATCACTTGTAAACATACAGAAATATTGCAGGTTTGGTTGCAGAGCCAAAGCAATGAAGTTTCTGTTGCCAGCTGTATGGGATAATACACACTCCCACACAGTGGGGGCAGAATTGTCACAGCATGGTGGGCAACAAGCTAGAGAAGCAGCTTTTCAGGAGGCCAGCAACCCTGATTACATGAAGCAAAGCTTTGTCTTCCTGCATTGCCCTGCTTCTTTTTATGACATTTCCTCTTTCTCTCATTCTTGCCCCAATCTGTCCTCTGTCACCAACTGCTTGCCTTGCAAAGGTTCTGTCCACCTTTCAAGGCTACTCTCTACTCTTCTCGTCCTAACAGCCACAAACACATCTCTTATTTAAAGCTTCTTTAAAATATGTTATCTCATAAATATCTCAATCTTCCTTGACAAAAAAAAAAAACAAAAAACAAGCACATGGAGGGTGACAGCAGAAGCAACCAGGAGTGTGGACAAGCACTGTCCAGAGGGGACAGCACAGCTGTGCCATTGCTCATGTGGTGACACCGCACTGCAATCATGGCAATGACCTGCCTCTGCCCTTGCTATGATTTGCATACCTGAGATTTAAATTGAGTCTAAAGTACTCAAACTTCCAGAACGTGACTATTTTCACGTTTCAGAATGAAGAGGTACTACTCATGAAAAAAAAAAAAAAAAGAATGAACTCATGATTATCTCTGATCTTGAGAGATATAAATCTGCAACCTCTGAGCACTCTATGCATTTACCTTCTTTCACATTCATTCCTACTTCTGGACAGGAAAAGGGTGATTATACTACCACTTCCAACTGTACAGAGGTAAAGGCCAAATTAGACTTCATCTAATTTGGCAAGATATTGGGGTTGTTTTTAAATGAAAAGTGTAAGTACCAGGTGCATCAATGGAATATTAAGGTGCCAAGAAAATGCCTGCTGAATTTACAAGTGCCCAAAATATCTTGTATGTGACATTTCCATATTAAAGAAAAAGATCTAATAGAAGCAAGGGGGGCTAATTTTAAAATGCTCTTAAATACATAAAAATGTAAAAATGGTTACTTTGTATTAGCAGTTACCTATCACGGATGATTACAAATGACTGGTTAGATCACACTTGAGCAAAACAAGCCTTCAAGGTTTAACCAAACATCAGTTCAACGACATCTGTGAGGGTCCTAACCACACAATCCCATTCCCCCAGTGACCTGCTTCTCACTGTGACTCACATCCTCAGCTTGTCTACAGCTAATGCTGTCCTCTGCTTGCCTCGCTCCACGGATGAGGTGGGATGGGCCAGGATGCCAGGCCGTGCCCTGCCATCCTAGTCTTCACAGTGCCCTGGCACACCATTACCTAATACATACCAATGCAGTTGTCAAATAAATTGGCCAAAACTCACATATCATAACACAAATGAATTTAAGAAATACAAAAGCCACTTACGGATAGCATTCATGTATAAATATAAATATTTATANATGCCTCTGAAATGATGGTCTTAGCAAACACCTGAAGAGCTCCTGTGAAGGTTTCCCTCTCTCTAACCATGCTCTCTCCTCAGAAGGAAGGTGGTTACCTGACCTTGACATCACTTCAGACAATGGGCTTTTCTTCAAAACATTTGAAAGCCAAACTCAGTAAGGAGTAGCTATTCTCCTCCCCCCACCAGCGATAACTGCACATAGAAACAGTGATTAACACTGTCACTATTTCAGTTAGTATCTTCTTATTATCAATAAATCAGTAACCAATAAAACAAACGGAGCCAATTCAAGGTCTATGTCTGATTCCATCAAAATCAACTGCAAAACACCCAGACTGCGAGATATTATGATTGAAGCAAACTCGGGGTGTTTCCTAGACGGGCTGAATTCTGCACTGGCTTGCATGAGGGAGTTAACAAGGTTTTTGCTGGAAGAAAAAGAAGAGCCATATTACACAATAACTTCTAAATCCACTGATTATAAAGTGCCTCAAACAATAAGTAGTGGAAAAGGTCAGACCAGTGGAAAGTGCAAGAGCTGTTTTATGCAACTCATGACATGGTTTGGGCTGAATTTCTCTGGTTGTTTTCCCTCAGTGTTCCCCTTTGAGTTATAATATATAAGGATGTAGTGATGTGATTCCCATTCATAGGTGATGAGGGAAGATCTCTGAACTCATGCAGGTAAGACAGAATGTCTTTTAAGGCTAAATAAAGAAAAATAAAACAGACATGGTGGTTTAATATGTGCTCTATGTAGAGGCTTTCTACTGACTTTCCCATTAATTTTTGAAGAGACTGGAAGCTGAGATTTGGCAAGTCAGAACCAGATGTTAATCTATTACATGGATTATTACATTAACTGAAATCAGATTTCCTTCCTTGCATATGATTGTGTCAATTATTTTTTCCATATTAAAATATATGAAAATTCATATAATCTGTAAAATGCAAGCTCATTCTTGTAAATGGGTAAAAGTGTATGGGCAAATCTCTCTACAGAAGAGAATTTTTCTCTCCCTGGCTTAAAAGGCTTTGTAGTTCAAGGACTGTGAGCAATGTCTCTCTATGGGAGGAGATGATCTGCTGTTGCAGAGCTCAGGAGCTACAACAGGACAGGTGACAACAAGCTGCCATGACATATAGTCGCAGGAGATGTGAACCTGCAGATACATACTCGCACAGGCAGTCTTGCCCAGAAGGATCCTTAACTGCAGACAAAGAAGGAAAGACATCTGTGTGTAAGGATTTATTGAGCATCCCTGCAGCAAGGGGCTGTGTCAAACTTTGAGAATATATCTAGTCAGGGTGAGACTTCAGACTGAGTGTAGGCATGAAATATAAACCTGTTTTTAGGCTACTAAGCAATACCTTCTAATATTTGCAGTTGCACTGGCTATTAGCTACATTGACAGACAGGTTATACTGTCATCAATTAAAGACATAGCTGCTGCAAAATGGTAACGGTTCTTAAAGAAGAAAGAGTGAACCTTGCCCCTGTGGTCCACTTAATGGGAAGACTTTACCTTCAACTGAAATTTCTCTTAACTAAGACTGTATGAGAGTGCTGAATCTTTCAATTATAGATTTGTTTTTTCTCAAATGTGTGCAGATTAAACAAAGGTTATCTAGACACAATTATTCTTCAGAACCAGCAACCTGTCAGGTTGCTACTCTAGGATGCCCTCACCAACAGATTAATCCATGGGAATGGTACCTGTGTGACATGTCACCATCACCTTCTCCATACCTTGGGGCAAAGAACATTCCCTGACTGCCCATCAACTTAATGGGGAGCCAGGCACTACTGAAAATGAACATAAGGGGAAGAAAGAATACTGGGCAAATATTTTGATGTGAGAGTAGTAATTCCAGTTCTTTTCCATTCCAGGAACCCACCATCGTCATGTGTTGATTAAGTACAAAACCTGAATGTTATGTAAAGCTATGTTCTGCTTCATGTATACAATTCATATACTTCAAACTGATTTCCTCCAGCTGATTACAGAAATAGAGGAAATGTCTGTTACATGATACACAAGTGTCATATCTTCCTGCCAGGCTCACAGTGGCCTGTCCTTCACAGATTTGATTATTCCGCATTTTATGGTAGTATAAGGCACTTGAAACTCAGTCTTCCCTCAGGAATGTTAACGCTTGTTAGAAGTACATGACCCAACCAGTCTTACTAGAGAACACTTGGAAAATGTTACATCAGAGTGCTATTAATACACTCCATTGCACTTACCGGACATGACTGCACGTGGAAAATCTGATGACTTGGAAGCTTATTAATTTACTGAGATTCCTTGCTGATTTTATGAAAGATATGCCACAACTAAATTACCTGACCCAGGGTGATTCCTGAAAGTTCCTCTTGCCCCAGATATCCGATTTATTTACAAGTACATCAGACTCCAATATGCTACCAAATTCCATATCACTCTTGGAAATACAGAAATTTTGAGAGCTGTACTCCAAAAACTGCTAGTTTGGTTAAAAACAAGCTTTCCACTAAATATCATGCCAGAAAAATTACCTCGATACTTGCTATTAAATAGACTTTGGTTTCATAAACACAGTATTTATAACTCAATTCGCTTGCAACAAACCAAACAGTACAAATACCAATATAAAACAGAGCAGCATATCAATATAACCTAATTTGTATAACCTTCTCTGTACGTCATGTAAATATTTATTTTACAATCCTGTGGCACTGATTTATTGTTGAAAACAGACAAAGAGATAAAAATGGATATAACATAAACGTAATTTATTTAATCATGCATGTGTAACTTTGGAAAATAAATCTAGCATTTTGTGGCAGTCCTCTTTCCATTCAGACTTGTGGGAAAGAGTGCTAACACACCCCATTGGTGGCAGTAAGATAATTCATAACTGTGTTTAAAATTAAGCAAAGGTGAACTGTGGTGGCACCTCAGAGAGCAGAAACGAGACCTACCAGAAAGGACAGGCTGCCAGGGCACCATAGGTGCTAGAAATTGCTCCTGCCAATAATTCTGATCCACATCTCTTCTCTGCAGCCTGCATCTGCTCTCCACCTCACACCAGCACCCCTATTTTACCATCCAGGAATATACACCCTGACTCTAATAACCTCAGGAGCCACTCTGTAACCAACTTCATAAACCTGTCTCCCTTGAATCAAGAGGATGTATTACATCTCTTAGTTGCTGTTTCCCAGCTGTTATCAGTAGTGAAGAACATTTAACAAATGAAACAATTGTGTCTTATACCAGTTTAACACTTCTTAACAACATATCTACTAATATCAGTTTCAAGGGAAAAAAACAGCATTGTTTCCTATCAACGTTTAACTGCTCTGTCTGCATGTGCTATGGGAAATGTTTCTTGTGGCACAGGCTGCCAAACTCGTCCAGCACATTTTCCCTAATGGCTTTTACATTCAGCTCTGGAGTAAGTAAATTAACATTCAGCACTTCTCCCTTTTTTAAAACCATTTTTCTTCCATATAATTTCTTAACTACCCTTTGGAGTCACCCACAAAAGTGACATTGAGAAAATAATTTACTCCAAGATAGAGAGTCTGCAGAACCTTCACACATTTCTGCAAGTACTCCAATTCCTACTAATTTACACAGTTTTTACTTACAGATACTTATGTATATGAGCACAACTATGTCCCATATGTATCCTTTATATTGAAAAAGCTAAAGTAATTTTCATTACTCACTCAGTTTCTGGTTTTGACCATAATTATTGACCTACCCTGGAAAAAAAAAAACAAACAACAAAAAACCCAACCAACCAAACAAAAAAAAACCCACACTAAAAACCACATCAACTTTCCTACCTGTTGTATCAAATTTAAGCCTGAATGACTCATCAGTTTCCCCTTTATCACTGCTAAAAACAACCAATGTTCACCATAAAGGTTTTTAGAGCTGACCTAAGAGAATGCTCTCCAAAGCAATGACAGGCTTCCTGGAAAGATTCCTTCCAAACTTCTGGTTATGTAGAGCTGTTGTGACAAAAACATCTTAGACTTAATTGTCAGCTGCTGGGAATCACTGTAAGTCGGGTGATACCAACACAGCAGAAATCAACTCAGTTTTGTGAAAAAGCTCTGAGCTCCACAGTGGCCTGTATCTCTGGCACTTACAGTGCTGTGTTGTTCCATAATGTCCCAGTAGTTCTGCTGCTACTATGGCTCCTATCTGAAACCAGATTCAGTAAGAAAAACACCTTGTGTTGGAGGGAGCTGCTAGACTAACAAGACACAAGAAGCAAGACAATGAGCATAGTCCCAGGTTGTACCAGGTCTGTATGCAGTCACCTTGACCCCAAAATAGCCCACTGTCAATGAAACGGGCTGCAGAGTACACCAGAGAATTAAAGAGAATTTCAAAGCACAAGTGAGTCTCAGTAAACCTGGCATTTCTGAGAAAACTATGAAAAGTTTTTCAATTGGCTCAAGCTCTAAATTGTGATGCTGTATTATTTAATAAAAATAAGTTTAAGAAAGAATTCTGAAGCACATTGTGATATCCTCTGGAATACCATCTGCTTGAACAGAATAAATGGATATGTCCATGTTCAATGCAACATGAAAATTTGTCACAACTTAAATCAGTACAGAAATTCAGTAATTCTACAGTATAACATGGTGTTTTAAAAATGTGATTCACTTGTTTGACATGTGACTTGTTCAAACACTAAGATCAATATTTATATTCTTTGGAGGTTAAGAAAGATGTCATTCAGAAGAAAATATGTTCTACAGAGAAGCATGTGGACTTTTCAGCAAACACTGAATACAGTCGCATCTACTAATATGTTATTAATTTCTTTGTGCAGAGTAAAATCAAGTCCCTGAT
This sequence comes from Baryphthengus martii, assembly GCA_013396935.1. Lineage (NCBI taxonomy): Eukaryota > Metazoa > Chordata > Aves > Coraciiformes > Momotidae > Baryphthengus > Baryphthengus martii. Next base: position 172,861 of record VWZK01037658.1, read on the forward strand.
GTGTTTCAGAATGAAAATACCTTTCCTTTCCTTGAAATGGTGAGCAAACTTATGACCTGCATGCAAACATGGACTCCTGCATTCTTCAAAACCTTGTGGTTTTTAAACTAAACTTGACATTCATTCTCTAAGATCAGGTGGAAAAAGATAAGATTAGACATGTACTAGTTAAGGCAGCATATAATTAAAATTCAAAGCATTTACAAAAAGTGCACAATGCCGTTTATAGTTGAGATGCAGGCATAAACTTTAATGAGCCTCTTCATTTTCTCACCCCCCTGCGACTTGTTCCAACTCTTTTAACTATTATTTTCCTTGTAAACTTCAGGTCTATGAGAGGTGAAGATCAGTTTGAAGGTGTATATAACATAACAAGCGTGTCTGAGTTTATGTTTCACTGCCTTGCTTCCACTCAGCTGCTCTTGTGAGGCTGGAGTCTTGCAGAGTACTAACAGCAACCAAGTTCAGAAGTCAACCAATAAACTGGCACTGAAGCAGTTACAAATGCATAGGAAAAACATTAGTAGCACATGCACAAGTGTTCACTAACCTCCTAGGCTACTACAGGAGTTCAGACTTCAGCATGTCTATGAAGGAGCTGGGGATTGAAAAAATAATCTTAACAAAAACCCATAAATGGAAGGAAGCACACTCCAACAACATGGGCTTTTAAGAGATTGAGTTCTTCACTTAAAACCTCAGGCTAATGCCCTAATGAAATTGGTAGAGGTGCAATATCCAGCTCCTCTGAACTGCAGTGGCTTTCACCAACCATTGGGGAGCCCTATAATTTTTTGTGGATTTGTTCTAATATAAATGAGGCAGAGAAGGTCTGTTTTCCAAAGATCGTACCGCTGACATGACTGAAGTCATCTCTCAATAATTCTAGATACTCCCTTTTCACAGGATCCTTGCTCAAATTAAATGTATGTATCACATCAAGCGAATGTAGGTGATAAAGTATTTGGTATGTTGGTTAATCTTTCTCATAGCCACTATCGTCATTGTGAAGAACGCGAAGGAAAAAAAAAAAAAAAAGACCAACCTGAAAACAAAAGACCCCAAAACTCTCCTGGCTTTCTACTTTCATCAGGCCAATGTGTCCTCTCACCCCAAATGTAGCTTGCTTTTCTTTACTTTTAAAGTGTATCCTAACTTATTCTGACCTGCTTAATTTCTAGTTACTTAATGGATCCAGCTTTCATTATCCTCTAAGTACTTTTTCAAATCAGCATCTTCATGCTTTCTCTTTCTCTAACAGGAGTTCCTCATAGACACACTGCATCACTTCATTTTCCTCCTCCACATTCCTCATAAGAAGCTTTATTTGCAACAAATCCTACCAAAAGAACATGATAATCATAAAACAAATTGTGTCACAAGACTCTTAACTACCATATTACCCAAGAACATTCATCTGCTGTCATGTTGTACTAGAAGCTCCTGGAGACAGGAACCATCCTCCCCTCCAACCTCAGATGAGTCCCACCCTCTCTGCAGTCTTGAATCATGACTGTGGTGCCCAAGAGTTACCAAACACAAACCATAACCATTAAAAACAGAGTTTGTGATTCTGCTGTGCCAAGCCCTACACAACCTGAAGAACAGCCTCAAGCTAGTTTGCAAGTCTGCTGCATGTTTGACATCAATGAATACCTTCAGAGCATAACTTTCTTGAAGTATCACGCAACAATAGTTTACAGCCTGCTTATGTCAACACTGCTGTACCAAATCCTTTATGACTTCAACAAAATGTTTGCTAAAATCATCTTAGACTGAAAAGAGTGTCAGGCTGAACTAGGACATTAGCCTTTTATAAATTGAGAAGCAGTAGGCAATTCTAACCCATCCCTGTTACGTTTAGTAAGAAAGCAATAATATTCTTCGTGCTTATTCCTGGGGTGGGAATAAAAAGACACATTAAAAACCAAAAAAAAAAATCTCATTTGCATTGTTAAATTAAAGTCTTTCAGTAAAAACAAGTCTGACCTGGATTAAAAATAATGATCCTCAAAATTCCAAACCTTCTTCATATAAATTCTGGTTGTCCATTTATAGCATCATTTGAGCCAGTCCTGAACTTGCAGCTGATTCTCCACCACCTGCCATTAACAGCTTGTGCAAAGCTGAACATAATTGTAGAAGGAGAGGAGGAAACCATCAAAGTTATTTCTTAACCAATCTCTCATCTATCATGGCCATATCTAAGTATGTCATTCCACTGCTGGTAGGCAGACTAATCTGTCAGATATACAAAGAAGGGAAGGGTCTATTGCTTTGCCATTACCACTGGCTAATCTTATTAAAATAACAATATCTATACAATAATTAGATGTTGGAAATAATGAGTACTGCTCTAGTTCTGTCCTCGCTTTATTTGACTCAGTTATTTCAGAAGAAAGTGATCCAATGGCCTCTAGTTCTGACCTTTATCAAGTATTCTGGAGATCTGCAGCTCAGAATTTCTAATCTTACTTTAACTCCTCTTCAGTCATCCCTCCCCCCTTGCGGATTTTCCCAATTACCTCAATATTCACAGTATTCCCTAAAGCACCACTACATGGAACGCTATTACTCTTACCTATTTTATCTATTAACCTTAGGAACATTGGCAAGCTATTATATGGGCAATCACCGTGCTTACAGAAAAAAAAAAGAATAAAAAGGGGCTGTGCTTTAAAACTGTATGTGGAAATTGCCATTTAGGACACATTTTGCATTCTCTTCTAAAGGATAAAGAGCTAGATATTTCGGAAGAAAAGCCAATGTATCTCAAACCTCTCGGCTCTTTTGCACTCAGTAAAGTACCCATATAATTTTAAATATATATCTACTTGCTTGTATTTTTCTCATACATTTTGTATTGTTCACTTCTCATAAAGAGCCCTTCAAAAGGCAAGAGATACCTGGGGAAGAAGATGTCCTGGATCTCTAAATCTAGCTCTGCACCCTGTTTCCCAGGATTGACTGCCAGGTTCTTAGGTTGTTGATGCTGTACATCTGCCTGGGGATGGAAAACACACTCCTGAAGAGTAGGATGCTTCGGGAAAGACAGATAATGCAGGAGAGAAGGAGCAGTCAGCACAGAAGAGACAATAATAGGATGAGACAGTAGTCAAAGTTGGAAGAGAGATCTGCAGGAGCAAAGCTCACACCCTTTCACGTACCATCAGTAGAATTAGCAAATTATTTACATAATTATCTATTTATTTTCTAATCCATACGTTTGGGCTTTTTGAAAGCTGAAATTCAGAAATATCATCCATAAAGACAGTTGAGATCAATTTTTCCCCTCTTGTTGGTGGTTTGTTTGTGTTTAAATTGCAAATTTGGCCATGTCATTAGATAGTGTAACATTGCTGCTTCCAAATTAAAAAAAAAAGAATTTGTCTGCTTCACAAATGAACTCAAAGCATAACATTTTGATCTTTTGTTTTTGGTTACTGCTATTTTTTAAAACAGGAAAAAATCCCATAATCTTCCAGTTTTCAAAAATGCTCAAAATATTTTTGGAAACTATTTCTCATTTTGAGGGGCAGAGCAGTGGCAGAGGTGTACAAATGCTCTGAGCATAGAGGGAAGGAGAAATCCCTGGGGCTCTGTTGTACGTTTGGGGCAAGATTTCAAAAGTACTGCTCTTATTTAGCCTTCGGCAGAGACAGGCACATATTCCAAAGTAAAGCGATTTAGAAGTGCTAAACTCTTCTGGTAAAAAAAAAAAAAGAAAATCCCAGGTATTTGGAGCTTTCTATGTTTAAAGCTGCTATTTAATCACATAATTAAATTTTATTTTGAAACAGTACAGAATGCTATCCCCGACTAGAACTCAATGTTAATTCCATCTCTAATCAGTAGATGGCACCATGAATTCATCAAACAGGATGGAGACTAGAAAGTATAAATTTATCTTACAAAAAAAAAAAAAGACAGTGAAAAAAGCATACACTCAATTTGACACACATAAATCAGGAATTAAATTCAGGGGGTGTAACTTTCCCCCATTCCACCCCTCCAAAAATAAAATTGGCTGTGAAGCATGCTGTGTTACACTCTGATGCACAAAGAGCAGCTAGACCTAAAATGTCTCCAGCCTTGCCCTGTCACTGACCTACATTGTCTCATGACCTCCTGTGAGATTACAAAAACCCCACAGAAACAAAAAGAAACCCAAAAAAACCCCAAAAAATACCCACCACTTTTCCTCCATCCTCCCCTCGTTCTGAACAATGGCATCTCTGGAGGAGAAAGCCTCCCCTGGCTGGAAGGAGGACACCTTCTCAGAGGAGAAGCTGGTAGGCATGGCTGCAGATCCAGCCCCAGAGGTCAAGCTGGCATTTGGAAAGCCTTGCCTGGGGCTTCTAGTCCATGGATGCAACCTCTTCAGCTCTGATACTGCAGCATGTGTACAAACGAATGCAGGAGGTCCATCCAGCTAACCACAGGCTGTTGGCAACTTCAAGGCTGAGAGCAGACAGAGTTTATGAGTCTTTTTTTTCCCTTTTCACTCAAATAGCAAAATTTCTACTTAGGATTCAAAGGTCCGTAGGGGCAGCCTTGCTTTCTCCCTCACCACCTCACCTCCCTATATCCCTGCACGACATGAGCCAGTAGATCCACAGCAGATCCTTTCTGCCTGCAGCGCACACTTGCCAGGAGGCAAGCTCTGTTCAAAGGAGCAGTTTGGCTTCTCTGGGTGTTTACTCTTCTTCTGGCCCAACCATGCTCATCCTAACCTGTGCTGGTAGGATAACTATTTTGACAGGTGAAGAGCTGGCACCCATCCGGCACCTCTTCACGCCCTCCAGGCTCCCACAGGGCTTCGCTGGCGGATGCGAAATGCAGGAATAAGGCGCGTTTCTCCGCTCACGCCAAGTGATGTGCAAGATGTGCTCAGCCTTAGCGAAATCTGCTGCCTTAAATATGGGCTCTCCGTGCGTTTACATATGAACAGTGAGTGTGAAAATCCTGCCCGTCCATCTGTTCATTAAAGGTTTCTTTCTTTTGCTGTGTGTTAGAATTTCTCCCCAAATCTTCAGCAGCAGCAAAAAAATCACATCGGTGACATTTATAGGTTAAGTAAATAGTATGCTGCTGACACCATCTAAGCACAGTAGCAGTCACAGTTAGGTTGTCTAGGGATAGCGTTAATGTTAGGAACTTCAACCTCCCTTTACTGTGTTCTCAAGGAACAGTAATTAGAATTTTCAGTAACAGAAGTATTGCTCTGAAAAGCAATAGTTTTACCCTGTGAAGCACAAAAATTTAGCCAACAGAAGTGAGAGTTTAACCAGCATTTTCAATCACGGCACAGAAGTGAAAATTGACCCTTAAAATTTAGAGAGGAAAGCAGTACAACAGTAAAAAGACGAACTTACCTTGCATTGCATGGAGTCATCTTGTCTCGGGCCCAAGGAGGAGATACTGTAAATTTTTGCTCTCTCAGGCTCTGCCCGTCTTGATGTTGCAAAGTGATTTTTCTTCCTGGACATTCCTTATTATTTTCCTAGCCTGCCTAGCAGACACAACTCAGGAATTACCAATACCATCGGCAGTGACACAGTTGATTAAGTATGAGCAATACCAGCTTGGGTTTTGCATTCAGTCAGAGCTCTGTAATGGCAGCACAAGGGGCCTCGCTTGTTGAGCAAGAAGGGCTTTATGTCACTTGTCCCTAGAGCAAGGCAGAAGTGAGCTTGACGGAGAAAGCAGCGAACATACTGTCAGAAGCCATATTCACAGGGAAAAAGCAGAACAATGGAGATTAAATGACAGTGGAGAATCAAGGAATTAAATTATCCCTGAGGCTCAGATATTCCAGGCTTCCCCATGACACTGTCTAGAGGTACAGGGGAGGACCTGGAGCAAATCCCTATAGAGGTCTCGCTGCCTGTACCAACACACTGAGGGAAAACCCGCAAAATCGGTTGCGGCTCTTCTAAAAATCATGGACCATGCAACCTGGCTGCATGCTCACTTTTTGGCCTGTTTACCAGCCTGAGATCTAGACTGAAAAACAATAGTAAGATTACTTTGAGTACAACTTTTTTTCACTCTTTCTCTCTGCACAGGAGCCTAACTCCTGCCTGTCCTTCTGCTGCGATAGTGTAGTTCATTTTCAAGTGGTTGTAATAACAAAAGAAAATAATTGCTTGTTATAAATCAAAGGAGGTTACGTAGGTCACTTACACACTGTTAACTTGGTAACTACATCATTCTCCTGAGGGACAGGAGGAACCCCAAACCCACATCTGCCCTTTCAACAGTTTGTCCAAATCACTGCAGCAGGGTACTCCACTCCTGAGCATCTTTTGCTCTGGATGCTCTTCCAATGTACACGGACTGGTAAAATATTTTTTTTGCAGGAAAGGTGGTAACGAGACATTTAGGATTGTCACCAGAGAGATATAACCTCAGCTTCAGCCCTAGTATCAGAGAAGAGTTAAGATTTCCACAGACAGGGAAAGAGCTTGAGGAAGGAAAACTTGAACCAATCAGCTCAGTCTGTAGCAGCCTGATAGCTACCATATCCTCCAGGATGACATGGAGACACCTTTGCTCAAATCCTTGGTCTGAGGGAGATAGAAAATTTAAACCTGGTTATTGTCTTTCCCAGATTTGTGCTGGGAACAGTCTAAATGCTTGTCTAAGGGTCAACAACAACATTTCAAAGTCTTGGTAACTAAGTTCAAAATCCAATTATAGCAACTTAACTGCTTCACTGTAGTAAATAAATAGTTACTTCTGGGGAGTAATATTTCAGGCTGGCTGTAAATTTGGTAAGTTTCTTGTTACTTTTATGCAGTAATACATGAGGATGATGGACACTGCTCACTTTATAGCTCCGTACGCCTCTTCCAGCTTCTGTGAAGCCACTACTACCCTTCTTCAGAACATCCCTTGGCTTGGTAACAAAGCTTAGAAATCTTGTGGTCAGATCTCAGCTCAGTCAGAGACACTGTAATTTCAACTTGATTTTTCCTTAAGTTGGCGGTTTTTTGCCTGTAAAATAAGAGTGACAGTAATAATTACTTAAAACTAGAAAACTAGCTATGTTCATGCGCAGTTTCTCTGTGTTCCATTTTCCAAAGATCTCCAGGTAAAATGAATTCATTCCCCTGATTCTCCTTGTTATTTATTTATTCCAATTAACAACACCAGGGCAGGAAACGTTGCAAACAATTACCGTAGTCTTGTTGCCAACGCCCCATTGTCAAATCTCTGAGCTTGCGAGGAGGTGCCTCCATACCATTGATGCTCTCCATAGATACAGAGCTGTACCTATATCACAGCAAGATGTTAGGCTATGTTTGCATGATATCAAGGACTATGGGGTTCTATATACTTTTCTCCTCAGCAAACAGGCGTTTCTAAGCAGTTATCTCCCATCTTCAGGTAGGATAAAATGGCTTTTAATATTAGCTGCTTAAAAGGCAAAAACTATTCTCCTCAGCATGGTTTAGAAAAAATAGTGTTATCTGTGCCATGGTATATTAGTAGGATATCATTGGGAATTTTGTTTAGTCAGAGAGGATATGTCTAAGCTAGCAACCAAAATACATCTTTCAGACACCCAGAGGGTGTGCTTGCTGTCTTACTGCCTTCTGCACAGCTTGCTGCTTCCTACAGGGGAGCCCCGAGGCTGGCACCACCCTTCTGCCATCCCCTGCCATCCCACCACCTCCTCTATCACAGACTGATGTGCCTTTAGTACCAGTCTATAGTTTTCGTAACTGCTGATATTTCCAATTTTCTGTATACCTGCAGCTGGTGGTTGTTTAGACGGTTTCTGTATTATTAGAGAGTAGCAATGATTGATATGAAGCCTGAAGCTGTATTTTCACTGTAAGCACTGCTGTTCAGCCCTTATAATTGGAGCTAAGTAATTCAGGGAGAAATATATTTGACAAATGTAAACATGGTATATGTGAATTTGCATTAATATTTCACACAAAAAAAAACCAAGGCCAAATTAATCAAATAGATACTGCAACTTAGCCACTATCCCTGTGATAAGCATTGTGGCTTTTTCACCAGACCCACACCTCTCTTCAATTCACTCAGTTTAAAATTACCAAGGATATTTCATTGTGAATGGTTTTTTGCTCACCAGATCTTCTCTCAAGAGCTTACTTGTATGTTTTGATTTATGGCTAAAGTCTGAAAAAGTTTTCTTTGAGTTCTACCTGCTCCGAAATATACAGTCCCTCCAAGGTCCTTCTTGATCATGCTCCCCTTCACAGCTGTAGCTGCCCTTGCTTTTCTGGACCTCCCCTGACAAGATGAAGAAGGAAAGAAGTCACCTGGCAGCAGATACAGGCCTGACTGCATCCCATCAGCCATAGAAGTTGATGGAAACAAGTACCAACAGCCTTGGCAGGCTTTGTACCTATCCACTAGTAAAACAAAAGTAATCTTCAAAGCGTACCTGGACTGTGGAACAGCCAAAGGTTTGAAGTATATTCACAAAACCATAGGAACTCTAACACAGGTCAGTACCAGAGCCTGGTGAGTTCAGCTTGAGAGGGACGGACATCTTCAAATTGTACAGCCACAGTGCTGTGGATAAGTGGCCTAAATTCTGCATTTCATTGCAAAGAAGCATTTAACTTCTCAAATGTAATATTGAGCTTATGTCAATTGCTGTATAACAGCAATTTGAACTCAGATTTCAGAAGTGAGCTGAAAGTATTATATTAACAAAATGCACTTTATAGCATAATCCACTTTTTTTTTTTTTTTTTTTACAGATGCCTCATAGACCTTTGATAGTTTTGGGTTTTTTTCTTGGTGGGGGTTGTTTTCTGAGTTTGGCAATATTTCATTTACAGGAAGGCTGAAGACTGTATGCCAATATATGCACTTGCACCATATTTCTTTAAATATGTTCCAGGAAATGCCATACTCATGAACTGCTCTGTAATGTAATCCTTCAGACTGGAGCAATTCATAAGATCTCAAGAATAAAAAAGCTTTTTCAGCAGGTATAGTTAATCAGGAAGTGAGTACATGCCACATTAGAATCCCCTAAGGGTTTGTAGTGCTCAAGGAGAGTATGGTCAGGTTTTTTTGTTTTGCTGGGAAAGCTGTCACAGGACAGACGTCCTCATTAGAGCTCCATTTTCACATTCTCCAGAGTTCAGAGCAGAAGCTTTGCCATCTCTGCTCTAAGACCTTTATTGTTTGTAACCCAGGACGGACTCGAAGGAAAATTCTCAGCCCTACAGTCCAAAAAGTTCACAGTGTAAGAAGCAATTCACACTAAGGATAAACTGTGAAATGCATTCTTAAAGTGTTTTATTATCATTTTTTATTTGAGCCTGGTGTTGGAGGTAGACATCTTTCTTTGACACAAAGCCCCTTGTCCCACTACCAGTGTGAGAGCTCCAGGGACAAAACTGCAAATTAGTTTCCAAGTCTATTTTAGGAATGGTTTAATAATCAGAAGAGGAAATGTGATATTCAAATCAAATGGCTAAATTTTTCAGTGTTAAAGGTGATGGGGCGAGATCTGCTCTAATAGCACAGAATGAAGAATAAAATGCAAATATCCTAGCGCAGAGGAGACAGGCACGGTCCAGCACCTGCTGAAGTCATGCATTTCTGCCTGCTGACTGTAGTAGGGGACAAGGTCACAAAGGAGCTCCTGGGGGACAGAAAATCAGGAGGCTGGAGCTAGGCAACCCATGCAGCATCACACACTGCAGTGGTCAATGGCGAGCAGTACCCTTGTTGCAGCACAGAACTCCCAGCATGTCATGATAAACTCTGACTGTTTGACAGATTTCAGTAAGATCATTCACCAGGGAAGGTTTATCCCACACCATCACAGGAAGACCCCAAAAAGCACTAGCTTAAGAGATACAACAGCTCTAAATATTGAGCTTTCTCACTGCTGGAGCAGTCTCAACGAGAATAGGATAATGAATTACTTCAGGCTGGCACATAAGGCAGTAAGTAACCCTCCAAACACGAAGGCGAGTACCCCACTGGAGCCTGGCAGGTGTCGGCAGGATATGATACAGACACTCGGGCTGTACCGGTGCACCATTGCTGCGTACAGTAGCTAAGTGTGGCCCATACAGCCATTCAAATCCACTTCAACTCACACTGTTTCCAACAACTCTACTGATAAAAGAATATAAATATACTCACAATACATGCAGGCAAACATAGATTTGCTTACTATTAGCAGAGAAAGATTTCTTAATGTTTTTATCAAGCTATTTTTGATTGGTACAGATAGCTACTGTTTGCTTGCAAGAGTGAAAGGCTTTATAGCTCTTTTGCCATAGAAGTAAAACAAACATTATCAGGTGATGGCGTAAGTCAACTCCACCACAGACAACCAAGCAATACTAATTTATATGGGCAAAGGATCCAGTCTCCAGGATCCTCTTTGTTTTCAAATTAAAATGTACACACTGCAACCTTTAGTCTGAAAGCGGGTAGCCTGGTATAAAAAGTATTGAAAAAACGCTGCTGGTTCAAAACCAGCTGTGCCTTTGTATTAGCTTTTATTGTGGAGCATATTGTATGCATTTTCTTGGCCCAATTCATAAAACAATGCACCCAACCACACACTACAAAGCATGTATGAAATTCAGTCGCATGCTGCTTTGAGTGTGTCTGCATGTATCTCTGCTGCAAAAATCCAAATCTCAGTGTCATCGCACTGGGGTCAAGTTGGAGCTCTGAAACATGTCTACTTAAGGGATATCAGCACTACTCTGCTTGTCTAAGAGTTTGTCAACACAGTGGAAATTTGCTGAGACGATTATACTGCTGTAACTGAGCACTAAACCTCTGTAGTCACACTGATGCAGCTCCCTAGTACTAAAGTAGTTATTTGCAGTTCACAATAAATTACTTTGAATGCAATATAGTTATTATATTGGCATAATTTTAAGAGGAGATGTCCTTTTGCAGATAAATTCTAAGAAGTGAAAGGTTTTTTCACCCTGAAAAAAACCACTAGGCAGATACAAATAATGTATCAGCAGATTTTTTTTCTTTCTCTGATTATCTGTGTCTCTGTTAACAGCCTGACTGTGAGGCAGCTCAGGCTAATAAACAGAGCACAGGTTCAAGACAACTAACATCTCACCTCTGGTTTTCATATGTTGAGAGACACCAAGTTACCTGTTCTTTTTACCTTTGAGTTTGTTGGTAAGACCAATACTTTTTCTGGCAAGTCAACAGAGGAAAAATGTCAGTTTAATATAGTCATTATCTAATTTTCCCAATTCAAATTATTTTAGTCAGTGTTAAAAAGTAACGAAAACACCTATTATTCTAGTGTTCCACATTAACACAGTCGCCACACAAATATGGCTTCTCTACTCAATGTATCTGGTCCTGACACTTGCAAAAGATTTGCACATTTAGAAACTGAGTTCAAAACTGAACTCCTCTATGTGAATCTAGTGGGTGTAATTCTCCAGAGACAGGTGAGGAAGAGAAAAGACACATTTGAATACACTTCATCTGAATCCACAGCAGAAGAAGTTCTTTGTTTCAGCACGGCGTTTTACCTGCACACCTGCAGATACACACATGGTGACTGTCATCTCACATGGTCAAAAACAGACTTTACAATGCTATCCGGTTCTGCTAGATGAAAGGAATATGCAGTAGGTTCACTATCTGATTTAAATGACCTTAAAGTCTATTTGCTGATTGAGACTAGACTAGATGCTAACCTAAAACCACACTGTGTATTTAAAAGACTCACCACAAAGAGCGAGTTGCGCTGTGCCACTGCTCCAAAGCATGATGGGCTGCTGCAGAAACACTGACACCTCCCAGCAAGGCATTGGATCATGAGAGTCCAGGTGCCTCTGGAGACCCCAATGAAGCATCTCCCACTCTTTTGTCAGCCTCTACCACAGCTCCCCATTCCCAGGAAAGGCTTTATGTGGTCTCCATAGGCACCTATGACTTAACTAGTGGGCTTTCACAATTTAGGGGATTGATAATGTCACGTATTTGAGGGCTGGATGTGCTGGACTGTCGAAATGACTCCAGGTTTTCTTCAGAGTAGCAAAACCAGAGCCTCCTTTTTCTGAGGTTGATTTTCTCTGCTTGCTTAACTGACAGGTGGGAGCTAGGGGCAATCTTCATTCTTATTTTCAGGTGCCTGCCAGCACACACAGATGGGGGCATAGCTGCTAAGACTCCAGCAGCACCCAGTCCCAGCGAGAAGCCACTCCATGGTACCCATGAGGCATGCCAAGCAGGGAGCTCCACAGGTTCACCTGACATCAAAATCATACCTCCACCATCCTGGGGGCACCACACCATGCTGCAAATGTCCCCTCAAGAGCGTGGCTACCCTGTGCCCTCCACCTGGGGTATGGACCCTGTATAACGCCCAACACTGACTATAAACTGCACACTGCCTGTGTTTCACATGGGACCTGGTGGGTAAGAAGCATTTCACAAGCAACGTGAAGGCTAAAGAGAAAACAACTTGACATAAATGAGAGAAAGACCATAGCCTTTCAAACCCAATCTACAAATAAGTGAAAAAAAATCAGTGCTCCCAAGGGAAAGAATGGAGCAAGGTGGAAACATGCTGGCACACAGTCCTTCAGGTCAGCCTTACCCTTGTCCAGATAGAAAATGATCTGGAAAGGGTTAGATTGCAACCGTCATCATAATCTTTCAGAAACATGAAACTATTAACCTTTCTTTCCCCAATTACATGAAAAATTTCCATCCATACTGTTCTCCACAAAGCAGTAAGAATGAGAAAAAAAAAGGAAACATCTCACATAGGACCAGGTTTGGTTAAATAAACAGTGGACATACATAAAGGTAACACTTGAGTACTACCCATCAAACACTTCGTCTCACACACTGAAATGTCTGCATCAAGTCCTGCACTCATTGAAATCTGGATCAACATTTTATCCACCGAGAATAGATGGGAATGTTACGCATAAGAGAAAAGGCTTTCAAGTTTAACTCAACAGTGAAGGTAACACTTGGACACTTTCTGCATCGTCATATCTTCACGTTTTAACACAAATGTCATCAGTATCCTGTGACACTTCAGTCAGCGTGTCTTTCAGATATTCACTGCTTAATAAAATATAGCTGTTTATATGCTGCAAAGATTCACTTTACATAACCAGATGATCAATTCCTGATCTTGCAGGTACTAAAATGTGCACATACTTACTTGATAAACAGAAAAAAATAAGTATTTCAATAGCTAATGGATATGTTTTAAAATCAGTACTCAATATTCTGAACATATCTAAATGTATGACATGTATGTGTTACTGCAATCTAAGGACAAAGGTTCAGCTTCATATCTGTGAATGAGATTGCTCAGATTTGCTAAACTAAACAAATATGCAGCTCTTTAAAGGCATGGAGAATAATTTGAGACATTAAATTGTACAGTGGGAAAAGAACTCGGATGAGCAAAGAGTTGACAAAGACATGTTAGACCAGCATGATATGGCTATCTCACTTTTAGGATTCTTTTCTCAAAATGGACTAGCTCTTCAGAAGATGCTGAATATGTACCTTTAGAGAAAAATCAAGACCATTTGAAGGTGACAGACAAGAAGTCTGCCCTTGCAATAGAAGGCTTGAGTTTCACTTCTACTGCACCAAGAGACGTTCTGCCTCACCTCAGGAAATCTGTAAAATAGAACGATGGAAGGCGCATTATTCCAGTGCATGTGGATATCACAGTACCAGGAGTGAAATATCTGGAAGAGACATCAAATGCAGCATGAATACTAGTTTCCCTTAGGGTATTTCTTCAGCTTGCTTTAAATTTGATGCTTCCTTAATTCTTAATCTCTTGTTTGGAACCCCAGCACTGAACAGGGAGCAGTGTGGGTCATCCAGGACAGCAGCTCGAGCTTCGTTGTTACAAGTGGCTGTTCCAGGCAACAAGAAAAAAGATGAAGGGCACTGTGCACTTTTTAGGCATAGGATGTTAGTGAAGTTGCTACGCGTGATGCTTTTTTGGTACGGACACTCGTTTCTAGGAAACACTTTGGTAAACAACTTTGAAGTCAAAATGAAAAATTACACCCTGAGTGCTTTTTTTGCTTTTATCCACCATACCTTCACGACTGTACTAGTCCATTTAAATGGCAAAGCAGTACTGAATGCAAACAGCCTCCTTTTGCATGCTGTCTCCACAGTTCAATTACCAGTGCTTTAACAGTGCTAATTAGCATTCCTCAGAGCTAGATTTCTTTGAGTGACAGGTAACCATGGAGAGTCACAATCCTGTAGGTGATCAGCAAGAGCCTGACTTTTCTTTTTAATTAAAAATTAGAAATGACTTAAACAAAAATAATAATTCATTGATTTATGTTACTATCCCAGGGTTACCAAGCTGGTGAGAATGACATTAGTGTTGTAAAAATGAAATATTTTTAAAATGAATAGACTAGGACGATAGAAAGGGGAGCAGGTTTATTATCTGTAACAAGAGAATGTACTCGTAATGATAATACAAAATAGTAGACACTTCTCCAGAGAGTTGGCATGGAGACCGAAAATAGGACGCTTCTCTGAATGTGGGATGGGATTGCCCCAATTTATTTTAGATTTTAATTACATAGATAGATAAATACTGTCTGTTGCACAAATAGAAATTTCACAGGGATATCATTTCAGTAAAATTTAACCATGAGATTGAGAGATAATATTGCATCTGGTCCAAGTGAGAGCCAAGATTGAAAACTGAATCAGCCAGATAATTAATTAATGAAATTTGGTTTCAACATAACTATGCCATTTCCTGCCAGCTAATGATCTAGTTCTCTTTCCAGAAATGGACTCCAGCAGCAAAAAAAAAAAATAAATAATAGTCATATTCTTGAAAACTACAGTGGGTCCAAATCAGCAGTGCTGACCCTATCTGATATGAATAATATTCATCAACAAATAATGATGAACATTTTAAGATGAGCTTGCCAACAATGAGGGGAAGGATATATGCATATTTGCAATTATGAAATAGTTTCCAAGACCAAGACATCTCAACTCAAAATCATTAGAATTTATAAGTAATGACAATGATTGCATAGAAGATAATAAAAGTTAAGAGATGATTGAGCAAAAATTAATCTAATAATGATCATAATTCAGAATGCTAACCATTGTTTACAGGTAAAATCATGACTGTTAATTGAGAAGCATCAAATATCTATTCAGCAAGATTTTTTAAAGCTTTGCAAAATAATTCATTTTCTATATGCAAAAAAATAACTTTGTTAAGTCAAAATGGCACTCTCTGCTACAGAATTATTCACAGAGTATTCACGCTAGTAAGATTTAACTCTATATTGTAAGGAAGGAACTAAATGTAATTGCACTCCCATCAAAATTTCTGTCAGATTGACTAATACTACTTCTTTTTAAAAGTGGATAAGCAAACCAGTTAATTTCCAGAAATGTGAGGAGAAACACTTTCTTAAAACACAAATAAAAAGACCCAGATAGCTTTCTGCCTTCCACATAATAAATATAGTAACATAAATAGCTAATTTTCAGCTCATTTATTAAATATTTTAAGGTTACAAATGGATAATAAATTATATATTTATAACTGTCAGGATAAGCAAATATCCAGGCCTAATCACAGTTTCACTCAAGTTTATAATACAGCCAGATAAAGAAAGACAAAAACAAGATGAAAAGTGCCTCTGAATCTGATACTATCTTTGGGTTTCTTTCACGTTTACAAAAATATCAATCACTGATAGATTTTATCTCCACGAAATGCTCTAAACTTTCTAGTTTGGAAGGAAAATTTTTGCAAGGAGACAAATCAGAGAACTGACTTTGTGCTGTAAAGAGACTGAAGAACTGCCCAGCCCGGCAAGCTCTTATCTGAAGAGAAAATCTCAGCAGAGCTGGTAGCACAGAGCTGACTCAGTCTCAGCCAAACCTGGTGATTCTCGGTAAATTCAGTTCTGCTCCGTCCTAGTTATCAACACACACATGCACATCTCCAAATTTTCAAGTCTCGTAATCTTCTTATTCTGATATTTCAAGGAAATAATGAATGAAGATTAATAATAAAGGTATTTTGTTCCAAATTCAGTCTACCTCTGTATCCATGTAGAATGCTTTATTCAAATACTGTAAATTTTAGTGAGCAGCATGGGCATAAAATTCTTAATAGAAAGCAATTAATTGGTGGAAAATAACTCTCAGAATAAAGGCAGCATGCTTTTGGGACCAGGTCCTTCAGCTTGTTTTTAGAGCTGTTCCGTTTTCCTTTGTATCTACTTCAATGCAACAGGAGAAAGCAAGAGGAAAGAAATGGCTTACGCAGGAATGGGGCAGGAATATAACCCCACCACTCCATGGAATAACTGCTCTTATCTTTGCTTTTGGAAAGAAATTCTCTCTATTATGGATCTGCTAAACTATCACCTTCTTAAACAGAAAGTACATTAAAGCAACTAGAAAAATCACAAAGATCCCTGTCAGTAAGTTCCAAATTTAAAGTTATCAGAAACTGTTCAGAATTTTGATTAGAAAGAATGCTAAAGATTTTTTTAAAAATGTGAAGTGTTTATTCATAGTTATTTTCATTAAAATCATTAAAATTTAAACCTTTTATAGTATTACTGTGCTGTTTAACAGTTTATATCCTGCTTGCTCCACTCACCTAAATAACTGCACCCTGGAAAGTATAGGTTTTCAAAGATTAATTATCCTATCCAAAGATGATTAATATGCCTCAAGAACACTTTTCCTTCATGTTAGTACACATAAAATCTTGATCGCTCTCAACCTTCCCAAAATCAACGCAAGCAGATTGCCTTCAGTAGAACTTGTACCAAGACTTAAATGTGCTCTTGATATTGATTCTGTGATTGATTCTGGTGGATATTTGGTATTAGTAAATATTTATAAAATTTCAGAATTTTATATAAGCTATTATTTCTCCTTTTCCCTGGCAGAAACCCTCTGGCTATGAAAATTGAGTGGCATTTTTCTGAAAACAGGCTCTGCTTCTCTGATTTCAACTCTTGCCTCAGTCATCTTAAAAATAAAAATAACTTCAATCCAGTCTGGTCTTTCCATTGTTCTGCTTGCAAGTAGGTAAGCATCATAGGGTAATATAAAAAATATTTCAAGCTTTTTCTTTAAGGGGCCGATGAATCTTCATCTGCCTTTGACTGTGGAAATAGTTCCCAAAAGCAGGAATCTTCACAGGCAGTGCTTTAACATGCTGACCTTTTCCCTGTTGTCATAATCTCATCTTGCTGAATATTTCTTAATATTCTGAAAAGTTTACAATTTGATACAAGCCATTTTCCTGTACCTATACACAACTCCTACAGGCTCTGCACTGAGCCACGTACCAGGAGTGTCATCTTCTCTTAATCTAAATTACAGTCAACTGTATTTCCATCAACTCCAGAAGAGCCATCAGGTGTATTCTGCAGCCTGAGCTCAGGAGCAGATACTCCATAGGTGGTGAACAATGAATCTACCCTGCTCCTGATTCAAATACAAGCAAATAAATCAAAAGTTGAGCGTGGCGCTCACTGTTACTTGTTTTCCTATTGTATTTTGTATTAGGTCCATTTTGAGTCATTTTATGAAGACAGCAAGCTGAGATTGGTTTAAAAATTTCTCGCGGACTCCTTTGTGAATGCACACGTAGGAGCAGCATTGTTTACACATAGTTGAATTTTATTTAAACGTGCATGGCACAAGGAAAGAGAAGATGTAAGTCAGACAGTCAAGAAAATAACTTTTGCATCTCTCTTCAAAACGAATTTTTGGAAATGTCACTGGCAGCTGCAGCAGTCCCGCCTAGCTTGGCTACTCCTTTCAGACTCAGTGTCAAAATAGGAAATTTCAGTGCTGTCCAAAACAGACGCTGCATCTTTGACTTCCCAAGGAACTGAACAGCAATTGGTAACTAATGAAAGCTTACTATATTTTTCCCTTTGGCAGAAAAGAGGCTGAAACACATGTGAAAACCTAGAACAAAAAAAAAAAAAAGCAGAATGGATCTTTTTATTTCAAACAAGAAAAATTACTTGCAAAGAGACAGGACCATAAATTCAAATATTGAGTTGAAAATGTATGTATGCAAGTAGCTGTGCACATGCTACAAGAATTTCAAATGCAGAAGTGCTAAATCTAACTTTCAGTGATGTTAAAAAGCTGTCTGCTATTTATTTCAGCAGGCCAAAAGTGATTTTACTCAGCAGAATAGAACAGAATGCATTTCTCCTAGGTCCAGCAAACTGAGTATCTTGTAACGAAAAAAAATGCATTGTTTTGTTCTAACTAAAGAGAAATAGTTGATGAGTGAATAAGAGCATGATCTAAAGCCTATTGAAATCAATGGAAAGATTCTCATCGACTTCTCCAGGCTTTGGATCAAGCCTCAAAAGAGCAGCTATTTCTCTCTGATACAGCAAGG
Organism: Baryphthengus martii; assembly: GCA_013396935.1. Taxonomy (NCBI): domain Eukaryota; kingdom Metazoa; phylum Chordata; class Aves; order Coraciiformes; family Momotidae; genus Baryphthengus; species Baryphthengus martii. The sequence goes on from VWZK01037658.1 coordinate 191,291, forward strand.
AATCAATTCCCTCTCCCAGTGGTACTCTAAATAATTCAATATTTTGTCTCAGATCATTTCCTAAGAAAAATGATGAGGATGTTGTTTAAGTGGGTGATACCCTGAAGTGACAGAGTTTACAATGCATTCAGCCATGTAAAATCTCACTTGTGTTGTACGCCTGCACAAAGACAGGGCAGAGTCAAAGCACCCCTCAGACACCAGGGAGTGCCGACCCACTCGCCAGCTGCAAGACTACACACTGTCATGCTTCTCTCACTGGCCAGAAAGAGCTGCATAAATTTTGCTAAATCTTGAGGAATGCCTGCATTATGGCATTTCTTTAAAGAAGCAAAATTATTTTTTCACACTTGCAGTAAAATTGCAATCTATTTGCACAGTTTGGTTTGATGCCCACAGAAGGTCAAAAATTGCCCTGCTGACTGTGGTATTAATTACTAATGAAAACAATACTCTCTCCATTCTCCAGTGCTTTTGCTTTATAGAGGAAAACACAACATGGAAATTATATCTTGTTATTTGAGCAATTTTGTTCCGCATGAACAATGAATCAATAAAAAGCAAACCAGCATTAGATTGAGGAACTCTGCCCCAAACCACAGAAAACCTTACTAATTTTAACTCTCCTGCCATAACCAGGTGACCTCCTGTACACTAATTCCTTTCTCCTGTAAACTGGAGACTCCTGCTATGAATGGTTTACAGACAGTTTGAACATGAGCTGCAGCATCCGTGCAGTCTCCCATGCGTGGAGACCACCAGGAGCACAGCCCTGCTCGCAGTCACACTTTCTTTTGGCCAGCAGCAGAGCAGCGATGGGAGGTATTCTCCCCATTTGCACACAAGGATAGCGACTTGCAATACATTGTTTTAAGCGTTAAAAAATAAATAAAATCCCACTTCTCCACTCCTATCAGGCAGCTACCTAGGAACAGTTGATAAATGCACAGGATGAAATTGGTACTGAGCTGGTTCACGTGATTATCACCCTTTCCCTATTGCTTCTGATTGAGTTATACCTGTGGGGAATATCTCACCAGCAGCATCGCTGATGAGTGTGGCCGTGGCAGCTCTAGCACATTCACTCTCTTCCATTCCCATCTCAAAGCATAGTTAGTCTAGTTTTTCATCATACTCTGTGGAGAAATACTAATCAGCATCTGTCGAAGCATGCTTCTATTTAACTCCCAGTCTCCTTGCTGTACGCATGTGTATCTACTTACACGCTTGCTCGCTGTTCATTTCAACTACGCTGTATTAGAAGCAATGCAATCTGATTCCAGGATGAGGCGCTAACTCAGGTGCACTGTGGTACAAGTCCCAAAAGCTTGCCCTGACTTCTTTGCAAAGTCTGGAAATCCTCACACACAGAGAGAAATCTGCTGCTAGGCCAGCTGCCCCTGCCAGCTCTTCCCTAAAAGCAGGAAGAGACATGGGCTCTTCCCCTTGTTCAGGGCTGCTCACTGACGTTTTTCAGAGGTCAGCTGGGTATTTCTGCCAAAGTCACCCGGCTGCTCAGCCAGGCTAGCTGGCTGCTGCTCGCCACTGGCACAGCTGGAACAGCCGCAGAACATGGCTGACTACCCCAAGCCACTCGTGAAATCATCCTCACAGGTGGTACAAAATACACCCACTGTTCTTTCAGATGCCAAGAAGCATGTGGTCTTGGCAAGGCCAGAGACAGGGATTCTCAGCATCCTTGCTCTGCCATTTGCCCAATACCACTACATACAGTCTGACCTACCCCCTCCTTCTCCATTAAACTACTTCTGCTCTAGTGTTTGAGAAGATTATATTTACTAAGTTGAGCTGCTACTCAAAGACATTCAGAATATTTTTGATTTCCTTCAACTTTTTCAGAGAGCACTGTTTTGTTTTCACATTGTATTGGGACATTGAAAAATTATGTCTTTTAAAGACATGATAATAAATAGATACTGAAAGGTAATCACTGTCTAAACTTTTAGTCGAAGAAAACTTCTGTGTAGATAGATGAACATATTCCAGCAATTTCAATTGTTGCTTTTATATTATGGTCAATCAAATTGCCTGCTTTTCTGGAAAAGGCTTTAAAAGTGCAGCAACACATCATTATTTTTATCTCTTTTCATTTAAACAGCTTTCTCAAACCTCCCAACTCAGACTCCTCCTCCCAAACCAAATTTTCATTAAGCAACTTTTCACAATACAAAGGGAGATTTGCCAAAATATGGCATTTAGGACTCACTGTACAAAACCGATGTACCATCTCTTTGATGTACTATGATACCTACAAAGATAAGTCAAGATCAACGTCACCCTGTCATTTGAATTGCCATAACAATGCTTTATGAGCAAACCCAAAGACTGAAAGAAACTTGAATTCTTTGCTTTAATTAGCATTTTAAGTTGGTTTTTAAAAAGAGCAAAAACTCCTTTTTGCAGTTTTTTTTTGTGAGCAAGAGAGGAATAAATATTATACTTTGAAACTTCCTTCTAGTGCAAGACATTTAATCTATTTTATATATGAAGAGATTTGTGTTCTTGCATGGAAATTTATGCACTACACACAGAAGGCACATGCTTCTTCCCTTCCACCACATATGAGCACCAAACTCAGTATTCACACCCCACCGCTCAACCATTGCACTGAAAAGATCACAATACGCGTTTGTGTGCATCCCAACAGAGTAATGCCTCCATATATGTTCACCCTGAACCTCCAAGCATTTCAAAGGACAGGCTGAGACTCTGTCACAGTCCCATAAGTAAAGGGAAAAGACAGCATGAGGATTTAATAGTTATACATATCTAAGCACAAAAGAAATTAGCTGCTAAAACACCACTTCCTTTTCTAATGAGCAATTTCATGCAGGAATGAATAAAGTAAAATTGAGAGCTGCTATTTATTACAAGGAAATTAAAAATTCTCAGAGCACACAGAAAACAAATTTATTGGGGAAGACATTGCATCTAGTGCTCAAACAGATTAACTCCTGACTGAGATGGGGAGAAGCGTTCAGCTTCTCCTTTAACCAAGCCTGGTTTTGTGTCATTAAACACTCCCCTCACTGTTGATAAAAACCAGCAGTGCAGGAGACCCCACACTAGCTGTCTTGCCTCTTTTTCACTCCAAGCTTGGCTCTGCTTTCAGGAGGCTCCCAGCCAAATCCCACACTGTCAGGAGCATGTGTACACCCGCTCTGCTGTGAGACACACAAAACCGCATTGCAGTCCCTTTGATTCTGTACTTTCTGTCCCTGCCTAGATAACTTTTCAGAAGCTGACAGAGCCTTTACAATTTAATTGGTGTTGACACCTTTTGAAGCAATGCCTTGAGGCGCTGAGGGTCATTGTCTACTTTATCCTGCTTTTCTGCGGCTGCCTCCATTTGGCTACCTTGCAGCCTGTGGTGCTGTGGTGGCCCCTGCACTCTTCATTCATGTTTGTACTTGTACTGGGTCCCGTTACAAGGACCCTTGTTAAACGCCCAGCAGGCAGCACTGAATAGAGATTTTGACTATCTGGGTTTTGAAGGCCTCTAGCAATAACGGAGAAAGCCCTGTAAACACAAAAGTATCCCAGTAGCAGTGGGGCGTTAACGTAATCACGCATTTATGCTACAGGACCTCAGGACCAAGCTCCTTACTGTCGATTCATTGGCTATTAAGCCTTGATAATTAGGTGGTTTCCCGTGACTTTTCTTTCTTGGGATGCACCAACTATCATTTTCCATATGTCCCTTTTTCCCAGAGCTGCCATACACCCTCACACATTCAATAAGCCACGCAGATGGTACCATGTACCAGGCTCTGAGCAGCCAGAGACAATTCAAAACAAGTAAAAAGGTTTGGCGTGGCATTCTCAAAGCTGCCCAGGAAATTTGGATTCAGAAATCACAAAGGTCCCACCACCTTCTGATGGCAAACACATCCCTCCAGGTTCAGCCCTGCAGTGCCCTCGAGCAGTGAGACTCTCATGGGCAGTTACACCCGCAAAGCAGCACTTGCACAGAATATGAACAGGAGATGCTACCAGCACTTCGAGAACAGTCCTTTCACTTCATAAACAACTTTTAATGTGTATTTCTGTTATATAAACCTGAAAAAAGTAAGTAAGGCTCTCAAATTTCCTACTGAAAATGCACAGGACTCACTCACTCACTTTATTTGGTCCTAAGTGTCAGTCAACTTGGGGCCACACCCTAGCAAAACTCAGCCTCAGGCATTGTATTAAGACAATGAATGAATAAAAGCAGAGCCAACTAAAATGGAAAATAAAACTTAAGTAAATTATTAAATATCTAATATTAAAGTGTGTCCAGAATTACCTCAGCAGCAATTTCCTATTTGAAAAATTCCTTCCTTTCCCTAAAAAAGCAGTCTTGCCAGTCAAATCCAATGGTTGGGCTTCACATTTTCCAGCCCTCTCTTTGTCATATTTTAGAGTCTGCTTTTCCATGATCATTTTTAATTGCAGCAGTTCACCTACAGGGCTTCAACTAACGAGACTTGTAATTCTGATATGATGCTACCAACTTCTCCCACTTTCAGTATCACATGATCCTTTGCCATCTGGAGGATGGTCGCTCCTGTGCCCATGATCCCACCTACCACTGACTTCTACTGCAGAAAAATGCAAGCAGAACTGGACCCCTGCACATGCCTGCAGCCCATGGAAACTAGGATTCAAATACAGATCTTTACTCGTTGTTTCTCCCCTCCGTCATACCTGCAAGCCTCTAGCTCGCTGACATTCTCCTTCCCTCTTTCTCCAGCCTGCCTGAAAAATGGCTGAACCTCTGGGCTCTTTATTTGAACTACTGCCATACCCTATACATTCCCATTACTTCAATTAACATGTGACTGTAACAGTTATCAAGAATCAGAATAAAAACAAATTTTCACATGCTGACAAAGCTTCACCCAACCATGATAAAGGACTTACCTTTCTTATGCTCTACAAAATCCCTTTGCACCTTCCCATGTGGTTCTCGGGAATGACACATGGGGCTTTCTGGAAGCACGTCAAAGTCTGACAAGAAAAGGGAAAAAACCCAAAACTGTCTGTGCAGTGAAAGGAAGGAGTGGTTCTGCAGAGGCCAGGTTGGCTTGGTTATGAACAGACACAGTAGACAGTTTCAGAGAAACCAGCCCTGATGACACGTATGCCGTTTCAATGAGCTAAACGTAAACAATGCCAAGAACAGCTTCCAGCTGCCACACACTTCACACAGCTCTGCCGACTCAGCCAGGAGAGGATTCCCTTTGGCTAACAGAGGAAAACGCCATCTGCAGAGCACCAATGTCCCACGGACAGCATTAACAGTGACAATTTGCTGCACAGACTTCAGAAGAAAGTTGCTGGATGAGAGTTGACTAAGTCTGCCTAGGAGTCTGCTTCCTTGTAGACTGAAGTCAATCAAAAGGTCATACAGCTGAGCTAAGTGCACACATTGAGGCAGAACCCTGCTTTTCTTCTATTTTCATCATCTCATACAGAGCCTGCAGGAGGGGATGGCAGCTAGTAAATAAAAAGTAAAGAAACTCTTCTGGACTGGCCACTCTCTATTGTTTAAGTTCAGCTCAGGTTGTTCCTTGTAATGTTTACACTAAAAATACAACTCTTTCCTCATGGAGGCAAGGGCTTTGTAGAGTCTAATGTAACATACAGGATATTATCTACGTACATGAAGAACAATCATAGCTGGTCAGATGAGAGGCTGACCTCTTTTTTTTTAAAGGGCCTTTATGCCCTTTAATTGAAGAGCCTTAGTGAATTTTTTTTCCAACATTGCGCCCAGCTTCTGAGCCCATGCAAAATTTTGATACCCACCACTAGATACCTACCCATTCCAGAATTATGATGATCCTTTAGAATATTTCCTGTTTTCCTAGTGAATCATACAAAATAGTACAAAGGATAAGAACTGTTCCCACAGCTAGAACAGTTTTCCCATCCTGTACATCGGTCTTAATACAAAAGGCTATGGAGAAAACATTAGGTCTATTTCTGAAATGTTTAATATTCTCCTTTTTATTTATTTTTTTTTATAATTCTCCAGTATCCTCTCCAAGATGGGAGGAGCATAGGGATTCAAGGACTCCTATGCACAGAATCTGCTGAGACAAAAAGAATCCCCATGTCTCCCCTCCCTCAGACACAAGTTAAAAGGGAGTTCTCCCTCATGCACCTTTCATGCCCTGAACACAGGCAGGCAACAAAGGACATTCCTGGTCTTTTTAACAGCTAGTTGAGAACAGATTATACTTAGGTACGGTCTATGCCTAGCACGGTGCAAAGGTTTCCCCAACAGCTGCTTCTCAGGCCTGTATCCTTGGGGCCAAGTAGTTACGATGATTACAGTGTAATCCATAATCTGCTCATTTTAGGGAGAAAAGAACTAAAAAAGCCAAACTAAATTTTTCACTAATTTTACAAAGGGATTTTGCTGTTCTTTGCGTTGGATTTATATCTGTTGAGCTTGTCTTCTAGGAATTTGCCTCTGATTTACAGCACACTGAAGATGAAACTGTCCATCTGAATCCAGCTATCAAACAAAGCAATACTGATCCTATCAGGCATCAGAGCGGGGATCACAAATGAGAGAAGGAGTCACCTCAGTTGATTGGACACACTTCAAAAATCCTTTATTCTCTGCATCCTGCATTTGCTCTTTATTAAAGTAAAGAATAATAATGCAGTGTTTACTTAGTGCACAAGGTAGCTGTAAAATTTAATTAATCACTGTAACTTAGCTTGCTGAGATTTTTAAATGAAAAGCCCTATAAAAATGTAAAGTTTCCTATAAAGAAAACCCTGCAAAATTGCCTAACTTCCTGCTTTTGTATTGTACCTTATGGAACACTGCCTATGGTCTGATTCAGCAAATTACTTGGAAGTAAGTATATACCTAAACCAATGGACATCAAATCATGCATTGATAAGGTTGACTTGGGATGGGCTTAAATCCATGCCCTATAGACTGGCTGCTTCCATATTTCCTGTCCACCTCTGAGGGAGTCCAAATTACCTATGGAGCCCTCTTTTCTCATTCACAGATTCCCAAAAGTAGCTCTAATCAAAGTATAAGCCCCTATTTATTGGTACCTTATTTCAATAATATCCTTATGGGTCTGAATGAGTGGCCTTACTGCACAGTATGTTATTGTGAACAAGAATTACATCTAGGATTGTTGATCTAAGAAAAGCAAGATTTCCCCTCTTCCCAAACAGCACTTGCCTGGGATTTGCCCCAAGGTGTAACAGATAAATGCACACAACAGTACAAAAGATAAAAGCCGTATCTCAAGTGTTTCTTTTGTCTTCTGGGTAATTCAATTTCATCATGTGAACATACACTGTTACAAGCTGATAATCCACACAGATCTCCTTTCTTTTAAATCAGATAAACTAGAAGAGAATAAATACTCTTTTTTTTTTCTCTCCCTAATTTACAGCCTCAAATAAAGATCAGGATATAGGGATGGGATGAGCACAGAATGCTTTCTCCCTCTACAGAATTCTTTACACTGTTCCATTCTCAACAAAAAAACCTCATGGGTTAATTTTTCAGTTACAGGGAAAAGCAGAGAAGGAAGAGGGCCCTTAGTGAGGTACAATAACATGCGCAGGTTTTCTTGGATCAATTGCCAGCATTGACACCGTATCCTTCAGCTAGCAGTCTGTGATGAATGGTACCCAGTAGCATTGAAGAGAGCAAGAGCAGCCAGGCAGCATGGGTGACTGCGTGCCCTCCTAACTGGCTGATGAATCAGGAAACTCAAGAGAGACTCAGAGTGTGAGAGCTGGAGTGGTAAATGTTTTCATCTTTCTCTTTTATGATCTTCCCTTCTCCACTTATATAGGACATTTTAGAGATTGAGCTTTGTTACAAACTATTAGCCCAAGGCAGTGCGTTGGGGAAGTGAGATTTCATGGAACGATGGAGCACAAGAAAGTGTGAACTAGAACTACATGTGATATTAGTGGTTTGTTGTTGAAGGAATTTCTGTTTGGATTGTAGTTCAGACAGTTGCCTTGATGTACTGGAATGAAAATCAGCACCCAATGTACCTAGAGACAAATCACAGAACTGTCAAAAAACAAAACAAAACAAAAACAAAAAACAACCCAAACACTCTCCTTTTTATATCCCAGAATTCTGAATTCAAAATGAAAAGTCTCCATTCACCCACAGCACAAAAAATAATACAGCTCGGCAATCATGGTACTATTCAGCAATGTGCTACAGAAAACAATCTACAAGCAATTCCCCCCAGAAAGCACCACAGTGAGACACGGGGGTATTTAATTGCCCAGATACACTCTGCCACACCGTAGAGCCTAACTTTAAGCAATCCTATCTCTGGTAATGGCAAAGAAGCAGGAAAGCACCCATTCGGATTGGCCACATGTCTATTTAGAGTAATTCTACTGAATTCAATTTTTATTCCATGTTCTCTTCCAGACTGCAGAGAAGAATACAGTATTCATTAAGTACATTGTGATGCATATGTGAACAGTGCTTCAATCTGTGGGTGATCAGTTTGTTCACCTGTGTTGCAGCTTCAGCTTAGTCTGGTGTAAGCTCTCGGTCCACTAGGACCCACAGATCCACCCTGGTTGAGGGTACAGGCTAGTACTTGCACACCACTATGAGCTGGAAGAGACATCATGCTTGTCATGTTTGTCAGCATCAGCACAACTTATGCATGAAGGTTGCACAATGGCTTCCCAGAAAACGATGACAATAATGCGCGCGCATGCACACATGTGCTCATTTAAATGGCAGTAGGGAGTGCCAAGAATTTCTCTGGTCTTTAACCAGCTATAGCTCTTAACTACCAAGATCAGAGAGTGGAGGCAATAAAAACAATTTCTTTCCCAGAAGTGTGTGCTTGAGACGGCAATATGAGATGCTCCAAAAAACACACACACAAATAAATGTGTTTCCATAAATGGAAAGGGGATATCCTCAAAATAGTGGATACATGGTACAGCAACCTCACTCAAATGTTTTGATTTAAATGAAGATGAGCAGCGATACAATGCTATGAGGTCCTGCATGGTATTTGCTCAGATTTACTGCCAACATGTCAAGGCGGGAACCACTGTGTAACTGAGTTAATTCCAAGAGCACATTACAGAACCACATTAGATGGCTGAGTAGTCTTGCAGGAGCTCTACAATTGACCAAAATTCAAAATATTGTCTACAACTTTTTAAAATAGCCTTTTTTTGTCCTTTAATTGTGAAACGACTAGCAGTGAGACTTTCCTTCCTGTCAAATAGTTTGTGTTTCACTTGGGGGCAAATGAAACTGTCTATTGGGAGAGCCCTGCAATGGAAACAGCTGAGGAACAGAACTCTCAATTTTGAGGAAATGAAGGATTTAACTGAAGGGAAATGTTGTTTTCCTTATTAAATTAAGCAGTTTACAAAAATATAAGATCACAGAAAGAAAGGGGAGTTCCCCTTGTTAACTATTTACCATTAAATCTCTGCAGGGACTCGTACCATAAATCAGGAGTTAAAGAACAAGAGAAGTCAATTCAGCTATTGCCTGCACCATGATATACACAATGCCTGCAGGATAGGACAAAAATCTTCACTCTGAAGGAAGTATTTAAGATGAAATCGTTTTATCCCTCTCTCCCTCTGAGTACACTTTTGATGGGTGTAGGTTCCTTTCCTTTTTTGCTTTCCTTCATTAATTTTTATTAAATTAATTCCTGTGAAAAACTAAGATCTTTGGACAAAGCTTTTAACAATCGAAACTAAATGTTCACATTTAAATACATAACTTGATTTTCAAGACCATAGGCTACAACTAATGGATTTAGAAGCCCAGCTTTATCTTCTATTATTTTTGCAATGCTTTTTAGTTTGCTTCTAGCGTATTTTGTAGAACAATTCCATGTTTTGTCTGCCCTTGTTTTTATAGGAGAGGAAAATTTTGAGTTAACCAAACAAAAGTGACTTCCAGGTCCTTCAAGCAGATGGAAGGGAATATACATGTTCTACAAAAACAAACAAACAAAACCCAAAACTATACTAAACAAAAAACCTCAGAAACAAAACCACAAAATAAACCACCGTTTTCACATTTAGGTACAAAAACATTTGAGAAGTTGTATTAGTAAATCCCCAGACAAAAAGGGGGGTTGTCGGAGACTTAGGAGATATTGAATGATGGGCACTTGAGTGATGGATTGTCAACTTAGAGGCAATGACCTGAGCAGACAACAAAAAATCACACAGATGATTCACCACGTCCCTGAGTATTAATGATGTATCTTTCTATTTTACCTCAACAAGTGAAAAATAACAAAGAAAAGTCTTCCTTGGTCTACCACACCCATTAGCACATTTTCCCATCACCTTCTTAATGCTCAGAGCAAAGAGCCCATTTCTGGGCCAACTCTGTTGATCCAAGGATGCAGCAACAAGAAGAAACCAAGACATAGGTGAAGATAACAGAGGATGACTACAAGAAGTGAACAGCTTGGCCTGACAAACCGCACATCCGGCTGTGTTCAACAAGCCAATATTCTGACTGCTGTTGGTCATCCTAAGCAGATGTCATCTTTTGTTTATTTCTATAGGAAAATAATGGAACAAAGGAAGAAGTGTCTGAGGAGGCCGACAGAGGAACCCATGATGAATGTTTTGGTTACAGTTTCAAGTTGCTCTTGCAACCACGGGAGATTCCAGGAATGTTTCCACCCAGCTTTTACACATAACAAAGCCTGAACTTGTCTGGAATATGTTTAGGTTTCATATAGTTCAGGCATACCTCATTTGTAAACAGCCTGCGTCACTTTTAATAGAAATACTTGTTCTCAAAACAAGTCCAAATAAACCTGTCAGAATTATTTCAGTCAGGAAAATCAAGCCTTCCCCATAATTTTAGTAGATGGTGAATTTCTACAGCCTTCAATCCACAAAGTCTGGTCCCAAAAGTAAGTCCCAGTCCTGCAGTACTGGAATGATGGAAGTAGCTGTCAATGGTTGAGTCCTGAATTATTCTGACAGCCACGACGTATCGTGCACAATGTGAGCATCAGTGCAGGACTTCATTTACCTGATTTTTGCCTCATAGTATCCTATCTACTGATTCAATTTGAGAACCAGGTAGAGTCCATTTGTCTATTAACTAACAAGAAGGCACCAGCGGGATGGAAAACATTGTCATTGATTTTGTGGATCTCTCTGTTACTGCGGCAGAAAACCTGTAAAGATTAGGGTTAAAATACAGCATCAAACAAATATAATTTCCAGCCTTCAACCTCAGTCATGCAAGGACCACCTTTTCACCTCCAGGTCTCTACGATGTCAGGGCCAAGCAGCCTGTTGTTGCCACCTGAGTGGTGCTAAATGGAATGGATGGAAATTCATATTGAGCAAAGCCCATATGCAGAACCACCACTTGTCCTCCTGTCCTAGCTACTCAACATGCTGTGGATGTGTAAAATGCAATAATAGTAACCCATTAAAGAGCCTCAAAGGCTCATTCTTCCAAAGCAAGGATGGGGCATGCTGGAAAAAAAAATGAGCACTCACTTTATTTCAACAAGCCAAAGACATCAGACTTGGCCCTCTCAGGCCTGAATCTGAAGCACTTGGACCTTTGTTTCTCTGCTCTATTGCAATAAAGTCAAGCTTCCAGAATTAACCCCTAAATTTGCATGGCAATGAAACATTGGAAAAAGACATGTTTATCAACATAACTTAGAAAAAGTAAGATGATAATAGAGAATCAGTCAGTGTTGAAAGTAAAACACAAAGGCAAAATAAAGAGAGTCCACCTGCTTTTAATTTGAACCCACAACACAAGGGAGAAGTTAAATCTCAAATAGGTGCATACGTTCCTTTGAAAGCCTAGGTCTGTGCCTGAACAAAAGAAAGGGGCTTTTCACTTACCTCCTGTGGTATCAAAGAGCTCATTAAAAACCAATAAAACATTATGAAGCTTTTTCCTTTTGTGAAAATGTGCAATTAATATCCTTCAGCAGATGATTATTGATTTTTATAAAGCAATTTACAGGCTTCTAAAGTCATGATTATTCAACCCTCTGGGTGCCTGAAAGGAAGAGCTTTCAGAAGTAGGAATCGTATTCTCATTTCCACATCACCATCACCAGAATTTACAGACTTCTGATTAATTTTTTTTTTACCTCCAGGATATTTTTGTTGTTGTTGATGTTGAGCGCTCCAGCATGGGATTAACCCTTTTATTCCCCTCCCACCTGAGACAGATTTATTTTTTTTTTTGGTGACCTGTTCTTGAAGTATATCGCCTGTCAGATATTCATCTACTACTCACAGCTGGCGGGTTGGATGCTCAGCAGAGTAGACTTCATGTCAGAAAATCAGCAGCTGCTCATATATCACACTGGTCATTAGTAGAGGATCATTCCTGGACCTTTGCCCACAGCACCTTGCTATGGCAAGAGAAAGGCTATAAAACCCTAGGCCCTGTCAGCTGTTGTCATTTAGGTGAGAATTTATCAGGTCTCAGAGTGCCCTCTGACTGGATTATTATGAATAATGAATGAAGCTTTATGCCACACTGAGGCATTAATAAGACTGGGATGACTGGGAGAAATTCAGTATAACATCATAGCAGTAACTTTCTCCGAGCAAGTACACAGCTGGTGGGCTTGCTAGATTTAGCTTATGTTAGATACTGCAACTGAAATGAGCAGCTCATTTAATTATTAAGCAAGTAGCACGATGCTTTTGGTTTAGCCTATGGGCAGTATTACTGACCTACTCATGGAAATCTTACAACAAAAGGCTTTCTACCCTCTAACTCAACTCATTTTCTGCTCTTAAGAAGCTGAATCAATGAACTCTCCACAAAACCAGTGATTTCTAATTTTCATATTTACTATGAAATCAATTTTTTTAAAAAAAAAACAAACAAAGGGATATGTAAAATCAACCAATTAACACTAACCCCCTACAATCTCCTAACATAGAAATCGTCTAACCTGTTGGTGATAATCTGAGGATATTAGTCAGGATAGCTGATTTTCTTCCTTATTTTTTCTTAGTTCATCTATCCTTATAGAGACAACACAACAACAAAAAAGCAGATGCACAGCAGAGATTATTGTCAATAATCAACCTCCTGGTGTGGCAGTTCCAGCTGCACTCCAGAGGACTGAGCCCAGAGAGTTCACAAGCACTTGAGGCTGTCATTTATCTTGGTACCAGCTTCACTAGGAAAACTATTTTATAGGGCTGAACATACTTTTACAGACTCATTAATATCTTAGGTGTGTAATATCATTAAAAATCTTTGGCTCTCACTATCTCAATATTACCATGTCCTCGGCAAAACCAAAAGCACATGGTCTCTTTCAGATAAAGATGTTCTTGCTACACTAATTTTCTTTTTATTATTTTCCCCTTTAATTCGCCATGCAGTCTCCAGCTTGTATTAGGTCATATCTTAGTTCTTCAAAATGGCCCCAAATAAGGAGCCAGCAACGCAGCACCAAGTCTGAAGAGCACCAATCAAAGGCTCCATGTCTCAGGAACACAACTCTCCTCAGGTAGATAGATTCACATGGAATATTTCAACTTACTATTCAGGCACAAACAGTCAGAATTAAGACTTGACCTCATCTCACATCAGCTTCTCAAATGATGGTTTTTACAGCAGAGCCACTGACACACAGTCAAATTACCAACAGGAGGAAAAAGGGAATATGCCTTTTTGGCAGGGGCTGGACATAGGAAATACCTGTTTGAAAAGGTTCATTTTTCAGCTTACTCAGAGTCAGAGCTGGAAAGCAGAACAACATTGTGAACCACAGCAAATGGCAGAATGCAGGCAAAATACTGATCTGGTGAGCAGCCTTCGAGACATAGCCTCAACAGGGACAGGAACAAACCTGCAGACACAGTCACCATGTGACAAGAATTTTACAAGCAATCATGACAGAGATGTTTAAGAAACTCTTCTCTAAAATATTAATCAAATTATCAACTTGGATACAATATTAATCTTACAAGTTTTGAAATATGGTCATAACGTAGTAGCCCTCAAAATAAATATTAGGCAAATTAAAAGGCCTTGACTTATCCCAACTCAGTTTCCGCTCTTTGGTCACACTTGCTTGGAACTGACCCCCAGCCAGGACTTGTTTTCCAGTACAATACTCAAGATCTTTGACTATTTAAGAAAAATCTCACCAGGAAAATGGAAAAGAAATATAACTCCCCCAAAACCTCAAGATTTTTTGAAGACTACACTAGAAAAATGTCTAGGATAGCAAATTTTATTGTAATAAAGGAAGCCAGAACAATCGCTGATTTGCAGTGGCAATATGGCCCTTTTTCCATACTTTTGCTACTTTTTTGAGAAAAGGAAATGATAAAGAGAAAGATCATGACAATTTCTTCGTTCCTCTAGCACCTAGAAAAAAAAATGTATCTAATGTTCCTTATTACAGTGCTAGAGACCTATAATTAAAGGAAAACTTAGTGCAATCTGGAACTCTGAAACCAGACAGTACAACTTGTACTAAAATAGAAAGATTCCTTTCACTAGATTTAAAATATTTATAATTAATATCACTCATTATATTTTGGGGACAATAATATCTTCATATTTTTAGTGCTTTGATCTACAATGCCTTATATTTGCATCCTGCCACTTTTGTTATGTATAGGGAATTTAAAGATGACAGTGTAGTCATATATGTTTTTTTAACTTGCAGATCTTTTCATGTATCAGTCTTTCTCACAATGGAATCAAGAATGTAAATTATGCTTGATTTCACACTGATGAAACAAGGTTTGAAAGGCTGTTTAGAAAGTTAGGAAACAGAAAACAGTCTTCCCTATTTAATAAAACTTTCTGACTTTAGATGGCTTTCATGATAATAAGAGATTTTGTACATTCACAGTCTTTCTTCTCTAATGTCACAGTTGAGGGTCAGGGCCTAAACCTAGGTCTGCTAGACCTATAACAGGTGCTCTCTGTTACACTCTCTCACTCCCCAATGGGGAAGAGAAAGGGAATAAGGGAGAGACTTATCGATTAGAAAAGGAAACTGGAACAGCCTTAATGAAAATAATAATAATACGGAATACATACAAATATATACAAAACCAGTATCGAACCCAAACTCCCCTGATGGCAATTACGTCACTGTCACCACGGAGGTTATT
Organism: Baryphthengus martii; assembly: GCA_013396935.1. NCBI lineage: Eukaryota > Metazoa > Chordata > Aves > Coraciiformes > Momotidae > Baryphthengus > Baryphthengus martii. The sequence goes on from VWZK01037658.1 coordinate 206,459, forward strand.
AGACCAGGCACTGGGGAAGTCCCAGACTGGGTCCAGCAGCAGATGGGAACCAAGTTCAGGAGCTGGATTCCAGTACTGGATTCCAAAACATACAGATTGCGATTGAAGGCAGAACGGACAGATTCCTCTTTAGATGTTGGCCATTGAAGAAGTGAGGAAGAAGCAAAGAAGAGCCGAGAGTCTTGATCCTCGTGATCCCTCACAGCTTTATAATGAATATGGCGTCTATGGGATGCAATACCCCGTTGGTCAGTTTAGGGTCACTTGTCCTGTCCACTCCTCCCTGCAGGTGCGGCCTTTTACTTTCTGCACTCCCCAAAGTGGTGCACAAGACCTAGCAGTGGCCTTGGTCTGCACACCAGTCCTTGATACTAACTAAGCATTGGGCATCATCGCTGTCAGAAGTAGATGGTGCCTATGAAAACATGCTGCTAATTTCAGAAAGTGCAGTTAGTCAGAACTTGGCTGAAAAGTAAAATCTCTGAACAGAATTGTTCTGTTCTAACTCAAACCAGGACATCTAAGAACCTCTTCTTTTGCTAAAAACAGACACAGTTCCACTTTGAATGAATGGCGGAGTCCCATGGTTAATTGAAGCATGACAGCTACAGGCTTGGGGGTTTTGTTTGCTTTTAAGGGGTCTATGGGAATCTGGATGACAACAGGAAGCGGGTGTTCACCTCGAGTTTCCTTTCTGTGTCACATAACCCTGCTGTGGCTAAGCCCTGTTACTAACTAATGGTTGATAACATCTTGTTTCAGTAGATGGCTACTGAGGTTTTTCCCCCATTCCTCATTGTTGCCTTCTCTGATGGAGCTTTCTCACATGGAGTTCGGGGACAACAGGTGCTGCTTAGCCCATTTCAGATACAGTATCCAGGACCCCACACCACAGAGTGGTGCCTTATGAGTATCACAGGGCCACAGAGGGGCTTAATTGTAGTCCCTACATCGCAATGCTCTGTAGACGTAGCGTAAGAACTAACACAGTACATCCAATGCCCCTCCTCCCATTGCACCACTTTCTGCCTTCCTAGGCTAACAATCTATCCTGATTTCCTAACATTTACTTTGTACTCTACAACAAATTATATACCTGCAATTATTTACACTAAAATATTTAGGGTACAGGCCTGCAAAAGCCCTGGACACTAGCACTGCACCCCCAGCACAAGTCCTGTTTTGCGGGCACACATGCAGGAACCTGCTTTGCTGAGGGGATGGGCATGGGTGGAGGCACCAACATCAACCCTTGCTTTTCTGAGCTTGTTAAAAGTCAAACAGAAAAGCAGAACTTAGGATACCAAGCATCTGCTTAGAGCATACTTAATAGCTTAAATGAGGCTACACAGCCTTAAAAGACCTTGTCCTTTAAATGGTGGTATAGAGCTAGGGGAAACCTACATAGTCTTGGCAGTTCAAAGTCTCCCCACGTCATAAGCAATAAATCAGAGGCAAAGGTGTTTGTAAAACTGGCAAGAGCTTAATTTTTATTTCTTCTGCATTTTTAAATAACTATTTGATATTTCAGACGTCTTGCTGTAAAGTAACATTGGCAGCAACACTGAAAATGTGGTAAGTCATGACATGTAACTACACTTCCTTTTTATTCTTCCTTTTATTTTTTTTTTTTTTTTTACTTTTTTAAAGTCACTGCACTGTGGTAGGTGAGAGTTTACCTGTGCAGTTACTCCTGAGCGATTGAAATGTTTCAAGCTGTTCTCATGTTAAACAAATGATTACCACAATTCACTGAAAAATTATATTCAGAGGCAAGCCTGCTCTAGGAGTCTCAACGTCCAGGACTTAACACAAAGCAGAACACAGTGCTGCCTGAGGAAAGAAGGGAAGAAAATCTGTAAATTGTGAATAATAGCTAAAAACACAACTTTGGAGGTGCTGGAATGATTTGTGAATTCAGGTGGATTTTGATTACTGAAAATAACTAAATTCAAAGATAAAATTTGAAGTTGTTGCTTATGTGTAACGCTGAATTTTCACATGGGAATTATCTCAACATTTTTCTTACTTGCCATTATAATGGAGCTGATATCTTTGAAAACTCTCAACAGAAACCTCCTAGATCTGAGTTCATGCTCACTGGAAAAGCATATTATACAAACACAGCAGGATCCCTCCCACGTATTTAAGCCACCCAAGATTTTAGAGTGTGCCTATAAGCACCAGGGACAGACAATATGGCCACACACCCACCATCCCTTTGGAAGAAAGTATCCACTAGTTAAATTCAGTGACAGATGTGATTAGTGACAAATTCAGTAAACGCTTTCTCCCTCGCCCCCCCATCTCTCCACACAAATCATCTGGTACCTTATAGAAGAGGCGCCACAGCTCCTATTTTCACCCCAGGGCTAGTTTTTGCTGTCAGTAGGGTTCTGCATCATTCCACAGGGAGCTCTATGGGTATCCTTCCCTAATTTGGGCCAAAAGAAGTAATACAGATCAAGCCCTGTTGAGTTTCCCATCGTGTACATCTTCCAAATCTTTACAGCAGAAAGCACAATTACAAACATCCCAGAAGGAAAAATGTACAAATCCCTACAGTTCTGCTACTGTTGAAGAGATAAAAGTCTGCATTTATTTTATTTTTTGACCATTTGAAACTTTAATCTATTTTTTTCTGCTTGCTGGAGTTGTCTCCTTTTAAGTACTTGAAATTTTGGTTAAACTGAATTTCTCTGAGCTTTGTTGCTGGGAACACACTACAGTTTCTGCTCTGGATAAAAAGCCACAGGTAGTCACAGTCACCTCTCATTTTAAAATAAGACCTTTCATGCACAAAGATAATATAACTTGTTTTAATTTTTGGGCTGCATAATCTAGGAACATTGGTATAAAAACCTTCTAATCATAATTATGCTAATGGACACATGTAAGTACACAAACATGGGCTAACTGGCTTTATTTCATTACAAGCAATAATGAGTAGCAACCCATTCATTTTAAAAGTCAAAGCATACACTGTGAAGTTAGTAAGAACAGAGAGTCAATTGAAATAATCAGGGCATTTTACTGATTTTTCAACTTCCTCCAGCTACCTTTTATCTGTAGCAATTTTGTGGAACATACCACACTGATCTTCTAGCTTCCAAGGAAGATGATCATTCCCATTTAAAAACTTCATTTACTTCACTACGATTGAGCAAAACATGCTGCTTTAAAAACCTCTGGTTTACTACTATGTCTAACACATGCCGTTTGTTCTATTTTGTAAAGCTTAAAACTATTTTTCAAGCTTGAAATTTCTTCAAACTTGGATTAAGAGAGTCTCAGAGAGGTGGAAGAAAAGAATAGTCTTAACTAGCCTATATTTTGTATGTGCTAATTCAAGGTTCTCTTTTGGAGAACTTTTTTTTTTTTCCTAAATTTATTTCCAACTACTTTTGTTTTCCTTGAGGGACCTTTGAAACACTATATTGCTACTTTTCATGTTTTTTATTTGCCCTCTGGAACAATAAAGGCTCAAAGGTTCATAAATATGCATTCTGTAAATGTATTATGCTGACAAAGTGTTGCTCAGATAGCTGCTCTTGCCTTTAGGGAATGAATAAGTTTACAGCATGCTTAAACAATAGTGTAAGGGAAAAGAGAGAGAGGGAGAGAGCTGTGTCAGCGTGTAGGCTGAAAATGGGACAAAAGAGGTATCCTCAATGAATAGAGAAAATAGAAAATAAAGTTAAATACGACACCACAGCTAGTACCTTGCAATAAGCAGGGGTGGGGTTTTGACAGTGTTACTCGCTAGTGATGTTGCTTCAGAGGGCACTGTACCTTGTTTTCCAGGAACATTATGCAGCCAAGATAACACAAAATACCAAATTTCATTTGTCGATTTTTGCACGTTTCTCCCAAAACACTCAGTTCCTAACAGGGTCCTTGTCCAGATTAAATTACATCCCATCAGAAACAGATCTAGTTCTGCTTCACTCATCTCTGCCTCGCTGGAAGCTTAGGGCTTAAGCTTGTCAATACAGGCTACAGGGGTGGCTTCTGTGAGAAGCTGCCAGAAGCTTCCCCTATGTCTGATACAGCCAGTACCAGCCGGCTCCAAGATGGACCTGTCAAGGGCGAAGGCAGAGCCGGTGGTAGTGCCTCTAGAATAACATTTAAGAAGAGGGGGAAGCCCTGCACAATAGAAACTGTGGCCAGAGAGAGGAGTGAGAATAAATAAGAGAAGCAACTCTGCAGACACCAAGGTCAGTGAAAAAGGAGGGGGAGGAGGTGCTCCAGGCACCAGAGCAGAGATGGTGAAGACCATGGTGAGGCAGGCTGTCCCTCTGAAGCCCAAGGAAGTTAACAATGGAGCACAGATCCATCTGCAGCCTGTGGAGCACCCCATGCTGAAGCAGGTGCATATGCCCAAAGGAGGCTGTGACATCATGGGAGACGTGTGCTAGAGCAGGCTCCTGGCAGGACCTGTGACCATGAGGAGAGAGGAGCCCGCGATGGAACAGATTCGCTGGCAGGAGTTGTAACCTTGTAGGGGACTCATGCTGGAGCACTGTGTTCCTGAAGGACTAGACCCTGTGGAAGGGAACCATGATGGAGCAGTTCATGAAGAACTGCAGTCTGTGGGAAGGACTCACACTGGAGAAGGTTATGGAGAACAACAGTCTCCTATGGGAGGGACGTCATGCTGGAGCAGGGGAAAAGTGTGGAGTCCTCTCCCTGATGAGGAATGAGCAGCAGAGACAACATGTGATGAACTGACCACAGCCCCTTTTCCCTTGTCCTTAGTGCCACTGGCAGGGAAGAAGGAAGGAATTCAGAACCACAAGTAGCCAAAGAAAGAGGGATGGAACTTAATGCTTGTATCTGAAAAAAAATAATTCTTAGTAACAGGCATTTCTTAAATGCTGGAAGTTCATGTCCAGGTTTAGGAGCAGGGGCAGCAGGGAGACCTATCACAAACAGCAGTGTCACATGTCATATCGCACATCAAACTGCAATAAATTTGAAGATAGGAGCATTTCATAGTAATGTTTCTTCAACTTCTCAGCAGTCAATACAGAGACAATCCAGCTCAACCTCCTTCCATTCCCACTTGACAGCATATGTAAGTACAAAGACACGCTATGCCTCTACTCCTCACAGGATGATGGATTCTTTAAAATGTAGTATCTTTACTTCTGGCTAAACAAACAAGACAGTACTGTGAGGCTACAGTGATCTCTTAGACCTACAAATCTGAAGTCCCTGACATTCTGTATGGATAAAATCCAGAGGGATAAAATAGCCAACCTGTTGTTACCTCCATTTTTTTCATAGCATTCAAGCAATCATCTAAATGTCTCCTAAGCAAATATATTTTCCTTCTTTATCATCTAGACTTGTGTCTGGTTCTTTTCTTGACAAGTGTTTTGGGATCACACACACACACATATATATATGTGTGCATATATATATATATATATATATGTATCTCAATAATGGTTACTAATAATGTCCTTTGTGACCTGAGATTGTCTTTAATCGAACTTGGTCTTTCAAAAGCCTTATACCTTTTATGGTCTCCTTTACTTCGTTTTTCCTTTTTATGTTACAACTCTCTTAGGCCAGGATTAACTTCTAAAGCATCTTGACATTTATTTCCTAATAATTTTTTTCCATTCTCCCTTTGTTTCCTCCTCTCAATTGTAAGCAAAAGGGACTTCCATCTGAAGATTTAAAGGATGCTCTTTTAGCCATGTATACAACTAATGTTTGCAAAAGTAAAATATCAATGTATGATAAAACCCCCTTGAAATAACCTCTGGTATGTTGCATTACACTATTTTCAAAAATAACCTTCTAAGTTGAAATCAAGTTAAAAATCCAATATGAACTATATACCATGACAAAAAACTATATGCTTTATCATCTGAAGTTGTTCTCTTCAGAGAAGACAAGGTTTTGCAAAAATAATCATCAAGCTATGCCTTACCAAAATCTTTTCCAAATGCTGCAAAGAAAACACTGCAAAATGTATTTCCTGATAACAGACTCTCAACATACATATGTCTGCTTTGCTGTCTGATGTTCAGCAAAGCCCCAGACACTGCTTAGGGCAAGTCTGGATGATTGAGAACATAGCATCTTCATTTAGTCCTCTGATAATCCCTGACGTTTATCCACCAGGGAGAGCCTGAATTCGGTCTGCTCCACAGTTCCCAAACGGGTGAACAATGCACATGCACCTCAAAGTCTGGAAAGGTATCTGTGCAGGATATAAGGGACTAGGAGGAACTGGTGAAGGCTGAGAGGTCTGCTCCATGAAGAAAGATAAAGAGGCAGTCAAATAATCTCATCTGCTCTTGTGAAGATGTGAGCCAACGTTCTGAACTTCCCCCTCTCACTCAAAGCTTTCCACATGAAGAAGCAGGGCTCTAACAGCCTAGGAAGCCTCAGTTTTAGACTGAATGGCTGAAACTCTGACAGGCATGTAAAGTTTGCAACAGAAAACAAAATAGAATTACTTCACTAGTCCTCTCTGTTCTTGTAACTCCTCTGCAAATAGGCACAGCTCTCAAAGCACAGAGCCAAAGCCCAAATCTTGAGTTGTTTTTTTTCCTAATCTGTATCTCAGGTCAATATATTGTTCCATGTCCACTGACACTTTTGTCACCTCAATTTTGTTTTGCTGAGAAGCATTTCACCTGCTTAAGAATATATTTATTTCCATACAGCACCATTTTCCTTAGTTAAAATGATCAAAATTGTAAGCTTTGATGTACACTATGTTCCTACATTTAAAACTAAAATGTTTGCCCAGTTACTTCTAAACTCTTTTCAGACGGTGATTCTGGATTTCATGTGAAACAAACCTCACAAAGGCCTACTTGCAGAGCACAGAATAAAAAAAGGATTTTCCATGCTTAAGAGTGGAGCAGTCTCCCTCCTTTCCCACCAACGCAGGATCAGTAAGTCTTCTTCAAAGTTTATCTCAAACTAATTAAGAGATTATCTTGCAAAAATAGAGCAAGGCATTCCAGGAGGAAACCTAGGGCGAAAGCATTGCAAAACTCCCCGTAAATACATTATTAAACATAAGAGATCTTTAATCTACGCTTTCAGAGTAAATCTCAATACTCATTCAACCTGCAAATTAGCTTAGCATCTCCTAAACTCTTGTATAACATAATCTTGACCTAAACACAGTTGCTTTATTTATAGGACATCATACAGATGGACCACAGCAACAGAGAGTTTTTTTTCTTTAAGCCCTCAGCTGTAAAGACATTCACCCTGAGCTCTGTCTGCAGACACAGCCAACAACAGCTGAGCATCTCTGCATGACTGTACGCAATTTATTTTCATGAAATGGCACTGATTGCCAGTGAGGGAGTGAAGTGAAATTGTTGGTTGGTAGTTCAATTAAGCCCCTTCCCAGTAAAAAGAAATTTTTCTGGTATGGACCAGGCTAGGTTTTAAACTGAAATTGTATGCAATAAATCTCTGGCAATTAATGGAGGATGTGGGGAGGGATATAATAATCTGACTGCCAGTCAGGTTGTTCAGTCTGCAAGCATCCAACAGCAGAAGAAAGGGGAGAATCCTAGAATGAAGAGGGGAAAAAAAGAAATAGGCTCCTGGGCTATTCAAGACCGATAGACATACTGTGAGGGTTTCCAATAAAAAGATAGTAGATCAAGACAGGGGATACAGATGCACACATGTTCTGCATCTCTCCTATAGATCTAATTTAATAAAGCACAATTGATGATCATTTTTTTCTTTCCTTTTTTTTTTTTAATCTATTATTAGGTTTTTCAAGTGTGTAAGTGTTTCTTAATCAAAAGAACAGTTCCATACAGTTCTTGACATCAAAGCAGAGCGTTTCCAAAGCTATTACAGTATCAAAGTAATATTCTGTGCAGAATCTAAGGTGAACCATTGGAATAATCCTTCTGGGATAGAGATAAAAAAAAAAATACTGCATTCAATGTTGCCCAGAAGCATCCAAAGCAATCTATCAAAAAAAGCCATAAAAATATTAGGCCACACTTACTTGATGCATGTTCTCACCACTACTATTATTTTCCTCTATTTCCTCTTTGTCTGTTTAGCTACTAATCTTACCTTTGTCTGAAAGTTCCTGCTGTATATATGAAAGTATCAGAGCTGATTAGTGAGTCACAGGAGGAAATGACCTCTGATGTGCTTCAAATCCATAAACCTTTTATATAGTTGAAACATATTATGAAAAAAAAAAAAGGCATTATGGCAAAAATAGCAGCATTGCAGCAGCACTAAAGTGAGACTGCCTGATATTATCAACTGTCTTCATGTGGCCTTAACAGATTTTCACTGTGTCAAAGTCTGTTATTAGCCACTTATTTTCTGCTTATTGAATAAATATATTTTACTATTAAATATGTAACTAGAGCAGTTTAGTTTGAGAATCCACTTCAGTAAGACTTTGGTCAGTCAACTAACCATCAATTTAATTATATGCATTGTACAGCACAGACTTCTCCCTTTATCTATGAATGAAATACTGGTTTATTTGCAGAAGAGAAGGGCAGTTCAGTAGCAGCTGTGGTTAAGTGAACAGAGGGGGCAGAGGAAGAGAGAGAGAAGGAGGTAAGAAGAAGTTAGCAAACAGTAATAGCTGTTCTATGTGACAACAGTAGTTAACTTGCTCCTTGAGTGTAACATCTGGTAGCATTTTCATCTTCTGCAAACTTGTAAAATGTTATGGTATTTTAGGCAGTGAGATTTCATTTCCAAAAGAAATTTTAACAGTACAAAGAGACCACAAAATCCATTTCTTACTGGGCTATAGGGTTTTATAATCTTTAACTCATACCTTACTTAAAGAATACCTTAGAAGTTCTCCATTTGCTTTTAATTTTTTAGGAGTATTTTTAGCACTCATTTTCAGCAGGCAAAATATGTATATATAGAAAGGCTGTCTCTTACATACCCTTATCATAAAGGGATAAATGTGGGTAGATAGAGATGAGATTTTTTTTCCCTTAGCTACCTAATAAGGCCAGCATGGGAACCAGAGAAAACTTTGTTGATACCAAAATACATCTAAAATTAATATCCACAGATAAAGCTACAGTATTTTCTGAAGCTATAGTTCCTACCTTTAAATTCCCAACTGGCACTGCTGAAGCCCTGTAGGGCGGAAGGAACAGCTTCCCCACCCTTCTGAAGGGGGCACAGTTGTATGCACACTCACTTGCCGCTACAGGGGAGAGGCTGACAGTCAATGGCGTAGGATGCTCTGCCCTCCAGTGCATGGAAAATAGAGCCAAGGAAATGAAGTCAGTTAATACTGTTAGGGAAAAAGAAATTAGGACATGACAGTCTCTGCTAAAACTATATTGGAAACTGAACTCATGGTTAAATGAAGCAGGCAAAGATAGTTCAATATTAAGTGAAGTTTAAAAAAACTCCAACGTTGCCAATATGTAAGCAGCATAAAGAGCCACAAAGACCCAAAATATCCACTGTGTGTGTTGTAGAAACTTGATAAACAAGCTTCATTTTAAAACACAAATAAAAAAAAAAAGTTCCTTTTAAATGGTTTCTCTCTTTACACATAGGGACATTGCTTCACGATCGTAGTCTCCAATACAGGGAATTAATACATGCTCCTTCAGGGAAAGATTATTTTTAAAAAGAAAAATATGTGATTAGGTGAGAATGCCTTGGTAACTGCTAAGTAGCTGGAGTGGCAGTGTACATTGCATTTGCTACTCTCTCTAAATTAGCTCCATCCAAAGCATAAAACAATCATGTGGATCATAAGAAAAACACAATCCAAACCTAAAATCATAGAACAGCTTGAGTTGGAAGGGACCTTAAAGATCATCCTGTTCCAATGCCCCTGCCATGGGCAGGGAAACTTCCCACTAGACCAGGTTGCTCAAAACCTTATCCAGCTTAGTGTCAAACACTTCCAGGGATGAGGCATCCACAACTTCTCTGGGCAACCTGTTCCAGCATCTCACCATCCTCATTAACAAAGAACTTCTTCGTAATGTCTAATCTGAATATACCCTGCTCTAGTTTAAAACCATTGACCCTCGTCCCATCCTCACATGCCCTGATAAAAAGTCCCTCGCCAGCCCCCCTTCAGGTACCAGAAGGCCACTATAAGGTCTCCCTGGAGCCTTCTCTTCTCCAGGCTGAATAGACCCAACTCCCTCAGCCTGTCCTCATAGGAGAGGTGCTCCAGCCCTCTGATCATCTTTGTGGTCTCCTCTGGACTCTCTCCAACAGACCCAAGTCCTTCTTGTGTTGGGGGCTCCAGAGCTGGACACAATACTCCAGGTAGAGTCTTACAAGAGCAGAGTAGATGAGCAGAATCACTTCCCTTGACCTGCTGGCCACACAATTTTTGATGCAATATTCTTGTCTCAGTCTACAATGACATAGCACGTAATAGCAGCAAACCTGGAATGAACACTAGGCTTTTGTGTAAGTACTACTGTACTTAATAAAAATAGGGTTGAAGTACTTGCAAACACTACAGATTTGTTAAGAACTGTCAAGAGTGGAGAAAACGCAAAATTAAGTTATCGAAATGAAAAAAAAAAACTGATGATTTTTCACTTTGGTCAAACACAAGATAATGCACTATAGGGACAATAATGGAAAGCACCATTTGCTTTCCTTCCAAATTAAGTTTGTTCCAAAATTTGTTATAAATTAGAAAGATTTTAAGGAAACTCCCCTTCTGAGCTGGGCCATTCCTTTTCTCAAAATCATAACTGTATTTTCCTCAACCTGGAAAAGGTTAACAACCTCCTCCACAACTGGGAATGGATGCTCTGCTGCAGATCTTAGGAACAACCAGAGGAGAAACTATGCAGCTGAGCAGCTCACAGAACGACAAAGAGCTGCTCTGGACCTGCAATAAGCTTTCTGAATGAGCTAAGTTAGCTATGCTACTACACTGCTGGATTTACTCAGCTTGCATTTGCCTCTTCATTCACTCTTCCTGCACACATACAGGGGAAGAGCTTACTGCATATCTTCAGAAGTAGGTAAAGAAATAACAGGCTGCTCTTCCAAGTATCTCATTCTATTTGCTCTGATGTCTTGTGACGGATTTAATAAAGTTTTTGTAGATCTCAAACTTCAGGAAAAACAGATAATCTGAGAGAGAAATTTGCTAAGTACTTGCGATCATGCTATCCTAGAGGGATCAAAAATGAAGAAATGTGTTCACACATAGCTTCCCCCTTAAATCCATGCAAGAGCATTTGTGCTTTTGAACAACTTGATGAATTATTGAAGTACGCTTCTGCCTGAAACAAAGTGAATAATCCTGTGTGGTCAAAAAACAAGCAATCCCTATGAAATCACAGTGAACTCAGCAGTTCTTTAAAGCAAGATATATGCTTACATACTTCGCATTTAGCACAGGCCATAACACTAAAGATCATTATACATACCTTTAATGGCTTCTTGTTTGCACTACAGAAAGCAAGAAAGAATCTTAACAAAAAATGAAATTATACATGGATCTTCTCATTACAGGTAAAATGTTTCACATACTCGCCTACAATACCTCAAACATGGTGTAGATAAAATAATACAAGAAACTGAACCACTCTGGGGACAAGATGGAAAGAGGTAGTTACAGGAAAATATTTCTATCCTATGGAAAATGTCAATTTTTTTCGCCTGCATCTTTGAGAGACTCATGTATTCTCTTATTTCCTCTGCCTCACTTGTCTACAAGATGACAAGTGATGTTCAACTACTTTGGCATATCATATTGCATTGTGTCATTCCACCACCTGCCAATGCCAGTGGCCCATCAAGCCTGAGAAATCAAAACCAGCAATTTGTTAGAAAATGGGAAAAGAAAAAAAAAAAAATCCACATTTTAGCTAAAAATAGAAACAGTCATCTTGTATTAGTAAATGCACCATGAAATAATGATTAACAAAATTAAGTGAGCTTGAGTAATATAAGTATCAATCTCAGACAGATTCAAGGATTTAAAGGCATTTCAGTACTTGTGTATTAATAGTTGTGTGGAAAACATCTACCTCAGAACAAACACATTTCTGCAAAATGATGCTGCTCTTGATACTTAAAGAGTGGCAGATCTTGTGATCAAAGAAATGCTGAAGTAATTAGAGTTTTAATTTACAAAAACAAAAAGAAATGTTATGGAATTGTGACCAAACGTAGTTACTGTTGCTAGCAACAATTTAAATAAAATAAATAAATAGAGAAAGAAATCACTGCCTGGATCCTGGATGAGTTTAGTGCTGAATCAAAGAGAAGTATGTTTGTTGTAAAACCATGGAAAAATCCTTAATTTTATGCAGACCTCATCTAACAACAAAATCACCTTTCTAAAAAAAAAAATATATCAATAAAAATCACTGCTTTGCTCTGTAGTGAACGTTAATAGACAAAATACAGACAAAGAAAACAGCAGTATTGGCCAAATTATAGCAATCATTTCAAAAGTTGCTATCCTTGGGTAACCGTTTTGTTACTTGTAATGCTGCACAAGTACTGTTCATAGGAATATGCTTAAGACCTAGTCCCGCACTATACCGAGCACTAGAGATCTCCAGTCAGACAAATTTTTCCCCTCAAAATCCTGCATACTGTGGCCTCTCAACTTTCTTGATAGCTGTCATGTGCAAATTATGTTTTGTAATGCATCCTTTGTGATCCACTAAAGTAACACAAAGTCCACTCAGAGGCTCCTAGTCCAACTTCTGCATAACTGGAACTGTAGCAAAGTAGTCTGCAATGTTACCAGATTTTCAGAATGAAAAGGGATTTTAATGTTCCACAAGGGAGATGGGGAAAGAAACCACAAAAGCAATCTCATCCTCAAACCACAGCAGAAGCACATGAGAAAGCAAGCACAAAATTACTAGGAGAATAAGAGCAGCACAAGGTTACCAAGGCAGATGCTGTGAACAGGGTGTAACATCGAAAGGAAAGATTCTCAAAGCACAGAAAAAAAATCACAGACCAGAGCAAAGCTAAGAGGTAAAAGGCAGAACTGAGAGCTAAGCATGGTGTGAAATGTAGGATCGCACAGAAGTTGGGAATGCTAAAAAAAGGCCAGAAGCACTGCAGGAACTGGCCACACTCCAGAAAGAGTAGAAACCAGAGCTACAAATATACAAGAGGAGGGCAAACGCTGTGAGGTTTGCATGCTGTTCCAAAGTTGCCGGACTCTTCAAGGACCCCTGCTAACTTACACAATTTGCTAAGTATTCTGCCTCAGAACATCTGTCTGGTACACAATAGAAACTCATATTGTGCAAGTTGCATGGAAAAATAAAATAGGAAGAGAGACATAATTAGGGCAACCTGGAGACTCAGAGTCATTAAGGTAGAAAGTGTTGTGTTTTTCCACACTGAGTAGCAGACCAGGCTTTTCAATAGCAGCTGTGATTTTTTTCAGCTATCCCATTTAAAAGCATCTATGATACCCAAATCCACATAATAAATGGTTATTTACATGTACTGAGCAAGTTCCTTTTACAGTGTCCAAAGGGGCATCCGCAAAGTTCAATAAATATTCCTATGCCATACACCTTTAGGACTTTTAGCTTGTTTAGAAATAAAAAGAAGAGGCATTGCCATGATAGAAGTAGTTTTTGCTCCACTCTTAACTAGTAAGAAAAATATTTTAATTATGATGTGAATAAGTAGGAGCAGAGGTGTACAGGAAGCACACAAGTCCAAAGCAATGACTTACTGTGGTTTTTAATAGAGTTCCGGGTGCAGAAAGTTTTCACAAGTAGGCATTACAGCCATTAACTAACCCTATAAAGACAATACTGTGCTTAATACAAACGAGCTGAGCATAATGAAGTAGGGCATGGCATCCGTCATTCAGTAATAAACGCAAGCACATATGCAAATCACCCTTAACTCACTAAGCTAACACTTACTTGCTCATAACACACTGTGTCGCCAGGTAAGAGCGTCGTCAGAGGCTGCACAAGTAGAGCACTTGCCACAGGGCAACTTCACACCATAGCCTGCCCCAGAACCGCTTGTTCAAGGGTCCGTATCCCTGTAGGTAGATGGTAACAGTGACAGTACAGATAGACAAATCTACCTTGATACACCTGGGCAAACGGAGCTCAGAATTACCACTATTATTCATTTACAAACTAAGCAAAACACTACACAAATCAGAATAGCCAAAGATGTAATGTTAATCCATAAAGTCATCTACTGTTTAGAGTTTGATGCTCTGATTTTTTTTAATTAATAAGTCAACAAATAGCCCCAAGATTACTATAACAGGTTGGTCATATGACAATTACATAAACCCATTTCGGATGGCACATGTATATAGTTCTTATTTATGCCTTGTAGGAGTGCAAAATTAATTCTGATATACCTCCAGAACTGTGTTTTCACTGCAGAGTACACTTAACTGATTTTACGGGAACAATACATCTCCAAGGACATTTTCATAGATTAAATGTCAGGAATGAAATACTGCATTTCAACTTAGGACATTAAAGAATGAATATAAAGACAATTATTGAGAGGTCTGAAGAACACAATTGATTTCTTTGCAATTTCAACTCCGATGCACTTTACGCAAGCAAAAAGAATTTCTATTTCAGGTTTGCATTACATAAAATTATGAATTTACATAAAGATGTAACACTGATCACATTTTAGGTTTATGAGAGAACTGCAGAATACATGCTTTAAAAAGGAAGCTATTTTTTAGGAGTGTATTTTAAACATGTAATTTTACACTGTGAAATGAATTACAATTCTGTAATTATATTCTCATATAGATGCACAACTTAGTTACAATAGGATTCTGATCATTACTAAGTCATCTGGGTACCACTCAAATATGAGAATAATAATTCTCATAGCACACCATATTAGAATACCTCAGTTGTCTTTCTAAAAGCTCATGGCAGTTTTTAGAGCTATCAATGCTGTTTAAAGAAAACATGCAAGACTGAAAACAATAACTGGGAAGAATACGGTATCTATGAGAAATAGTATGTTCCATTTCATGGATGTTACTTGAACATCATCTGTCTCTACCCATTTGAGGCTACTGTCACCAATGTACACACTCAGAAAACGAAAAATAGAGCAATTCTCAAGTAAAATACAGTTTCATAAACAGATTACTTAGCATCATAAACATTTCATTACTAAACAGGCAGAACTAGTTTTTCTTCCTTAAAGTACTGTAACTCAAAACTGTCACCAGCCTTTTGCATCATAACAACAGTAAAAGATGACAGCTCTCCAGATACTGCATTGGTGGAGTTTCACAAGGTCTTCCTGGGATTGGTGACGCTGAGGGATGGCCAAATGCTACAGCAACAGAATGCCAACAACAGATAAGGGGCAACTGAATGATCCTTTGCCCTTCTAGCTGGAGCTAACAATCACATGGAACTGCCCGCTGCTTCTGAAAACTCCAGGTAAGTGGGTCATTTCTTCCAATTGGTTATCCCCAGAGAGAAGTAAGAGATGGGGGAGGAAATAACTGTGGCCCAGAGGCCATGTACTGGCTGTTGGATCAATGGCCAGTGTCAGCAGGCTTCTATTTAATGATGTTCAAACCAGCGCCAGCTTTACTAACGGCCATACTTACCACTGATATCCACACATAGGAAACAGGGTTCTGGAAAGACCAAATAATTGCCTCATTTTGCTGTATGCGGAATGATTTTTTTAAAGGTGTATGCCTTGCATTTTATGTTCATAGCATCAGACCTTAGATTTTAACAAAGAAAACATATTCACGTTCACAACAGTGCAACGTAACAGGCGAGCACAGTTCATATCAAGTATGTCTAGGTGACCACAGATCAACTTAGAAATGTTCGCTGTAAAGAATGCAGTGTTTTATAAGTCTTCTTAATATGTAGGTAAATGTATATAAAGTTATTACTTCATATAAATGGAACATTTTAAAATTGCAATTATAGGGCGAGATGTGTTTGGCAAACAAACCAAAAGCCATCAAAAAAATAAACACCATCAACAAAAACAGACCACAGAAAAATAAAAAATAATAATAAGACAGGACAACCAACCCTCATCCAATTTCTGCTACTATAATAGGACTGACTTGCTGAAATTTTCTCCATATCCATGTAAGATCTGGAGTGGAACTACAAAATTACTGAAAAAAAATGACAGTACACGGTTCTTCAAATTACTATTATTGGATATTCCATGCAAACTACCTACAAAAAGTCCCCCACTCAAGGCATGACTTTTCAGCCAGACTGTGTTTCAGCCCCAAAACACACAGTACAGATCTCTGCTAAAAGAGAAAGGACAGGTAGCCTTTCCTTTGAATTCAGCCTAGGATGTACTGCAGCTGGAGACTCCCATATTTCCAAAGCCTATCACAGAGGCCACATCATTACAATCACTCTCCACAATAACATTTGAAGACCCCTTTCTTCCCTGCAAACTCATTAAAACTTTTTAAGATGGCCCTGAGAAAGCAGTCTCATGTCTGTGTAGTAGAGCTTCTTGCCCTGGAGGAATTCCCTTCTAGCTACAGGTGGAAGCATTACAGCAGCTCAGACCAAACTCAAGCAAGAAGTCCTTCTTTGGGTGTTGAAATAAGTGCAACTACATTTGGCTCTTCCTATGCTTCTGAAATCAAACTCTGAATTCCTACTACCCAGTGAGAAAAAGTACAGTAGAAAGAATTTTAGTCCTAACCATAGTATGGAGAAATCGTACTCTAATTATTTGATTTAGAACCAAGATAAATCATTATTGCTAAGAATGCGTTTCAATCTTGCCAAATTAAATTACCATGTAAGGTATTCTACTACAAGAGTAACTCAGTCATTTACAGCTCCCTTTTTATTCTTTTTTTCAAACTTGGGCATTTTATTGAGTCATTACAAATGAATAAAAATCAGAAGAAATTTTACCATGGTGAATTTGATGTACATCAGAGATGTGTGTTTACACAGTACATACAACTTCCCTGTTTCCTGGCATCTGAGTGTCTGACCTCTATGGCTGGTGCTGGGAAGCATGAGAATGGAGCAGCACAAGCAGCTGCACTAGTACCTGCTTGGAAACAAATGCTACACAAGGCACACTCAGGCACCATGTCCCCTCTGCTGCCTGTGATGCATGAATGTGGAATGAGGCAGGCAAAGGACCCCAGCTGCCAGACAGCTGCAGTACCCCATAAACATGTCTAGAGAAACACATGCCTTGTAAAAGCTTCAGCACAAGACCGATAAACAGTCACAATCGCCCTTCCAGATCGCTGTTAAACGGTACAAATTCAAGAAATTATTCTTTGTTTAGGGAAATTGTCTCATAAGCCTGAATTTCTGTCAAATTTGGAATTGTCTATTTGTCATATTCTCTATTTTCTTCCAAGAAGCGTGTGGTGAGAAGTTTCAGATTTTAAGTTCTCATTTAACAGTGGAAAAACTCAGAAAAATCAACTATTACTCTGAAAAACTGTGTGCGTCCGTTTGTCCATTCCGTCCCTGTGTCATCCACCCCCATCATCATTTTCTTCCTCAAATCTGTTTTGACAAATCTCTCTAGGCACATTTCTAGCAGCACAAGAGAGTTTAAAGGAGTTCCCACAATCACCAGTTACTCTGTTAGCTTCCTTCCCATCCCTGGTGGTAAGCTACCTTCCTCAATGAAGACTCCTGAAGACAGAAACACAGAATTACGTTCAGGATCCCAATTTCCCTGCTTCACCAAGGCAGGCGGAACCGTGCTCTGCCAGGAAACACCTAGTAGATTTAAAAGGTAACATGGAGAACATCCAGGCCATAAACATCACAGAACTTTTAAAATCAAATTTTACTGCCAAAAATTTTATTTTACACTCAAGTAGTAAATGAGTAGAGTGTACATGTCATACAGGATGCAGAAGTACTACAGGAACATATTTATTTGTTTGCAACAACAGTTTCAGAATATAAAAACATCGTAAGTTCTCTCTTTGTTTCAATATCTGACTTCTTTTTGCAATATAAAGGACATTTGAGGAGTGGCAGGAGAACAAACAACAGTCATAATTTGCAACTGAGGAGTTTCTCACTGAAGGTAAGGAAAATGCGGTTTACAGTCAAGCTAGCTAATAATTGGAGCAGGCTGCCCAGAGAAGCTGCACAATCTCTATCCCTAGAGGTTTTCAAGATCCAAGTGGCTGAAGTCTTGAGCCCTAGTCTACATTCAGCATTGAATCTACTCTCAAGTGGTTGGACTAGAGACCTCTCTCAACATCCTTTCCACCCTGAATGATTCTATGATTTGATTCAAGCACAATCAGCAGGCAAATTCAAACAATGAATGCTTCCCTTTTCCCCTCTCCCAACAAAAATCTTAGCAGAAAATGCAACACTCATCTTTAATGATCATCCTTATAGCAGTCTAGCGTGACTGAAATCCAAGAAACAACCAGCAAGTGAAGTGTACGGAAGAGTACCAATACCACATCAAAAGGCCAACTAAGAGCCTCTGCATGATGTAAAATCCTCTTTAACAGTAAACACACAATTTTTAATGCCAAATGTGTAAGAGCAATAAATGACTGTATAACAATATCAAAGATCTTTCTAGTTCTTTTAAATGAGATTTCCTAGTCAAGCTGAAGACTCCACAGGAACATAAGCAAGATTACACCAACATCTTAGTTTCCAAGCTTCTATTAGCCCTTGATGCACTGTCAGTGCCATGTCTCCAGCAAATGCCCCAGGGAAGCCAGAGAATGAGGAATTAGGTAGTGACATGGAACTCCAGAACATATCTATCTTGGGGACCATTTCTGCCCAGTCTAAGACCTCTTTCCACTGCTAGAATTTAAATGTGAAGTAAGCAGAATTATCAGGAAGAATTCAATGAACCTAACTTTCTAATTTATTTTTATTTCCATATGAACAGAAGATTTCAACTAGACAAAAGATGTAAAGGTCTCCACCCATCACTAAGGCAGTTTCAAAAGAACAACTTAACTAATGGTATGACACGACACAAATTGGCAACAAAAATTAAACAGAAAACCAGAAAAAAATACTTTTAAAGTCTTTGTTTTGTGCCAACAAGCAACTGATCATCTAAAAGAAAAGTAGTATTCTGGTGATTAAATGTGTGCGTACACACACACAAACTGAATCTGACATTGGTTTCTACATCCTACAGTCCTCAAACCTCAAACTTCTTAGTTTTATGGAGAATCTTGCTTCTCAATCTCAACAAAGATATTGATACAATTACGACCAGCCAAAGGTCAGACAATTTCAGTAACAATGAATCTCTGCAATCATGTAGTCCTCCAAATTGGAAAGCCTGTTAAAATTGCAACAGCAGATAATGCAGCTACACAGAAAACCATGAAGTCCACCAACCATACAGGCAGAGCTGATTCGGCTTTAAATTAGGACAACGCAGACAGAGAATTAACACAGCACAGAGCTCAAGTTCTAGACCTACAGGACAAATAAACATTTTGCTGTTGATAAGAACCAGCAGTACTGCTGCAAGGATACAAGCTACCTTCTTTGCAGCTGGCCCAACTGTTATCTACACTACCTTGAAGTATAATATATAGTGCATCTTCAGTTCGGTAAAGACACGGAGTGCAGCAAACAAGCGAAGCCAGTGTAAAGATGGGACACTAACAAAGAGGAGCACTGTGCCTAACACTCTGGATCCAGCCAGTGAAGCTCTTCAGCACATTCTTACTACAAGTGATGGTAAAGGCACTGAAACCAAGTTCCTGTAACACAGCAACACAACTGTTAGCTGTATGTGCAGAAACAGGACAAGACAAAGATACATACAGCAAATACAATTAAATGAAAGGGGGAAACTTTGTATCTGAAGCCGCAGAAATCTAAATCAAGGCTCAAATTCAAGGCCGCCTGAAGCATTTGTAGGAATCAAATCTACTCCAGTCCCACTGTCCTGAAATAAGACCAAATCTGCTGGGACTCAATTCTCTTAAAAACACAAAACAAGTAATTTGGTGGAGTTCCTTCTTTAGCACATGAAAACAGCTAAAGCCCAGTGACAGGAGTTTAGTCCCGTCAATTTTGATACTTTGAATGGAGAAAAAAAGGTCAAAATGACACAGGTTAAACCAGTGAAGATAAAAGATAAGAAATAACACAGATAGTGAAGAAGCCTGGAATCTGATATAGCTAGTTTTGAGGCATTTGATACGCAGGCATGGGAGAAGTGTTAGAGAGGATAGTTTTGGCTCTGGAAAATAGGGAAGTAAAATTGTCAGGTATGTTAATAAATAGTTTAGAGGGAGTTAGGAATAAAAATTAGATCTTGGAATTTGAACAGGTCTTAGACTGTGGGTAGATACTCAAGGAATCATCTGGAGATCTAACCATGGGAGAATCAAACTATAGAAGGCAGCACTGGATTTTTGGGGCATGCAAATTAAAATTAAAGCCAAAAACTTGCAAACAAATTGGAGTGAAGATGTTCAGGCACATGCCATTACTGGATGACAAGTGGAGAATACAGGGTAAAGTATTAAAAAAGAGAACCAGTTAGGATGATGGGTGCCATCCCCTTCTAGACTAAGGAAAGAGAAATGTGGTTGCTAGTGAAGGAAATGAGAGGAGGATTTAAAGAAGAAAAAGTCATTCAATTAAAGGAACAAGAGAAGCACAAAAGATACAGAAATAAAAGGGGCAAACCAGTATAGTCAAGAGGCAGAGAAGTCCAGTTCAGAAATAAATTCTGAGAAAAAGGAACAATTTTGAAAAAGATTGTCATACAAAAATCAAGATTGGTTTTGAAGACACATTTTGTATCAAGAATGTATGAAGAACTAAAATGACAAGCAAATCTGCAAGAAAGCTCAACAAGAGAAAAAAGGTGAGATAAAGTGGTTAAAAAGTCCATTTGGAAAGAGAATTAAAACAGGTAAGACAAAGCTGAGTCCAAAACTGTATTCTGTCAATATACTATTCAGAGATATTCAAAAAGGCAGGAGATGAAAGTATAGACCAGTGAGTCAAACGAAGTGAGGCCAATGAAGAAAGGAGGTAGCTGAGAAGAGTAAAGGAGTCAGAAAGGTTAATAGACTGGAGATCCCAAAAGGAGTGAGTGACAAGGCAAAGGAGAGAGAAAGACAGATAAGCTGAAAAAGAGCTGGTCGTGATCAGAGAAAGGAAGTTTAGAAATGAGAGATAATAAACTGAACAGTATTTAGTAAAGACAAGGTCATGGGAATGATTGAGGCAGTGAGAAAACCTGTCTAAAACTAGAAAACAAAGGTGCTGGGCTGGAAAAACAGAATGAAGAACACTGGAGTTAAGTAGTTACCAGGGAATAAAATAGAGCCTGCCCATGGTGAGGGATAAATTTTGAGATTACAGAAATAGTCTGAAGTCACAAAGAAAGAAGGAATATAATGGCCACTAGGAAAATTAGATACAGAGGACTTTGAATCATGAAGAGGATAGAGCAGACAACAGGACGGATGAAGCAGAAACAGTGGGAGACAGGAATCATGTACTTCAGAAGTGAATATAAAAGGGAAATTATTTTTAAAAAACATCAACTGAAGGATAAGGTTCAGGGAAGCGAGGAAAGTTTGAAAAAGAATCTTAAAAAAAAATAATTCTGTATTTGAGTCAAGTTCAAAAACTTAAGTAAACTCCTCTAGGCACGCCCACAGCCTGTACTTCCCTCCTTGGATGATCCTGGCAGAAATTTAGTCATTTACCCAGACCGAACCAAAGATCAGAAATTCAGAAGACCAGCTCCACCACCGGCAAAATTATGAGGAGATATATCAGGGTTGAAAAAAACTTCTGACTGTTAAAGAAGTATTAAAAATGATGAAAAAGCAGTAGTTTGAACTCTGCTATCCATCACCTTTACTTCCACATTAAAGTAACTCTCCACAAAGTAAGACTTTATTGACTCTCCCTCAGATCAACCTCTTGCTTCTAGAAGCTCAAATATCTGATTCAGCATTCACCACTAGCATTCAAATTCAGCCACTAAGATTCTCATCTTGCTGTTAAACAACAGTGAAGACAGAGACTAAGTGGAGAGCTTGTTGAAAACAACCCAGTGTGATTTTGCGTCCCATTCAGAGATATCTGAGAACCACTGCTACAAAAAGTTCTCCTCCATTTCCAGGCTTCTGTCAAGAATTTCACTGTATGGCTTTCTTAATCATGAGCATGAATAAAACACCAGACTTCTCAAACACTTCTAATACTGTATTTCACCTTCTGGTATATTGGCATGTTTTTAAAGTTTCTGCTCATTATTAAAAAAAAAAAAAGAAAAAAAAAA
>VWZK01037658.1:228795-251528 GCA_013396935.1 Baryphthengus martii
ACAATTGGTAGCTGGATCATTAGAGTGCAACAGAGGAGGGAGAAAAAACCCATATTGTTCCCTGCTACCAAACCAGTGACATACAGAAAGTATACAAAGTGAGCTGAGCACATCATTCCTACATACCTTACTGATGACTATTTATTCATGTGTGTATATGACGTTCACCCAAAATTACTGAAATTACATAAAAATCAGCCTACCTACAAACAAGAGCTGACAGGACAGGGGCCATAATGGGAATTTTTCATTATTTTTATGCTTTTCAGGTATTTCCACATGGTTGAAAACTAATTTTAGATTTGCTTTTAAATTTTAGATAAAACCATTCTTTTTGGTTAATTGCTAATATATTTGGTGTGGTAGGTTTTTCTAGCAAATTTTTGACCAATAATGGGAAGAATATTTTGTTAATGTATTGTTTTTTGTTACAGTTGAGAATATTCACCTATAATCAACTACTGGAGGCAGTAGCAGTCCACAAAATAGTTAACTTTTATAGTAACAGATCTCTTATCTGTAACAAGAAAAGCTTGAAAAAATATAAACATTAGCATTTTTACATTATATTTCATATCTATATCTTTTATTTCTATCAGACTATTGCACAGGAGGGGAGCTTTCAAGACAAACCAAAGATTTTATGCAATGTCATTCAAAGCACAAAGTTGACTTGTGAAGCAAGTTAATACTGCAGCATTATTGAAACAAATGGGAGGAGTCAGACATTTTGCTTAGAAATGTAACATGTTCTTTTAAAGAAAATAAACACAATGTCATAGCTTAAAATAAATAGTGCTAAATACTGCCATTAACAACACAGGAAAAATAGAATGGTGTTTTATAAAAGAAAATATTTTGTAAGTGTATAGCACACATGGGAGTGTTACACCAGACTTAACATGTTTGGATGTTACCAGATGCTTTACTTAGGGAATAGATTCTACAATCCCCAGTTATGTAAGCAATTCTATTAATCTATATGGGCTTCTTAATTATTAAGTTCGGTACCAGAGTCATCTGTACAATTCATTTTACCCATTTTAAAATAGGAACAACTTTGTCTTTTCTCAGCACAAGATTTAATCATAAATACTAAAAAAAGAAATTAAATGCTTAAGTATGCACATTTGCTAACTCTTAACTCATGACTTTACTCAATATATCCTTCCCAACAGGATGGGGAGAACAAAAAAAAAATAAAATAATAATAAAAAAAACCCTCTTACTGGTCTTTTTTACAAAGAGTTCAATACTTGATGCATAATATTACACACAAATAGCCTGACTGTGCTGAGGTTTTTTTAGTGATTTTTAAATGTTCTAGTACATTTCAGACAAAAAAAACAAAAACAAAACATGGCTTGAGTACTTGTGCATATTTAGTCAACCCTGACAGTCAAGAAAGTATTGTGTTGTCTTTTCCAATGCAAAGCATTCGTTCTATGACATGAACTATTGTTATAGAATATAACCATCATTTTTAAAATTCAATAAACAGGTAATAAACGAAAACAAATCTAGAGGTTGCTAGAAACAAAACAACGTTTCTCAAATACTTCCTCCATAGAAATTGTTCCACTCAAGTCCTACAAGATTAAGTATACACAGAAGCTAGAAGGAAAACTACAGATTCATCCTACAAAATTGGGAAAAAAAAATTTTTAAAAAAATGTATTAAAATAAGATGATGTTATGGCACATGCTATTTAAAAACCTTTGTATTTTGCCAAACGATTACCACTGTATTTGTAGCTTTAAAAAAAATACAAAACCAGAAAACCCCATGACCTAGCTTGAACATTTCATCCACAAATCCCACAGCTGTGTTTGAGCGTTATACCAAATCAAAAATTAAAGCTGCACAGAGAAACAAAACAGAAAAATATCAGGGAACTGACTGCATCTAGAACCTATATGTGAATGTACATAGTGCAGCTTTTATTTGAACTAGCTTCTTTTTACCCACATAAGGAAAAAGATTGAACTGACCGTAACACTTTCTCAGCAGTATCACTGGCAATAATTATGTTTTGACAGTTCTGTACAAAAAGTTCAGTCTTGAAACCCAAAAAATTTCTGTCCATTCTCCATTTTTACCACATTTAAAAACAAGACACCTTCTTTCCACAACAATAAAAATATTTAAGTGTAACCCAAAAGGTACTAATGTCTAATAAAAATATCCTCAAGTTTCTTTTGCACTAATAAAGCATTTATAAGACATTCTGCATATCTATTTGTTTCCCAAATGAAAGACTGGTAACTTTCTCTTGAATGTAAAAGCTGAAATTTACTTTTGCTAATTATAAAACTAATTCTCAGGATGCAGTATACAAAACCAGGTATTATGAAGAATACATTTTGTGTTATACTACACTATTAGCTCTTTTTTTCAAAAGGTTTCTGTATTTAAAAAAACAAATAAACAAACACACAACATTTTAAAATTTAAATATACTGTAAGGTCATTCAAATGATTTTAAACACAAAAATCTACAAGCAGTGATATACATACAAACAGTTGGGAAGTTGTAACTTTAAAAAAATCACATCTTTTAATCAGACCTTCTCATAAATGCTAGCCTCAAAAAAGAACCCTGTTTGCTACATGAAGCATCTGCATGGTTTTAAGGCTGAACTACGCAGACTCCCGTTGCCCCAGGGCAGCGCCGCACAAGTCTATTGAAAATGATGGGACTGCAGAATCAACACCTTAGATTTTCTCAGAAAACCTCCAACAAATGTTGTACGTGCATTATGACAGAATAACAAAAAGGGATGTTACAAAAATTTAAGCATGACCATTTTTCCTGTGACTGTCTTCCCATTTGGCAAGCAGAGAACTAATCCTATTGCCTGTCTATTCTTACACCAAGAACTGCAAACTACAATTCAATACAAAATACAATAGTCTTCTATAATAATTATGTTCGTCTTAGAACAAAGACTAAAATAAACTGTGTCGAGTCATACTTTCCATAAATTACTAAAAAGGTGAGAGATTCAGACATTTTGCTTCTGAATAATAAGCCTAATATCTGTATCATGTGCAAAAGTGCAACTGTATTTTAGAACTGAGGCCCAACTGAATGTAATTTTGTTATTAAAGAAAACATACTTGAATCCACTTAACATGGAAAACAGTGGTTCCCAGTATCTTTTAAAGTTATGCTTTAAGTATTTAAACCTGTTTTACAACTGCAAGTTAGTAAAAAATACAAAAAATAGAAATAAACAAAAAAACAAGCTTGCATATAAATTGGTTTACAATTCAAAGCACAACAACAAGCTTCAAATAATTACATTTCTGTAACACAATCAAAGAGGTGGGATGATTTATTTAAAATACTTGGTTATTTCTGCTCTCTTCTTCTTGATCCGCTGTCTGTTTAGCTGCTTGCAGTGTGGGCATGCATACGTTTCGCTACATCATAGACATAGGTTACATCTGGTCGCTTCTCTGGATCCGGGTTAATGCACATATTAACTAACTGTCGCAGCTAGAAAAGGAAAACAACAACATGACAGGATCATTGGCTTTCTTACGTGTTATATTTGTGTATTATCAAATTCAATTTAATAAGACTGGCAAAAATTAGCCAAACAGCAATTCTGCATAAACACACACTCAACCCTCCCTCTCTTGATGCCCACAGGACGCAGTTTTACGCAAGCATGTACACAACACACTCCCATGATTTTTACATTTTTGTACTGCTGTCCAGAAAAAGTGATGAGCAGATTTAAGCTCTAATCTTTTAACATACTACTTTAGACATGCATTTAGTCCCATTACACGTTATTTAAGCTAAAATTCCTGTGCTTTTGAAAGGCTGTGCCTGCAGACTAGCATAAACAGAAGGCAAATTGGGACTGCTTTCCCATTCACCCCTGACACAAGAGTTAGCAACAAATGGCATTGCTGCGTGATGAGTTCTAACAAATAAAAAGGCAGCGATTCTCCTCGTAACACACAGTTAACCTGCAGAACCTCCTGCTGCTAAAAGCTATCAATATACAAGCATTCAGAAAGCAACAGAACAAATTAAACCCACTGACAGCTATTAAATATAAAGACTCCACCTTCAACTGAGGAAATCTCTGAACTTAAAACTGGAAGCTGGAAAAGTATTTTGGGCAAGTATCACATTATGCCGGTCTTGTTACTACACTTGCTCACCATTGGAGACATGAAACTGGTGAAAAAAAACCCTTTGGTCTACATTCTGGTATATATTCTTTGGATTAGGTCATTGATTATTTTTTCCTTTAAGCAAAGAAGCACATAATTAACAAGTATGTTCAAAGAAGCCTGCATATGCCAGTAAAAAAAAAAAAAAAAAAAAAAAAAAAAAAAAAATAGTCATCGCTAGGAAACCTCATCTTCTCACAAACATCAGAATTTACTGGTCTTTCTATAGTGCACATTCAGGAGTAGCAACACCCAAGAGCGTGCACACCACTCAGATATTTCTCATTGCCTTTACAAACTGGCAGAAGAGTTGCAGGCTTTTCTTCCTCCCTTGATATGTCCAAGAACTTACGACATCAGAACTTAACATATTGCCTGCACAACCTTCTGATAGGGCATCTGTTTTAAATCATGTGTATCTCCTAAGTTTTTTTTAACGTGGAACACACCTGCTTCATGATGACTTATTAAAATGTTTACCATTCTTTGTAAAAGCAACTTAACCAACTCTGAAGCTCTTCCTTGAAGCTTTTTAGTAGCTCTGCCCAATCTCTTGGATCTCCTTATAGCATTATGGGGTAGGGAAGGTGAGAAATAACCAAGAAACAAAAAAAACACCTTGCCCTCTACCCTTCTATGGCAATATGTCAAATTTGGCCAAGTCTCCTTTCCAGTAATACTAGGCATAATTATTGAAAAAAATCTGTAATTCTTGCAATTACATATTGCAAACTCACGACCACAATTACTCAAAAGCAACACAGAACGCATATTCAAACCTGCCATCAGCGAGTTTCCTTCCTGCCTTTTATAAAAAGAGCAAGATTTTAAATTATAATTATACTCCTTTCACTTTTCAGAAGATTAAATTAAATGAATGGGAAGAGTAAATCCAGAAGTTAAATAAGAAAGATTGCATAGCACTATTTAAAACTGTTCATTAGCCCTTGCAGAAACATTGTAAGCTGTATACAATGCACAAGTTTTTCATATTTAACAATACAAAAACTGTGTCACTAGATACTCCCCTTCTTTAGCAAGAAGACCTTAATATTTTTACATGAGATCATTAATTCCGAAGATAGTTGCCAGATTGCTGGATTGAAAAGAAACATATTAAATCAAAATAATCTAACAGACTTGCTATTTGAATCTTAAATATGCTAAGGATATTTTGACTACTGGAGTTACAAAAGCCATCATACTTCTTCTGACAACCCATAAATAAAATTCAATACCACTGAGAGAAAAACTATTAGCCTGTTGTAACTCCCAAACGTTTGGACAAAAGAATGCTGGAAAATCATGAACTACTGTAAGAAATAATGATCGCCAATATGTAATACAAATATGCAAAGCAAAACAATCTCCTGTAGGGGCATCAGGTGGGACACAGTGTAAGCAACAGGCAACATCTTAGCAGAAACAAGCATCTTGCTATGCAACACCTCACACAGCCTGCATAGAAAACACGAAAGACTGAAGAAAATCCAAAAACCTCAAGACTGAAAGTTAACTCGAATAAGTAAACATTTTTGCAAAGAGAATACAAGTGTAATTTATCTGCAGAGTACGACACAATCTTCTACGTTTATCTTTCTCTGTGAAGACTTCCATTTGTTCAGTAGAACTGCATACAGTAAATAAAGTCTTAGTAAAAGACCTTGAAGGATTTAAACCAAGCTATCATTACAGGAGAAACAGAGTATTTTTTCTCCTCTTTTTACCAGCTGTATATCAATAACTTTACTGTAGGTAGAACAGCAGAAGTACATCTTCAAATTTACCTGTGAAAAGCATGAGAAGCTTTGCTTACCTCAAGTAGGCTACATGATGCCTTTTCAATCCTGGCCTGCAGGTAACAGATTTTGTTCTCTAAACTGAACTTTATCATCTAGAAATCAATTTTAGACTCAAACTGTTGGTTAAGCTATTAAACAGGAAGCCTTCCTTCAGAGTTACTCTGTTTATTACAGTATATTATAATTCCAAGCTTCAATAAAATATTCAAGAAGATTAATTACTTAGACACTGTAGCAAAATGGATGATTACCCAAAAGGCACACATAAGGCTTTAGATCCCATTAATCCCTGTAAGCACACTTGCAAAAAACATTCACCCACATGGTGTCTTGAGTGGTGGCTTTATGCTGTAGTTTCTTACTTTTTTTACTCTAACCAAAATGCATACGTAGCTACTATTGCTAGAAAGCAAGAACGGATCTACAAGAACATGTTCATAGTAAGGGACAGTCACCACTTTAGTTTACTCAGAAATTCTTTTTTCAACATAGTGAAAGTGATGAGCTTAGTGACAAACTTTCACTATTAATGTAGTAAAATAAACCACCAACCTCTTTTAGCTGTGAGTCTTAACATCCAAATGTTAGTCACAGCTATTGCTGCAAAATCTCCTTCCCCCTCCCCCGCTGAGAATCTCAGTTGCAAGGCAGGAATGCTGAGCTGACTATGCTTGGGACGCCGAACAATGACAGTGCAGAGATAGTGCAGATTCCTGAGTGATTTCAAAATACTTGAGCTCTGCTGAGCCTTGTTATTGAACAGCAAACCTTTGGGAGAAGTCAAATTAATTTTGCTATACAGGACGAAAACAGTTACCCAGGAAAGCAGTCCTTCAGGACTGAAACTGGCACTACGTGGGATGCTAATACTTAGTTATAGTACTATTCCTTTAACTCCTACAGGAATATCCATTTCTATAAACCTGAAATCCATTTGTCAACCCCTCTAGTACTAATAAAGTTTCCAATGTAGCAGAAGAGCCTGACAGTACCATGGGAAGAAGCACTGGAATTCCACAGTCGGACTACCATTAGAGATAATTTTTCATTACCTGACACAGACTGGCCAACAGGCAGAGAAGACCTTAGACTGAGCTGCAGGGACCTCCTGTTGTATCCCCAAGCTGCAAACCTGTTTGGCTGCTTATTGTTCTTCTCCTCCTCTGTGCGTTTAGCACAATGACTGTCTTTAGCCTGGAGCTTAGCCTGGTATCGGTGTGGTAGGACACTCTTTAACTTTAGCAGGTTTTTCAGCTATGAAATAAATAATTACCACTCAAGTCAGGAGGAGGAGGAAAACCAGAAATATGACAGGCAAGCCCTTTGCATTGTTAGCCAGTCGAAAAAGAGAAATTTTCATATAGGAAATTTTGGATGAGAAAATAAGGGAACAGCCCTTTTGCAGTGTTATTCTCAAGTCCTTCTGCTGGCAAATAACATTACCATTGTAAACCTGCTGGCTCATCCAGCCTTCACATCTGGGCAGGAAGTTGGCTACAGACTTTAGAAGTGGACCTCAATCAAAGGGAAGATTTTAAAACTTCATCTATCATGAAAGCAACATGATGCTAATATTGGCTGACAAGATTTTAAGGGTATTGATTGGGGGTGACTAGGGAGCCCCAGCTTTGAATTCCCTAAAGCAGAACAGCTTTCAGTAAACCCTGAGTACTCACCCTGAATACCAGACATTCTTAAGGAATATTCAGAAACTGAGATATCCAAGGTCTTGAAATATTCGAAAATTTTGGTTTATGACGCTACTGCTGAAGCAATCGTTTCTGAAAATGCATCTTTGACCATAAGGATTTTTATTCAAAGGTTTTAAAAAAGTAATCCGTTCATCTGTTTTAAGGTGCATCTTTCTGTCACTACTCTCTGATGGCAGAGATGTGATACATTACTGAAGGGCTGGTCTAACAGAGATCTTAAAATTTCTAAGAAGTGTCACATCTTAAAATGCATTAAAATTTACTTACAACAGTTTATCTAAAAAGCACTTGTCTTGCATTTTGTAATGAAAGTATTTACAGTCCTACATCAGAGTATGCAGAGATCAACAGTGAAATTCTTCTTTCAGAAAATTCTTTGTTATAAAATATGAAGCAGGTTTCACTGTTCAGTGATCCCTGATCTTTACTGCTTACTGAGCGTGCTTTCAACCTGGTTAAATGTTTGATATCTGAATTTCCAGTACAGATGAAACTTTTAGGACAGTATCCCATGATAACAGATAACACTTGTTTCTATTTCGGTTAGTTGTTTTGTTTTTTTTACAGTTCGTGCCAGCATAGTATTTTTCATACCACTCAAAAATGGCCTATTTTGGTGCAGTAACTATTTTTCCGTGTACCTTACTGAAGGCACAAGTTTTCATATCTAAATATTAAAAAAAAAAATGTTCCCATTACAGTCTTCATGGTTGATTACTTCTTCTAAGTAACTGTTTTCATACCTATCTCCATACCTATTATAGCTCTGATTCTCACATTACACTTTCAAACAACTTCAGGTGTATTTTGCAAACAACTGGTTTATTCAAGGTGCAGAAGTACCTGTCTGCTTTGAAATAAAACCTAACACACTCTTTGCATCTGTTTTCAGCACTAGAAACTATACAGATGTAAAGTAAGAGACGGAATCTGTTTCCACATCCAAACTCTAAGACCTTCTATCTGGGCCCGACTTTGATATTTGCCCCTTGGCTGGGAATCCACGTATCCAACTTTACACTTAGCTGCAGTGAAGTAGCCCTGCAGGCAGGCCAACTTCAACGAACCACTAGTGGTATCATCATTAAAATCCTGCTGAAGGTCACCATGGAAACCGCCTGCTGAGGCTTCGCTGCTGCACTCGGCATCTCCTAATCAGCTACCATGTGAAATGCAAATTCAGACAGTCTGAAAATTAGTCAAGAAGAATAGAGGATGAGGATGCAGATATGTGAAATATTCATGCGCTTCACGGAAAAAGGAAGACAGCATGAATGACACAACAAAGAACAGCCCCTGACATTCTTGCTATCATTTTGCATTATTGTTCACACCCTACTGTATTTCTAGGCCTCCAGTTCTAAAGTTGGTTATATGAACTGCCATATTTATAGTCTACGATAAATAGTAATTAAAAATGGCCAAGGTGAAATGACTAATTGGAAAACCCACAAAGAGGTACAGTGTATACACTACACAACAGATTATTATTTCATCCTTTGTAATGTCACTGAATTATCTCTTTAAGTCCAGTTTGTTTCATAAAATGGGAAAAAATGTCACTATAAATACAAAACAAAATACTGCACAGTACTCTTGTTAGTAGTCCAATCACTGTCTCTGAATGCAAAAAAAAAATTTAAGATTCAAAATTACAACCCCCACTCTATAAATGAAATTGCACAATGCTTTATGTGTATTAAAAGTATTTCAGTGCTCATGTTTAGTTGTGTTTTCCAAGTAATCTTTAATTCATGTAGGCTGAATTCAATTAGAATTGGTTACTAATATGTGTTCTCTGGTTTACAGCTTCTATCAGTTTGCCCTGTTCTCTTCAAAGTGAGAAAGTATTTCAAAACTGGCATCTCAGAACGTTAACAAGCAAGTATTTATATTTTTTTTCATTCTGTTACACTATGAAAAAAATATTTATTTTCTTTATTTTTTTCATTTTAGAGCTTAAAATCAAGTACCCTCCCCATAAATGCATTAATGACATTAAAGAACTGTTACTTACCAGCTTAAAACAAACACTGCTGAGATATATGCATGAGTATATTGTTCAAATTCAGTTATGTTTGCCTATATTTCTCTGAAATTTACTATTAGTGTTGTCAAGAACCACTTTCTTGAAAAGAACTGCCATTCAATTATATCGAAAAGCAGATTACAGTTTTGTAATGCAGACAAATGGGAACTAAACAATTAATTTTTACTAGTGAGTTACATTATATCTATTTTAATGTAACCCCCTAGAGAAACAAGGCTAGTGAGCTAATTTACTGTGCAACATAAACTCGTACAGCTGTGCTTTTAGAAAAGCATACTACAGGTGTACAACTCAATCCTATCCTGGCACGTAGAACGTATCATTGTTCATTCCGGGAAAGCCTTTTGTCATACTTGCAAGGTTGCTCAATGAAAATAAGAAGCTAACAGTATGATGTCTCCACCATTAATCCCCCCAAATTTAAAATATCTGAGACTTGTTTTGACAGGAACACTTGAACGAGCTCAACAAGCAAACACTTATGGGCATAATCTGCAAATAACATAAAATACACAAGTTCATTTACTTCCTTGGCAGTGTGCCAGCTAACATGAACTGAGGATCTGGCCCATGCAAATGAAAATTACTTACTTCTTCTGAGTAGTGATCTGAAGGGAGAGGTGGGTAGTCACACTGTTCTATCTTCTTGCACAGGGAGTACAAGTTCATTTTATCACCATAAAAGGGACTCTGCAGTGCAGCCATCTGTTTAAAGAAAATGCACGGTTTTCTTTTGTGTTTTAAGTAAATCTCCTTTGCAGTATCAGTAAGACTAACAAATCAAAAGCGATTTTAATGACTTTCAGTCACAGTGCTAAAAGCAGAAGTTCCAAAACTATTACTCTATAAGCAGTACGTGTACTTATTCTATGTCATAGAGTCATACCCATCACAATACTGATATTGCAGTATTTGAATCGTATACCATTATAGTTTTGTTAATAGAGTATGAGGAAAAATCAAGTAATTTCCAAGACTGCTGGGAGTGTGAAGGGTCCTTGCACCATGAGGGAGACAAAAAACATGCCAAACCCCACAATGTAATTTTCTATTGAAGACCTTTTGAGAGAAAATATTTAATGCGTTTGAAAACATTAGCTGATCTAAAGCAATACCGTATGTTGAAAATGCTGGATGACAGTAGTAGATTTTGTAACTTTCCATAGCTATTACACTAGACTTTGACACAGTTGTTTTTTTTAAAGCAAGAATACCAAAGGTAACATCTATACTTCAAAAAAAAACCCAAACCCAAAAACTTCATAATTCAGTATGTTATTTGAAAATAATTTTTCAAAACATATAAATCCCAAAACATCACCAGAAATACAGAGCTAGCATCCTTGACTATAATTTACAATTGTAACATAAAAATAAGAATATCTGGTGGAAATAACTTATATGTTTAATTGGCTTAAAACCAGCATTAGTAAACCTACGCTTTACTCCCAGACAATGTTGGAGCTTGACATCTAAGATGGAAACAAATGCTATGGTTAGCAGGATAACAAATTTAAAAATTCATTTAAAATCTCTCCGTTCTGTTCAAAGCCTTCTAAGTCTTTGAACCGCAGCAGCACAAATGCTGCTTTGAGCGCAGTGCTGCCCCAAAGTCAGTCACCCTTTTCTACATGTGCTAATAAGTTTGATTTTGGAAGGACAATGTGTACATTCCCCAGACAGGCAGAGTGTGTGTGAAACACGCTAGTCCATGCTGTGCTACTCAGTGAGCTTCAGCAGGGACAGGACAAGCTGAAAATGGCTCTCATCTGTCTTGTGGTCTTCCAGATAGCTGTTTAACTCCTTCATGTCTAAGCATCAATATCACTGGGGGAAAATGCATGAACAAAATTACCAAAAATCTCTTACGTTTATTTTACATCTGACAAAAGTGCTCTCAAATCGCTCAGTACTTCTTCATATTAGCATCAAGTAAGAATAAATAATTTTAAAGTTCCCAAAACAAACACGGTACTACTGGTCCATCCTACACTCCTCACAAGAATTCTGTATTACAAAAATAACATTAGTTTTTGGATTTACACGACATTGTCTCTTACCTTAAAAAGAATGTTAAAAATGCAAGCTAAAGACCAAGAAAAGAAAAGGAAAAAAAAAAAAAGAAAAATCAACTGCAGGGTCTGTACGCATGCAGAAATTCTAAATAAATGCAGAGATACTCATTTTTGTACTCTAGGTGTTCATTAAAAAGTACTTTTGTTTGAATGCTGCGGAGTGTTAAAAAAATTCTGAATGTCCCCTAAGGAGTTAAAACAGGAATACTATATTTTCATGCATCTCCTGCTTTGACAGATGAAAAATGTCAACTGTCCTGTTTTTATTTTCAAGCTTTTGCACTATTCATCTGGTTCATTAGTGCATCTCGCTGCTGCCCCTGACAGCTGCTCGCCCTCTCCTCCCAGCAGCTGAATTTTTCAGGCTAATTTGATCCTCCACACTGAGACGATCGCTAGAATGATTGACTTGCTCCCTGACCTCCAGGGTCTGACTTTCCTGATTAGTATTCTGGGGGTGTCTGAGGGACGAAAGCCCACTGTCTGTCTTCAGGGCTGGTGGCAGCTCTCTCTCTCTTCGCCCCCCCTCCCCCTTTTTTTTTTTTTGAACTGTAAGCCACCAACCTACAACCCTGTAAGGATGCAATTGCTACGCTGAACAATAAAAGGAAATGTGTAAGACCTACTTTTCCATGTAAAGGTCCATGTAGCAAAAGCACAGCATCTTGATTTTAATTAGTAAAGTCTACTTTGTTGCATATCAATTAAAACTCCAGTGGTGGTGTTTTTAAGGTTTCCGAAATATCTGGGACTCTAAAAAAATCAGACTTTAAAATATACTTTTTAAAATCTTACTGTCCACAGTTAACATTGAAGGACAGACTATAATACAGGTTAGAAATAGTTTTTAAAAACAACATACATTATAGCTAATTAGTCCAAACTTAAATTAAAATGTAACTGAAGAGTTTAGAGGCAATTAAGCATTTATTGAGAAGTGATAAACATGTGACAGCTTTTCTCCAATTAAGCTGGAGAGAATCCAGAGTACATGAGCACATATACTGAAATCAGTATAATAAAACATGGTAAAATGCAAGCAATAGACATACCACAAAGACATCAAGCACAGAACTGCATGGATAATAAAAATACCATGCATAGTACACATGTGTCTTGAAGAATCTTAAGTAACCACCTTCATATAATTAAAAAAAAAAAAGAATAATGCTAAGAATATATTGAGTTTACTATATCTAAAATTTAAAAAAAATACATCTTTCAAAGCTACATCTCAACAAAATTATATGTCAACCAATGACAACAACAACAACAAAAAAAAAAACCCAACACAAAAATATGAAACCCAACCCCAAAACAAAAAAACAACCCCACTACAAACATCTGGTATGTTGTGGAATTCATTAAATGGGATAAATGTATGGCTAAAAGAACTAAAAGCTGTATCTGAAGACACTGCCATATACTACAGCTATATATAAACAATAAGTATCCTAATAATTACGTTATTTTTACAATAAGGAAAAATCCAAACACAACACCATAACAACTTAAATACGATCCTGGCAAAACTTCTAATAAAAATAAAAAGAGAATGGTATTTAAAGATGCTGAGTTAATCAATCGAATTGAGTCATTTAGCTATTTTTAAATTAATTACTAGATTAAAGAAAAATTTAATATTCACATAGGTGTTTAATATAGTGTACCAGCATCAAATGAGTAAGCTCAAAAAAAAAATTCTTGTTTAGAAAAGTGCTATTAATTTCTATGCAGTAATCTTATTTCGTATAACACAATAAAAACTACCCTTAACACTTATTTATTTCAAATAATGAGTCATTCAAGTATTTTATTAAAAAAACTTCAAGAAAATCAGTGAGGGGAAAAAGAAGTAATAATACTGCAGAAATCTTCATCTACCTTTATGCTATCTTTAGGCTCCTGATTGTGCAAGTGTGTAAAGTAGAGCATCGAAACTGATAGCAGTTGCCATGGCAGTACTAAGGAATCCCAATATGAGATTAAGTTCCAGCTCAGGATATAAACTTCTAAATACTTGCTATCAGATACTGCACTTCATTCTTGTGAATTGTCCCCAGGGTTGAGAAGCAAAAGCTACACACAGATCCAAAAAAATCTACAGAACTGCAACATGGCTATTTGCCCTCTTAACATTTAAAGCAACATGTTAGTGATAGAAAGTAAACTAATATTACTGGAGACAATCCACCTAGTAGTAATACACAACTTTAAGAAGCTGACAACTTTTTCTACAAAAATCCTAAAATAGCAGGAGATGCTTATCCTGTTTAAATGTATTCTGCTGACTCACTGAGGCAGGTGGCTTGCTGATAAAGGAAAAGCGAGTTGGGTGTATTATCTGGAACATTACTAGAAAGACTTCACTGCCATTGCTGACAGAATGCAATTTTTTTTCCAGCACATCTCAACACAAGTGTTTAGTCTTTTGAGCAACAAATGATATGCAAAGAACTTTGAAGACATAGTTGTCTTAGAAGCTTACCTGCTCTTCACACCTTCATTCGTCTCAATTTCAATTTGCTCTGTATCTTTGTTTTCTCAGAATATAATATAATTTAAAATGTGTCATCTACCAATCTTGATTATGTGAATACAGAAATTAACCAATAATTACAGTCTAATCAATTGGAAAAGAAAGGGTAGAAAAATTACATGTGTCTGTGCAGCAGAAGTCATTATCTTGCAAGTTAAGCCAAGCTAGTAGCAGCAAGTACACAG
Source organism: Baryphthengus martii (assembly GCA_013396935.1). Classification (NCBI taxonomy): domain Eukaryota; kingdom Metazoa; phylum Chordata; class Aves; order Coraciiformes; family Momotidae; genus Baryphthengus; species Baryphthengus martii. The sequence continues at coordinate 243,354 of VWZK01037658.1, forward strand.
TAACCTTTTTTTAATTACTGTTTTATTTAGATTTTAAATAATTTTAAAGAACTTGTATTTGTATTAAAATAACTATAAGGCAGTTTTTGAAAGCATTAGTTGCCTACTCAGATCATTCCTACTATTTCTCAATGCATTTATAACCAAAATCATATAATCGGCATAGGACATTAAAACATCTAGAATAATTTTACATGTGCTTGCCAATATTCATTTACTAATCTTTGAGTTATACCTTCAACAAATTGCTGTAAAATCTTTGTAGCTAGCCCAGTAAAACACAACATTCAAGTAAAAGTATGTCATATGCTGGAGTTATATAAGAGTTCTCACTGCTAACGTTACAGACAGACATATAATAGCTGAAAAGTAGCTCTTCTAAATTCTACATACTTTTCTAAACAACAAAAATAAGAAATAGATCCTAAAACAGTACTTAAGGTATTTGGGGGGAGAAGGGGGAGGGAGCAGAGGGTGAAGAACATAACAGTTGTATTAAGTTCACTGTGTATATCAATATTACCTCATAGAGCAGACAGCCTAGAGACCAGATGTCAGATTTGAAGTTGTAACCATTTTCATGTATTCTCTCTGGAGACATATAATAAGGTGTACCAACTGCAATAAATACACAAGTATTTTTAAATGAAAATTGCTGTTGTTATACAGTAACAAAAGTACAGTTTTCCCGGCTGAAAAAAAAAAAATGTTTTCATCTTCTACATTCCTTATTTTGCTACACATAACATTTCAGCTCATACTTATGACTCTTCAGTTTGATAGAAATATACATGACTTAGGTATCTAATTCATCCAATGAAGCTTTATTTTCACTACTGATATGTAATTGCCAGAATTACAGATTTGTAAAATAGTTGCAATTTTTGCTTTTACAGAAGCTTGAAAGTAAATATTTTCTTCTGGAGACAACCAAGGAAACATACCACACACACACACACACCCCCTTGTATCTTTCCAAACCAGTATCACTGTGGCTAGAAATAACAACAGCTAGAAATTCTCTTCCATGGCTTGAATTTATTATTTTTTTTTAAATGAGTTGTCTGTTCTTCCTTTTGAGAATACACAAATCTGAAAAAGTTGCTTTTGAAACTAATAAATACAATTTAGTTTGAGTATCTGAAATTAAAATTGAGCCTGAAATTCAGAATCTTCAGCTTTCCTGAGAGGAAGGTAGGAAAATCTGTGAGCCCAGCAAAAGCCAAAGTTCCTACAAGCAACCTGGCCATCTGCTGCAGGACTAGACTCCGCACGGGCTTTTCAGTTTTCAAATCGGTGGCTGTTTTAGCTTAATCCTGCCCCAGAATTGTGGGCTCTGGAGACACCTACTCCTGAAAAGCAGCATTTACTAGGACTGTCTCAGAGCAAATTTACATTGGATATTCCAGGACATCCCTCCCCTTGATTTTAATCAGACCCTACTCATCTGTGTAACAAGTTATTTGTTGAGAGAAATTCTGAGAGATGTTTCAGCTTTGTAAAAACAACAAACCAACGTGTGTGTGTCCCCCCCAAAAAACAAACCAAACGAACAAAAAACACCCACAAAAAAACAAACAGCAAATCACACATATCTGAGTGATAGGTTCATATGTGAAAGAAGTTATAAAAAATAACGGTACTGGCAATTTTGGTGCATCGCCTCTGAACTTTCTCCCTATATCCACTCAAAAGGACTGCCTAAGGGCAAAGAGAGTCACAGATCTATGTAGATTTTTACTTCAATTTAGTGTGGAATGTTTTCCTAAGCACTGAATCCTGATGATGAAAACAAACTGAATTCTGTAAATTCAACACAAGATGACAATATTCTGAAACTGAACATCTTGCAACATATCCAGAGATTAAAATCAACATTCTCACTGCAAACTATGAAAATCAGACTATGAAACTCACACTGTTTTATTTAACACAAAGATCTTGTATCAATTCTGTACTTCTTAATTTGTCTCATCTATTCAGAACTCATCTCTGTATGAATACTGAAAATGGAGATACAGTGAATGCATAAGCAATCCAAATCTGAATAATCAGGTTAGTAGTTTTAATTACTCAGATTAATAATTTCACTGTAAATCATTTTCAGAAGTTATGGGCTTTGCTTTTAGAAAAGGCTGACGTCACACTTTCTTAGAAGGGGGAAGAAATTTTAAAACAGTACTTTCCCACTTGAAAGGGCCAGCTCAGATTGGGAAATGCAGTATCACCTTTATCCCAGGTCAGGCCACTGCTGCTGGCAACCCATAATTTCAACTGATCTCCTTCTTTGAAAACAGTATTGAATATAATATTACAAACCAATATAAACTGAAAACATGCTTCTCTAACAGATATGCAAAACAGAGGTCCCATACCGCATCCTACAATGGATTTGGTCCCCATAAGATTTCAGAGGAGACTTCCAGCTCTGGGAAAGCAGAGACTCCCTTAGCACTGGCCGGAGGAATCACTGCAGCTCTGAACTAAGGCTGAAAAAGATCAAGAGCTTAAAAGGAGAAAGGCTGGGGAAAGGCAACACAAAATGCTGGAGTAACTGTGAAAACCAGTTAGTCTCCTGAGATGTTTCTATTCACTCAACACAAGAATGGTCAAGAGGGATAGTCTGTTCCCTGTGAAAGAACAGACACGCAGATGGGTGGACTGCAATACCAAAACAGCTACTAGTAAATCCAGAAGCAACTCAGCTATTCTAATGTATTAACAGCTGTACTTTAAGAGGTGTTTAATGGCAGCTATCTTAAAATTGGAAACTGTAATTAAATAACATTTGGCGTGACACAGCTTTCATATTTTTATTATTCTTACTGTTATACTTGACCCTTGGTTTTTTTTTGTTTGTTTGTTTTTTTTACTGAGAGGAATTGTGAGCTTTGACACCTCTAAAAACTTTCCGCTGCATTTTGCATCCATTAGTTAACGCACTGTTTTAGTATATTCTGATGCTTTCTTGGCAGATTTCACCTAACAACAACAAATAAGCTTAACAGTAATCTAATTCTTATCTGGGTACAGCAACACCGCCTTTGCTGCTCTGAGACATGACACAAGTAGCTGGCAGTAAGTAATGTGCCAGGAAGAGGCTTCACAGAATCCACAGGGGGCAACTGAAAACACAGAGGTTTGAAGGTCCATAGCTTACCAAAAGCAAAGGTAATTTTAACCAGCAGCTCTGGGAAGCCTGCCGATACATTAGAGGTCTGATATGACTGTGAAAGATTTATGATAGTGAAAAGGAAGAACAAATGCTATCATTTTACAGTGTTTAGCCTAGTGTGTAACACCTTAAGTGCAATACCACCTGAAGCCCCTGATGACCAACTGGTGAAATAATTGAAATTACAGTTATGTTAGTCATTGAATCACAAAAACAACCTTAAGATCTAGACATCATCACTACTTGTAAACTGTTTTTAACAGAACATGACACAAAAGATTCATTATTCTGATATTCAGGAACTACTGGAAAGACTGCAACAATTTTTTAAAATGGTGAGCGATCGCAATACATAGTTGGAACCGCTAGCAACCAACTACCAGATGTGATCATATGCTATGTTTCCTTCCTGGATCTTTCCCCCCCCCNTTCCCTCCCTGGACCTCCCCCCCCCCCCATATGTCACTTAACAAAAACCAAAAAACAGCATCAGGGTACTCTGAAACCATGCAACTTTCTTTACTCATCTGCAGATACAGAAGTGGGATAATAAAAGACAAAGATGTCACACGTTAAGATGCCTGTTTTAAGAACAAACTCTAACTTCAGCATTTGGTTCACTGCATTTGCACATCTTGGATAACCTGCAGGTCTGACCGGTAATCTTCAAAATGGCCTGAGTCAAACAAACTGCTTCCTCAAAATCTGCTGCTGCTCTGGAGTCCCCTCCCTTTAAATATGCTGCAGATCCAAGAAGTGCTGTTTCTTTATGCTACTGGGAGAGGCAATAGACATAACAGAAAAGGTGGTTATTATGGGGAAGGAAGCTGTATCTGACGAATCAGAGGCAAAGAAAGTACTATGAAGAAAGAATTTTATCATATAGACAGTTCATGTTATTACCTGCATAAATGCACAACTCATACTGCAGCTCAGTTAGAGTGAGAAACCAAGAGTGCATCAAGGAGCTCAATGAAATACAGTAACTAGCTCTAAGTACTACCAACCAATTTTAAGCTGGGAGAAAAATCTGCCTGGTAAATGTTAATACTATTTATACAAAACAATGTCGTGAGTGATTCAGAATGTGTTTTAACAGACTACTTTTTTTAAAAGCGCATATATTTATTACTGATATTCCATGAACTGGAGTACGTAACTATCCAAGTTCAGGAAGGGGATTAAAATCACTTCAGTAACTTCTGATTTTTGAAGAATTCCAGAGCAAAACTTTAGGTTGTTTTTTTTTAAAAAAAGCACCCAACTTAAGTAATCTAAAAATAACATTTTGTGAAGGACTTAATGTCTGTGAGATCACATGAATTTTATAATACAGAGTTCAACACAATATGTAAGTGCTTAACAAGATGAATGGTTGATGCTGAAGACAAACTAAGTCACAAATAGGCTGTAGTTACAGAACCATGAGGGTAACCAATCACTGATGTGACAAATTCTCCATAATTATAATTGTTTTTATTTATTTTAATATAGGTGCAAGATATTTCTAAGTCACAGATTCACCTTCAACCACAGGCATGGGACAAACTACTGCACTTATCCAAAGTAATTCTGCAACCTAGCTGGCATTATGCAAATAGTCTAACTGCAGAAATCAATCTATAAATATCCTGGGTTATTTTATAATGTAGCACTGTACCAGCACAAACTAATGCCAGAGACCTCAGGTTTTTGTACACAAAATAAGAGCTGTTTTAATACAGCTTCTTTGATGACTGCGATGAACCAGTTGCAGTTGCCCTGCTAGCCTTCCTGCACCCTCAGTGTGCAGGTTCTTTCTCAGAATGGGTTGGTTGAGAGTATGAACATGGAACTTATTCTATGTACAGCAAAATGGTGCTGCATACCAACACCTCAGCATTGGCTTTGACACCCTCTGCTGGATTAGAGATCCGTGTCTAAGACGAAAGGAGAGTATTTGCACACATTTTTACAAGGTATTTTATTCCCAAGAACCTGCGTGAGTTTACAGTCAAATCCCTCATAACACAGCTCTGTTAGGGAAAGATGTACCATGGAAATGGTACTGTACAGTAGTACAGTGATTTTTTAATTTTATTGGTTAATTTAAATACTAAAATATGGACTATCCTTTAATCCACTGAATGGGTAACAAAGATTAAAAAAATGCACATTTCCATTAGCTAGTCTCAAAATTGGTATTTCAAAGAGCATAAGGCCTGGAAATTCAGTCATTAAAAAACGCAATTACAAAAAAACCTAAACACACACAATCTTAGGGAAAGGAATAAGAAGTTTTTCTTGGATCATCTTCACCTTTCTAATATACTCTTCTGAAACCAAGAAATTTTGTCAAGTTTATATTAAATCAACAATACCAAATGCCTTACATTCCTTTGCATTTTTGGAAGAAGGATTTTCTATTTTCAAAAAGCTATATACGTGCCTCAATAGAAAATTCTACTGTTTTGATAAAGCTGTATGGAAAGAGTTAAGAACACAAACAAACCATGCAGTATTTTCACGTTTCAAATGGACCATCAGCAAGTATTCTAATTAAATCTGTATTATTCATAATTAGAAGTTCGAAGATGTAGCTAATGAAAATTTTAGTACGTTTCTTTATCTCTGAAAGCCTGAATCTAGTTTGCTACTGAAATTTTTATAAAGCATGTAAACAAGGATAAATTGCTACACATAATATGCTTGTAATTCACTAGGTTTTGTGCACCAAAGGTTTATGGAATCATAAAAAGATACAACTTTGAAGGAAATTTCAAGAAAACCAGCATCAGAAACTCCATGAGAAATTAAATTTTTAAAAGTGGTCTCTGCTACTGACATGATAATCAGAGTGTCACTGTCTCCACTGTACCCTAAATTAACAGCTGAACAAAACCTTTTTCCTACGCTGAATTCTGACATTAGGTCATAATGCAAGGAAATGGGAGGAGTTGGGAGGAAAAGAAAACAATCCAAAAAAACCCCGTCCCAAAAAACATCTCCTCTACCAAGACACAGCACCCAACATTACAAACAAAGCTTCCACTCCCCTATCCTTCTCTCTGGATGACTCCTGCATTTTTAAGAAATGAGCTTTAAAAGGGTTTGAGGGTTTTATACTGTTTTTAACTCCAGCTCAATCTTTGCAACCATTCCCCTGCAACAAGTCAAAATAACCCAGGGTTGAAGCAGTTTGTTCCTCTTTAACTTCCTGACTTCTGCCTCAGAACACAAGTCTAGCTCTCCTGCCCTCCCAACTGACTTTTGCCTTCTTCCTGCGCTCATACCCACAGATTAGGATTTACAGCTTCCTGCAAATACAGCGTGGAGCAGCTCCCTATTCACATTGCTCATTTACATCCCTCTTCCATTCACAGGCAGTAGCAGGACTCAACCATGACAAGTAAGATCTCCACAGTGCTGCCAGAGACAGCCGCTGGGCTACGATGGCAGCATCAACAGCAGCAGCACTGTATAATATACGGTGCCATGAACTAGTGTCAGATCTTTAGAGTTACAGCTGAACTTCCACACGAAACCCAAGCACATTTCCAGTCTGGTCTCACTGCTTCTTCTCCATCGCTTTCTTTCCCTTTTTTCATAATGCAAGACTGCACATCTGTGTCCAAGTTTCACCTCGGTCCTATTAAGATCTCAGCAGTTACTAAAGGTTTTGACTATACCAGTATTAGTATGCACCAAACACAATAAAAACAGGAAAGCACAAAAAAGTGACCAAAGGTTTTCTAGAAGATAGGGAAATATGGATCATATAAAAACTCTCCTTTTTAAAAATAGGTTTTTTTGGCTGTTAACACAAGTATCATGCACACCTCAAATGTGGTACAAACAGCTTGAACGTTAATCCTCCCTCTTTTTCCACATTCTAATAAAAACTGTGACTATCTAAATAAAGTCAAATTAAGAGGCAAGGATAAATATGGCATATTTTAATCCAAAAAGTCTGATATTTTATAGCGTAATTAGAAACATCAGCACCTGAGCAAATGCAATTCTTTGTGTGTCCTCCCATGGCCCTAAGCCCTAAGATAGGGATTGCAAATATTACCTAACCATTCTTGGCTTTCTTAGGTATTATCTTCCTTAGCATGCACTCCTGTCAAACATAAAAATATCCAAACTTGTAATTACAGAATTATCACCATTATTTGCTAAAAATTCTCACCAAGCAGGATTTGAATTGATTTTACCTATCTGTATTCAAGTATCCGTAAGGTGTTCTGTCTGCCTCAGTACCTTTTATACAAGGAACAGCAGATAAATCTGGATGCTACCATCAACGGCCCTGCTCTTGAGGGATCTAAAAGTTCATTTCACACTCTTTGCAGTCACTGCACAGGCCTGAATGCAGCAGCTACTAAACACGGCCACCTAAGTGGGGGAAAAGAATTTTTTTCTTCACTAAAGAGCCCTACACAATTGTACTATAAACACTAATTCTTACATTTGTCTTTAAGGCTGATGTCACTCTATTTATAAGGCTTTTCTCTTTCAGAAAGATCTCTTAGATTCTGTCATTTGTCCATTCCCAACATTGATATTTAAAATATCTGCCAAATTTTTACCTTTTTTTCTTTAAAGGCTTCTCAATCATCCTGATATACACATGCTATTCCAAAAGTGCTAATTAGATGAAAATTGTTTGGAAAAAAATAATACGATGTTATTTTTAATGTGCTAGCAAAGAATAAATTCAGCATTTCAGAAAGTTTTTCTCTATTCCTATAAGAAAAAAAAAATTCTGGGATTTAGTTTTGTTGTTTGTTTTAGGGTTTTTGTTTTGGTTTTGAAGTCTTTATGGTTCATAAAGCCTAATTCTGATCCCTCCTTGACTTACTTAGCTTATATTGAGAAACTCCACCTTAAAACAGGTAAGCTCCTCTGTTAGTCCTTTCAAAGCACATAACCAATCTTGTCAAAACTACACACTCAGGCACACAGAATTACTAGCCTCTTTCCCACACTGATTGAAGTTCAAATGAATTTTAAAAAAA